>BJKM01000328.1:0-512500 GCA_015082035.1 Chaenogobius annularis | reverse complement strand
GGAATGCATGTGAATACAAGCGATGTGCCAACTTTAAACACGTTAAAACACCTGTCTCTTTGACAATAATTTAATCAACAACCACTCAATGCACTGTCCACTTTCTGCACTGCGTCTGTAATTTTGTGTATATACTTAAGTCTATTTACTTATTTTATTTTCATTTATTTTTATTTATTTTTATTCATTTTTATTCATTTTATTCATTTTATTCATTTTATTCATTTTATTCATTTTATTCATTTTATTCATTTTATTCACTTTTATTCACCAAAACCCTTTAAAATAAATGACTATATATTGCATGACTTATTTGATATATCTTGCTTGTATTATTGTCCATTGTTGTATGTTGCACCTTAACACCAAAGCAAGTTCCTTTGTTTGTCCATTTTGATCACTAACAACGGCAATAAAACTTATGCTGAACTTTTACCAAAATCGCTAAATTTTCTGTGTTTACCCTTTTTAGGTTTATATTATTTTATTTGCCTGGAATGTTCCACAATATGACTCACCAATGTATTCAACTAGGTGTTTTTTATTGTTTAAAAAAAAGCATGTATTCTTACTGTGAGCATGATTTACAGCTTTAAATATTTGTATTGCGACGGTTTGTGACGTCTCGGTGCCGTGTAGGCTCGTGTTCGTTCAGTATTCATCTTTTTTTTTTTTTTGCCAGTTGACCTCGGACCAGTACCTGACCGTGAGGAGAGACGGGAGTTTGCAGATCGACAGGGTGCGGCTGGACGATGCTGGAGATTACACCTGTTTGGCTGAGAATGCCGTCGGGGCCACTAATCACACCACAACAGTCGATGTCTACGGTGCGGTATTGTTTTTACTGTTTTTAAAGGAAGAAGATTGATGCTAAACGATGCAGATATTTCTTTAAAAAAAAATGTCAAATGCTTTTTCTTAAACGATCGCCAAAAGCTGCGCACAGATTGCTGGAAACGGTGTCATTTCCGTTCTCAAATGTCATTGTTTGCTCTAACAGTAATGTAAAAATCGTCTTGTCACTTGTGTTGCAGTGATTCCCACAATTCAACATGGCCCTCAGGTTTTCAGCAGCGTAGAGGGCGTGCCCGTCTCTCTTCCGTGTCGAGCCGTTGGAATTCCAGATCCTGAAATTACCTGGACCAAAGTAAGTTTGGCATTATTTGTGTGCAAAAAGTTAAAAAAACACTCAATGTAGTTTTTGCACCCACCGTTTAGACATACATTTATACCCTAACCCTAACCCTAACCCTGTGTTGTTATTGATCATTCGGCCAACAGCAAAACAAGAAACCAACGAAACTCTCACTCCTGAAACAATGTCTTTCCTTGTTTTATGTCACTGTCAAACTTTTTTAAAAATGTTTTTCAATTTATATTTTTAAACATACAGCAAGAAAAAATATGTACTAATAATCATAAGTTTAAATATAATAAGTTGAAAAATATAATAATAATAATAATAATAATAATAATAATAATAATAATAATAATAATAATAATAATAATAATAATAATAATAATAACAATAATACAGGAAAAAAACCATAGAGAACAGGATAAGTAAAAAATAAAATGAGCAGATAATGAGGCAGCATCCAAGGGAAAGAGGGGTTAGAGCATCTTATGGCAAAAAGAATGAGTCGCATTTTGTCCATTGTTTGTTGAATTTGTCTATTTTCAAGTTGAGTCGGGCGGTTATTTTTGCCATTGTGCGTATGTCACACAGTCAAACTTAACATGAGCACAGGAGAAGATATACTTCACCGTGAGGCGACGTCATGCTCTTAAAGGGCCTGGACCTAAGTTTGAACCTTGAGTGAAGAACATTTCGCCCTCTTGAGCCTTTTATCTAAAAGCTCTAAAAGCTCTGATCCGAAACATCGATTGTGGTGTAGTTGAAAATATAAATCTGAAGCCCCAACGAACTCCTCCTTTCTTTTTTCAGAACTAGTGAAGGGCAGTACCATTGATTTTAGTTTCCAATACTACAGCAAGAATCTTTAGACGAAGGAATTTTACTTTAGCGTCATTATTTTAGCTTGAACTGATCTAAAAAACAAATATAAGTGCAGATGAACTCAAATAAAATCCATGTATTTTTTGTCGTGAGAATCGATACTTTTCCAAACCTCATTAAATATTGATGTATCTATATTTGGAATCCATCTGCCCATCGCTATTCAGAATCGTGGAAGGGCGAAACAAAGAAACAACTGTCTTGGATAGTCACTGGCAATTGTTTTCACATGCTTCTCCAAATTGAATCAAATTGTCTGTTCTTGGCAGTTCTTATTTATGGTTCTTATCCAACAAAATGCCTTTTATTTATTTTTTCAAATTTATTTTTTTAAACATTCAGCAACAAAAACGTACATACAAACTGACCAATGTAAAGAAAAATATGTAATAATAATAGTAATAGAAAAATAAAATAAAGAAAGACAATAATTTATAGTAATAATAATAATAATAATAATAATAATAATAATAATAATAATAATAATAATAATAATAATAATAATAATAATAATAATAATAATAATAATAATAATAAAGAAAATGTGCAGACAATATCATTCAGTCGATTACAAATTGCTGTTTTGACAATACACTGTCTTTTTTCCTGTCCCAGCAAAAATAAAAGTCTGAAACTGCTCTTCCTCTTATGTATATTAAAATTAGCTGGAATTTGACATAATGAAGTATTTATCCACTCACTTATTCTCACCACTTTGATTTACACTACAGCCTCGAATCAATAAACACTGGCACGCTTAGAAGGTCATTGCTACCCAAGTATTTGTACTGATGTCTCGTGTAAATAAACCTCGCATAATGAAGCTTTTGCGTCTGTTTGGCAGGGGGCGGGGAGTCGCTGTACTTGGGTGGTCCAGACTTTGTTTTGCGCTCTGATGGAACACTTCACATCGAGGCTCCGACTGGAAATGAGACCGGAGAATTCATCTGCACCGCGTCCAATGCGGCTGGATTCGCAACCAGGAAGGTCCAGCTCACTGTCTATGGTAGAGTCAGCTCCGAAATAAACATTTTAATCACCTTTTTCTGTTTTACTCGTACTAATCAGACACAATTTTTCACTTCAACATGGCGTTCAAACTGGATTTCATGAACGTAAACAATTACTCATTGGGATTTAACACAAATAATTCCGTTTATTCCTCCTTAGTCCGAACAACGCACCAAAGATTGACTGTAAAGCCATGAAAAAAAAAGCCCAGAACTATATATTAGAAACAGCCGAAGTTTAACTTGATTCAGAAACACACAACTTTTAAACCGCTCGTTAGCGTCATTGAATGGGGTCTTTTTATGTAGTCGAGCTAATTTGAGCCCATTTTTACAGCTTATATGTCATAAAAACGTGTTTCTGATGCAATTTCTGTCCAGCTCCTTTAGTGTATGTCGTTGATTCTGTTTAGAGCGCCTTGTTAGTTTCTTTAGTCTCACCATTTAAAAAACAATGATCATCAATCATGTTTCATTTTCCCACTATTAAAAGCTGCACGATGTGGCTTTTCTGGAGATGGTATTGCTCGTCCTTGAATATTCCGCAGTATAGCATTAAACTTATCTACTGTGTCTCCGTGGAGAAAAGCGAGTGGCAAATCTGTTGAAAGGCCACCGCGATCACAGCAAGACATTTTTGACCAATAAAAAGCTGCAATTTAACAAATGCAATAAGCAAAGCAATAACAGAAACAGAAACAGAAACTAAGAATTGCTAGGAGTGAACAATATTGACAAAAATAACAATAGAAACAGTTAGAGTTTATTTTGTCAATCCAACAAAAATGTGCTAAACATGTTTTGAAAAGGTATTAGTTGTGGTGTAGTTATCAAACCAATGGGAAATGTCCGTAAAATATCCCACTACAGCCTTAATTGAAGCATTTTTACTATAAACAGTAATTTATATTTTTGACATATCTTCAAAACAACATCCACGATATCATCTAAATTGTGGTATATTTCCCAGCGTCATCATATCCTACTGTTCCGTTATCATCCTTCTCATGCGAACGCGCCGTGTCTTCCTGTCTAGTCCGTCCCCGTCCCAGCACGAGTCCCGGCGGCCCGTCCGTGCCGTTGCAGATGTCTGTTGTTGAAGGCGAGGATGTGATTCTGCCCTGTGACGTCCAGAGCGTTCCTCCTCCCACCATCAGCTGGGCCAAAGAGAAGCAGCTCATCTCCCCGTTCTCAACTCGGTAAACAACAGACCCTCACGCAAACAATGACAACGGCAGTTTCAAATCAAGCGCCGATGTATTTCCTTATCCTGTTTAGACGTGCATAAATAATGACCACAAACATCTGCTTCACCTTTTCATAAAGACCTGGATACAAAAACAATGGAAATGTTGTCTTATCATATTGGGTTGGCATGTATTTGTTTTGGCGGCAGCGCAGCGTCTGACCTCGGGCTGTAGTTAGTGGTTTTCTGAAATGACTGAATAATCCCACCCCTCTGTGATCCGCTGCAGCCAGAGCGCGTCTGCTGCAGAAGCTGTAATTGTGGCCTGCGTTGGATTAGTAAGGTTCTGTAGGAAAGGCCTTACTTATAGTTTTACAGGGGAAAAGTGAAGAGAGGAAAATCATTGTTTGTGAATCGGAGACCTTTGCATTGGTTTGTGAGGAAAGCAAGTGAAATGTAAACTGCATGACAACCGACACTCTACATTTGTGTCAGTATTTATCCGACGAGGGCAGAACAGCCAAACATTACAGTAAGAGAGAAGAATACTGTTTCTTCAAATGGTATTACTCAAGTACAGTCAAAAGTATGAAGAAGTACAAAGAAGTATTTGGGGAAACTTCTACTTTAGCAAGAGTACTGTCTGGACATAACATCAGATTTATAATTTGGTTTTAATGTACAATGCTAATGCACGTAAGGCCTAAAAACTGATATTTACAATGGATAGCTTCAACACAAATGTTCAAATCATTTCATATTTGTCATCAGAAAGCCACTTAGATTTTTCAAAGTGGGAAGAGTAAACCAAAGTTTTATTCAAGAAAGACACTGTAAAGAAGGAGTAATAGTATTGTGTCTGAAAACGACCCTGCTCTGATCAATGGACTTTTTGATTTTATTGGCTTGAATTTAAGTGTGTGGGATAATTATTTCATGTAGAAAGCAAAAAGCTGTTCATAAAATCAAGTGGATGAGACAAGAGTAAAACAAAAAACTAAACAAAATATTATTTGCCCAAAATATGCAGAAAATATAGCTATAAAAGTAGATAGTTGGCTTTACATATAGTGATTTATGTTCTTGGACATTGTTTCAGCCACTCCCAGCTTTCCTCCGGCTCACTGAAGATCCTGGAGACGAGAGTGTCCGACGGTGGGCTGTACGTGTGCGTGGCCGCCAACATCGCCGGCAACCTGACGCAGACGGTCCAACTCAGTGTTTTGGGTACGAAAAACTCACAAAAACACCATTGAAATACAAACTGTAAGTGGAACTAGTGTTTTCACAACTCTATTTAGATAATAAAGAAAATGCTTGATACTCTTTACCAATTTATATATAGATCAATTCTAATACAAATCTCTGTTTTCAACACTAAATAATTGTAATTGTTTAATATTATACCACTCAGGAACAGTCCAACTTTGTCCTATTTAGTATGTGCCTTTTCCTTGTGTTTACATTTGGACAATCTATCCGTCTACATCTGTCTGCATCTGCCTGTCTTATGTTCTTTCTTTTCCTTTCCAGTTCCTGCTCGTATTCAGGCCGGTCCCAGGGTGATGAAGGTGCAGATGGGTCACTCGGTGGAGCTGCCCTGCGCCGCTCACGGTTTCCCCGAGCCCGAACTCGCCTGGACCAGGGACGGTAGAACGTATCCGGCGTCTCGTGACGGAAGCCTGGTTTTCGGTCGAGTGTCCCTGGACGACGAGGGCACCTACACCTGCACGGCGACGAACAGCGCGGGCCGGGACGAGGCTCGCGTTCAGCTGCTGGTGCAAGGTTGGCGTGTGATTAGAAACTCTCGACTGCTGTTGATCATTCTATTCCGGAGTGATTTATGGTTCTCCTTGATGTATTAAATCTTTCTAAATGTAATGAATGTCGTGGTTGGTTCTGCCACCAAAGTCGCTTCTTTGCTTCTTTATTGTGACTTTGTGCTTTTTTTCTGCACAGATGTTTTAGTCAAATCTAAAAATAGCACTCGTTCAGCGGCAACACACAATATTGAACTAGTTGGGCACATTTTGCTGAAGTTGCTCGTTGCTCACTGAAAATCGGGCCTTCTGGCTTGTCTATGCGGCCATGTTTTTTCTTATCCTGGAAAGTTCCACTGTATTCCTTGAACTTTCTCTGTGGGAACAAGCAGGCGACTCCACCTGGCCAAGTTACAGGTCTGATTACTGCTCACAACCGGTTTTTCCAGATATTTTGAGCGATAAAAACACTTGTAATGAAATAAAGGTTGGATAGAGAATGGAGAAAAGCAGGTGGCAGACCCCCGCAGCAGAAGTGTTACATGGTGCAGTACATTTGAGGTGTTTCTCGTATGTTATTCTGGATGATCTCGTGTGACATGTACAATATAAAAGTTTGTTCTCTTTTCTCAGTTCCTCCAGTTGTAGAAGTGCTCGAGCCGCCGTTCAATAGCCCGCTGCAGGAGCGCGTCGCAAACCAGAAAATAGCCTTCCCCTGTCCGGCTAAAGGTAACGTTTGCATGCTTTCTTTACGTTGGATGCTTCGTGCTTGTAAACCTGTATTACTGTTGCGTTCAGGTCTTCCAAAGCCTGTGATCCGCTGGTTGCGTAACGGCCAAGAACTGACTGGAAACGAGCCGGGCGTTTCGATCCTGGAGGACGGCACGCTGCTCATACTGACTTCAATCTCCCCTCTGGACAACGGAGAGTACACGTGTGCCGCGGTCAACGACGCTGGGTCCACGGAGAAGAAGTACCAACTCAAAGTGAACGGTAAAGACTTTCCTGTTAGTCCTGGAATAATGACTAAAGTACAAAACATGTTGTCAGGACCTTTTACGAGCTTTTAAACACGGTTTCTCCACATTATTAGCTTTCTCAGAGTTCTGCAATGGACCAGTTACTACTTTTTGGGTCAATATTACAGTTTAAAACAAATTCAAATCTCTGTTTGTGATAATTAATTGCAAATGACCAGGAAAAAAGCATAATATGTTGTAAAGCTGCACGATTCATCACAATGAAATCAAAATCGCAGTGTATTTATTTAATTCCTTTGCAAACAACAACATATAGAGTTTTATAACGTGTAAATTAACATATCCAACTGTTACAAAATAAATCGTGAATATCATCACAATTGCAATGTTTGTCCCAAAAAAGAAAAAAAACATTTGCCAGTAGATATTTGGTCAAAATCACTCAGCTCTAATATTTTGTTAAAATGTTACTAATATTGGTTCAATGTTCAGTTCCCCCAGATTTCCTCAACAGTGAGACTCCAGGGAACGTCTCCGTGGTCCTAAACCAGCCCACCTCCATCGTGTGTGACGTGACGGGAAGCCCACCTCCTGTCATCACCTGGTACAAAGACGGCACCCCTGTGAGTCCAAAGATGTACTGGGGACGTCCAGATCCGATACTGCTATCAATATCGACCGTATCAGTATCGGCTTGTATCGGAATCAGTGACTAGATTTGTTTTACGTCTGCGATGTCTTCACGACGGCGTAAGAGTGAAATACAGACTTTGATCGAATCGATAACGAGGCAGGGCTGAATGCACCACTTGGTTACGGGTGCCAGCCGTGTGCTCAGGGGCTTCTGGTCTTTTTACAGGACTCAAACAGACCGAAAAAACAGTATGGTGGAAAAACATTGCCCTAAACAGAGGACTAAACTTCATTTTGTGATATTATAACAGCAAATTAGGCTATTTTTAAGTAGGCCTTTTTATAGTAGTAATACTTAAATTAAACTGAAGCCAAATTCAGTTAATTCTTATTTTACTTTTTTTAATAAATGCGCAGGATCCGACTAAACTGAGAATAATAATAAAAAAAAATATTAAAAAATAAAAATAAAATAATAATAATAAATAATAATAATAATAATAATAAATAATAATAATAATAATAATAATAATAATAATAATAATAATAATAATAATAATAATAATTTAATATAAAAAAAAATTAAAGCATAAAAAAATTAAAACATTAAAACATTAAAACATAAAAAAATAAAAAAATAGAAAGAAAAAGATTGTATCCAAAATTACAAACTTTAAAAGATAAAAAAGCTGGATTTGGAAATCCCAAATATGCACTGATCATTTACTGTGCACTTTATAGTTGATACATATGATTTTAAAGCTGAGGTAACTGTGAAATGAGAAAGTAGGCATCTAACTCGTTCCAGGCGCTCACAAAGGAGAAATTGGATTTAAAATAACAGCAATTGTTCAAGAATATCAATATTTTTACATACAAATCAATACTTTTCTACACTCATCAATCACTACTACAAAGCCTAATGTCACATGACATTGCACAACTTCAGATCAACATATTCAGATGGCAAAGTAGAGCAGAAGGGAACCATCAACACTTGATGTGCTTGCAGAGTATAATGGGTGTTTCTTTTTGACTGTCTGCTCTGTTTTTCAGATCTGTGTTCTTTACTTCAGTCTTCTAATTACGAGCAATCTGAATCAAAGACTACTCTTTCACTGCTTTTGGCATTGAGCAGCAGAAAACAACTCGATGACTGATTTTTCTGTGCGGAATCTCGCAAACCGACTGACTGACTCTCTAGTCGTGGTCGTATATAATGATTTATTTTTTGCTCACTTCCCCGTGTTTGTTCTGGTGACAGGTGGCTTCTAGTAACAGAATCCAAATACTGGACTCAGGAAAAACTCTTAAGCTGCTGCAGGCGGCCAGACCAGACGCAGGGAGCTACAGCTGTAAAGCCATAAACGTCGCTGGCAGCACGGAGAAAGACTTCTACTTAGATGTGCTGGGTGAGTGGGCCCGCATTCAGTGTTTATTATAGAAAATACTCTAGATATAATATAGAGAAATAAGATCAAGGTGTGAGAGAACAGAAGACATTCAGTGGGAAAGTGCACGCACCGGTATGTATATTTGGACGTTTCAAATACCCAAGGATTATGCCAGTTTAGAAAGTCTAAAAACCCTACGAGAATAAACAGAAGACAACTTTTCTGGGAACCTACTTGTCTCCATGACGTTATTGCATGGCCTAGAATGCTCTCGGTATGGCATTTAAACATATCAATCTCCATAATGACAAAGAGGAGCCAACACAAGTTATAAATCCGATCACGGTTAAATTAATGTCGCCATAGAGACAAACAGGGGGTGGACCTGCCACTAGAAAAGATAAATATGAAGTTGATCTGCTGTATAGATATAATCTTGAGTGAAGGTGTGGCTCTTCAGACAACTCTAACGTTTTAGATGAGTCACAGTATTTGTGGATCTGATCATAAGTCTGTGTCTGCTTTGTCTCTCAAATGACACTTCTGATCCAACTGGGGGTCAAATGTGGACTCACCAAACACTTGACCCGTTACTCATCTCACGGAATGCACTTCACATGATTGAATTGCTCTTTCTTACAGTCCCACCAACGATCATAGGATCTGCTTCTCCTCGAGATGTCACTGCTATCCTCAAACAGGAGATCCTCCTGGAGTGCAAAGTGCAAGGCTTGCCCTTTCCCACAATACACTGGTACAAAGACAGGAAGTGAGTGTTGTAATTTATCATTTGTTGCAATAAATATTGTGATTTTCCAATTGCAAAACCAAATGTTATTATTTTGATCTTTGTCTTTTCATTCCAGGCTTGTTTTTCTTGGTGACCCCAATATAGAGGTCAAAAGTAAGGGTCAGGTTTTGAAAATAAAGAGCGCTCGTTTGGGAGACCAAGCTCGTTATCAGTGTAGTGTCACAAACACCGCTGGAAAACAGTCCAAAGTCTTCAACCTCAGTGTGTTTGGTATGTACTGTACAACCCGCTTTCTACATTATTATCATTATAACAAATGCATCAATATTTATTATATTCTGTTTGTTTTAGTGCCGCCCTCCATAAAGACTGGAAACATAACCTCAGAAGTCACAGTCCTCTTGGACACAGCGGTGACGCTGGAGTGTGAGGCTCGAGGGGTCCCAGTACCCTCCATAACCTGGTACCGAAACCAAGAGGCCGTCCTGTCCCACCGCCAGGCCCAGTACATCGAGAAAGGACATTATCTGAAGATCCCTCGAGCTCAAGCGTCGGACGCAGGCCTCTACTTCTGCAGAGTGACCAGTGTCGCCGGCAGCGCCGAAAAGACTTACAAACTGGATGTGTACTGTAAGAATGAGTCCTTTTTATCTGTTCTCCATGAAAAGAAACATGAAATAAATGACAAATGTTTATAGAGATGAATCTGTCTTTGTATTGTATTCTTTGTATAATCATACTTTTACAAAACATTTGAAGAATCATCAATCTAATATAAAATTGTTTCTCCTGTAGTGCCTCCGACCATTGAAGGGGGATTCGGTGGTCCCACTGAGAGGAAAGTGGTGCTGAGTAAACCCCTGGTGCTTGAGTGTGAGGCGGGGGGTCATCCTCCCCCCTCTCTGACCTGGCTCAAGGACGGCGTTCCCGTTCAGGACAGTGAAACTCTGCGTGTGCTTGAACAAGGGAAGAAAATAGAGATTGTCTCCGCGACAGTGTCCGACTCTGGGCACTACATCTGTGTGGCCACCAGCATCGCCGGAGAAAAGGAGATCAAATATGATGTCAAAGTGTTGGGTGAGTCTTTAAATAATATTACAAATGAAAATGAAGTAACTTAAACCATAAATAAAACCTTACATCTGTCCTCCCTTTCCTATTTTCCTACTAAATGAACCCTTTCTAACTGTGAGCAGGTGTTTTCATGTCAGACGTCACTGCCTGTCTGTGTAAACTGTAAAGTCGCTGACTCCCGTGCTGAGCCTTCTAAACACTATAATCACTCATGCCCTCTTTAGCTGTTGCTAAACGACCGTTGACAGCTGAAAAAACATACGTTGTCGGCAGGATTCGAACCTGCGCGGGGAGACCCCAATGGATTTCTAGTCCATCGCCTTAACCACTCGGCCACGACAACCTTATGTGTGTTTTGAGAGTGTTTTTTTCTCAGTCCAAAGCTCACACTGCGCACGTTCCATGAGAACAGGACGCTGGCCCACAGCTGAGCCATGACTCCACAAACCGGAGTTTAAAGAGACACGTACACGGCCCACTTCACTCATGGGCTTAATAACATTTTATGATGGAACTAAACACATTTTGATCAGTCAATCAAAGGGAGGTTTACCCATTTTTAATATACAATGTATTTCCAAAACATTGATTTTATTTGTGTGTTTTTTCGTGCACTTACACGTTCTGTGTTGTCCTCCAGTGCCGCCTTTCATTGACAGTGGAGACAGTGTGACGGAAAACACGGTGATCGTCCACAGTCCACTGGAGCTGGAGTGTCACGCCACTGGAACTCCTGCGCCTACGATAACGTAAGAAATAACTCTCCTCTACAACTGTCCCACGACATCACTGTGTACGGAGCCTTTCACCGCTGTCACGTTCCTCAGGTGGTACAAAGATGGGAATCCCGTGCGACAGGGCGAAGGCCTGAGAGTCGCTGCCGGCGGCCGGCGCCTGGTGGTTTCTCGTGCCCAGGTCTCAGACACGGCTCGATTCCAATGTGTGGCAACGAATGAAGCCGGAGACCACGAGCGGGACTTCAATGTGGTCGTGCACGGTAATATTGGAATCCTCCTTACGTGGCCATTAGAGGGGGCAGATATATCGGGGAAAACTCATTATTGGGAGCTTTAAAAATGTACAGATCACTAAAATATAAACACATTACAAATAGTCTTCCAAGCAAAGGTAAACAGTGTTATTTCTGCACTTAATTTTCGAGTCTATTGTCTTAATGCGACTCTTGTTCAGATTACAAATACATTACATTTACAAATGATCACATTTACAGGGACATTTTAGCACATTTCTGATGACTTGCCATATCATCTGAATACTGGGATACGGATAATGCTTCAATCTCTTTCACAATCAATACTCCCCACTAATGTTCATACATAA
Source organism: Chaenogobius annularis (assembly GCA_015082035.1). Lineage (NCBI taxonomy): Eukaryota > Metazoa > Chordata > Actinopteri > Gobiiformes > Gobiidae > Chaenogobius > Chaenogobius annularis. The sequence continues at coordinate 500,351 of BJKM01000328.1, read as the reverse complement.
AACTTGTCTATAATGATATCATAAATGTGCTTTTAATGCAAACCCAAAGGAATGCACATTTCTCGGTAATCATATTTTTTTGGCCTTACAGAAATGTGGTGATGAAACAAACGTATTTGACTTGTTGGTTCCCTCTTGTAGTTCCTCCATCGATCCGTACGACTGGGCCCGGTGAGCGGTCCGTGGTCCTTCTGAAGCCCATTGGTCTTGAATGCATCTCGAGTGGGATTCCTCCTCCCAGCATCACGTGGCTCAAAGACGGTCGACCTCTGGACACGACAAAAGAGCATCTGCAGGTTGATTTTAAACAGAATTTTTGCTTTTAATGTTGGTTATTTTTGTGCAACTTTAAATCCAATCGATCTAGAGATGTCAAGATTATTTGGTCGATTGGCGACCGTGAATATTCAGGTCACAGTATAAAATTATAATTGTGACATTTTCAGAAGTAGTATTTTTACTTCAATCTATTGTCCAAAAATACACATCAGCGTAAACAACTTCTTTCATAAAGTTCAGTTGCATAAAGCTGGTCACAAACTTGAGGAATAGTAGCGTTAGTAACTATGGTAACGATAGGAATCAAAGAAAATGAAAGATTTCACTGTTGTCTGGTCACGCGCTCAGTAATCATGGAAAATTGTGTTTTTACTCACAGTAATCATAACACAAAAACTACACTCATTTTGTTTGAATTATCTAATCGAGTTTAAAATTTTATTCATTTCAGTTATGACATAAAATACATGATCAGTGACATACAGTTACACACAGAATGAATGAAAAGGAGCATGTATATATATAGTATTTGACTAGGGCTGCAAATAACGAATTATTTTGTTGATTGATCCAGAATAGAGGAATATGTCGCAAAGTAACTGTAGTTTATTCTAACACTTAACGCACACTATTTTCTTAATGTGTCTCTTGAATGAAAATAAAGTATTTACTAGGAGGACTCTAGGAGGAAAAAGGATCAAAAAATGTCTCACTATTGCTCTTTTCGAGATCTGATGATTGATTATTTGATTAGTCATGAATACAAGATATTTACTAAAGTGATGTCGCTTGTGGGCATCTTGATAATGGCTGACTTTCTTAGTTACTGCTGAGATAACCTCTTCTCCCAGCACGTGGCATGTTTCGAGGTGTGCGTGTAAACCAGGTAACGCCATGCTAGTCGATGATTCATTCAATAATTCAGCAGATGCAATTCATCCTTTGTCTCAACACTAAATCCAACTGTGTTACTGCATAGATTGATATGACAGAATGAGGTTTCCCCCCACAAAAGAGATTCATAAATCCAGAGTTTCGTTTTAGGTTTCTTCAGTTTTATGTACCGCGGTTCTGTTTTATCTCAAGTGCGCGTCTGTTCTGCAGCTGGACTCGGCCGGCCGGTTGTTAAAGATCACCGAGGCGAGACTGGACGACTCCGGCAGATACACCTGTTTGGCCACGAACGCAGCCGGCGACGCGCAGCAGCACATCCGGCTCAGTGTCCACGGTAACGTCCACAAACACTCGCGCTGTACTGCCGATGGGAATGGGTGGAGATCGCGAAATGTCATCTAGTCGTCGTGTTGGTGTGTTTCCCAGAGCCTCCCAGTATTCCCAGCGCGGGAGAGATGATGAACCAGACCATCCTGTCCGGGTTTTCCACCGAGCTCGAGTGTATCGCCACGGGAAGTCCTTTACCTGGTGAGGAACCTGACACATGAATCGCAGCGACTTACGATGGACGGTTGGACATTAGTAGCACATGTTTTTGCAGAGAGACACAATCGCTTTCAACATCCTCCGCAATAAAGTCGAATCACTGTCAGTCTTTCCATTTTCTTTGAGTTTTGAAGTAACACACGCAGAAAAAAAAGGACGTGACGCGGAGAGACAACAGACAAACACGCAAGATAAAAAATGTATTCCAGTATTGTATTGTCCCATTTTGTCGAATGTTTGTTCAATATGTTCGTTTTGCGTGGGAAAGTAAGTTTTTTCCCATCTTTCCATTTGGGTCCAGCCCTTTTTAGTTGGTTCAGTCTTTGACATTCATTTCTTCGTTCTTGTCCCCTGCTGCTGGACGTCTGCTCCAAAGGTATCCATTCATAGTGTCCATAGAAGGAGTTCACAAGTCATAGTGTTGTATTAGATGCAAAAAGTGTGCAGAGATCTGATTTTGACACAAATTGGCGCTTTTACAACACAGTTTATGGGATAAATGGAATACAATTGTGCATTACAGTTCATTGATTTAGTGTTTGATTTGACAGTGCAAATGAATGATCATCTGTGGCAGTTACAGTGTAAATACGCCAGATTATAGCGATTTTGTCCCTGAAAACTTAACACTGAGGTACCAAAGATTTGCAAACTACAAAAAACAATAAACACTTTAAAGTTAAAAGTGCGCTCCGACCTGATTTCCCTTCATCCAGCTCTAATCTCCAGTTTCTAATCTTAGCGATCACATGGTACAAAGACGGCCGACCTCTCACCAGCGCGGCCGGGGTGACGATGCTGAAGCGAGGACAGGTTTTGGAGATTGAACGGGCTCAGCTGTCGGACGCCGGAGTTTACCGATGCGTCGCAGTGAACCTGGCGGGAGTGGCTGAGATGTTCCACAGCCTCCAGGTGTTTGGTGAGTTCGAATGTCACTTCCGGTTGAACACTAGTACATATGCATAGGTTTCCAGTGCTTGGTTTTCCCATAACACACTTAATTCAATATTTAAATGTAAGACGCAATATAGATTTATAGAAAGCTACGCAATTGGGTGGGAGATTTTTTTTTTTTTTTGACAATATTGCAATTGTTGTTGTTGTTGTTTTGGAGATATGCAGAATTAGAATATCAATTGTATTGTCCATAACTTAAACATTTCAAAATGAACTGCTAGTGTTTTCTGGTTAATTTTATGATCCATTCACATTTATACATGAACCTAAACCAAAACGTTTAGTGGCACATTTTAGTACATTCCTGATGCTTTGTGAAAATATTGTCTGAGTATTGAGCCATTCTTGTCACTATCGTCCTCCTTTGGTTCCTCTTGTTACACTTTGGGAATTTACAGACGTGTTCCGTGTCGAAACCCTTGCTTTGTGATTGTTGGTTGTTTTTTTGCAGTCCCTCCAGTCGTCTCCAGTCGAGGAGGCACGGTCACTGTGGTGGTGAATGAAGTTGTCAGACTGGAGTGTGAGGCCTCAGGTGTTCCTCTGCCCAGTCTCACCTGGCTCAAGGACGGCAGCCCCGTGGCCAGTGTATCTCACGGAATACAGGTGAATAATAGACATTTATGTTCTTGACAACCACTCGCAGCAAGGGTCTCACTGTAGTCTCAATGTAATGCAGTGATTTTATTTGTAAAGTTGGAGGGCGGAGCAAGATGGAATGACACATTATCATTATTTATAATTCTGTTGTTTTATTCTGTTGTTTTATTCTCTTGTACAGTGTCCTTGGGTGTTCTGAAAGGCGCTTTTAAATAAAATGTATTATTATTATTATTATTATTTGTCAGCGACTGAAATGTATGGCACAAATCAAAGAAAAACATATTGTGCAGCTTTTTTTTTTTGGGAGCTTTTAACCATAAAACCCATTGTTCCCTCATCAGAAACGTGCTTAATTCATGCTTGTTTCTTTACTCCTGAGCCACAGAGCCTCACAAAAACATTCGATTTCAAATGTCCCAGTACTGCGACGTTAAAGGGAGAATTCCAGAGGACCCCTGTGCAGTTTTTAAGTCTATAAATCATTGCCATAACATTTTATCCATTACAATATTAGCATGTCTGGGACGATCTAGCATTTTTTCCCTCCCCATGTTAATTCCCTCCAATGCCAGAGAAGAAAATGATTATTTAAAGTTCTAAAACATGAGCTGCCAAGTACTCAAGTGCATGTTTAAAAGTCAGTTGCAGTACTGTACAAATAATGCATTATAAACTCCTTTGGCCTTTGTGATGGAATTATGCCACTCCTTTTCTGAAGCTAAAACAAACAAACATTTCCGTTCATTCAATTCAGTCGCTTTTTAAAAGAGAAGTCATCAGAATATTCTTGTAACCTGCAGGGTGGTACAAACTATACAATTATTTCCACGCAGATAGATGGAGACAGTAATCTTTACAATGCTGGTCGTTTATACGTTCATTAGTAAATCTGGCATTTGCCCAAGTCTATCACCCTGTCATTGAGTGTACGCGCTTGCCCATGTCCCCAGGTGCTGTCTGGAGGCCGAGTGCTGTCTCTGAGCAGTGCGCAGGTCGGTGACACAGGCCGCTACACCTGCGTGGCTGTCAACGCTGGAGGAGAACAACAAAGGCACTATGACCTCAGGGTGTATGGTGAGTAAAGACACCATTTATTACCTCGGCGATGCTTCCTGTGTGAGTAATGACATTGTTAAGAGCTGGCACACTGCAGACAAACCACTGTGTGCATATTTCTCCCATTAAGTCGCTGATTTTAATCGTTTTAAGAGGCTGCTCCTAACCGCAGCTGATCCACCAAAGTCGTATAAAAATGCATTTGAAAAAGGCCTGAAGCAGAACATGTGTTTGACTGACTTTCAAATGTACAAGAACATCTTTGATGCAGGGCTGAGCTGGAAAAGATCATGAAATCCACTGACATAAGACAAGCCTGTCTGAATCAGAATGCAGTGCACCGTGGCAGAGCGGTTAGTGCTCTCCTCCCAATAAGGAGATCATGGGTTCGATTCCCAGGCCACACAAACATCATGATCTCTGACAACTGTAAATTGCCCCTAGTGAATGTGTGTGTGTTTGTTTGTGTCTCTGTGTTGACCCTGCTGTGACGAGCCCCTGTCCATGGGTGAACCCTGCCAACGGCCCAAAGTCACTGGGCTCCATTCACCTGTGACCCCTCATGGGTTCAAGCAGTAGAAGATGAATGAATGAAGAATCAGAATGACTTGCACAATAAGATTTTAAAAAGACGGTGTTTCTGTATTTACTTATAGTTCTATAAATGATAAATCAACAACATATTTGAGCTTAATATTTATGGCATGAACCTTTTGTTTCTTATTTTTTTGTATTAAATGAACATGGAGCTGTACATGGTTGAATAATTAACATCTTTGACTCATTGTAGATACTAATTCATTACTTACGTGTATGTTGCAGCATTTTTTTAACAATATGGTTTATTTAGAAAAGGGTTTCCTGGGATTATCCTGCTTTAGGGTTATTGTTCAGTGGCACAAAGTAGTTTAAATATTATTGTTTATATTTTATGTTGCAATCTTTGGCACTTGAAATGTTTGTATTGTGAAAGACCTAATCAATCAGACCTGTCAAAGCCAAAGTCACTAAGCGTCTGAGACAAAGAGGTCATCTGAATGTGAATGTGAGCGTGTGCGTGTGTGTGTGTGTGTGTGTGTGTGCTACTGCGCGTGTGTCTGTTCTGATCTGTGTCTATGCAAAACACATCCACATGACGTGTGTTTCCTCAGGAAGATCGAAAAGCGCTTGTCCAGAGAAATGAGGGCAGATTTGTTGAGGTAATTGTTACCATTCAGCAGCAGCTTCCTGTGTCTGGCCCAAGTTCAGCGCTGTTCTGTTACTTTCCCTGTGACTTGTTTGTCATTCAGGCAAAAAGGCCACTCAGCCGGTATTTCAGAGCAAAACCTAAATTGGAACTTGTAACTTGGCCTTGTGGCATCACCTGCTTGTCCCAATGGATGTAGACAATGTCAAACTGGGGAACATTTCAGGCAAAACAACAGCATCTTGGAGTCATGAGAATAATTTACTTCCATTAACATTGTTTTTCTCTCCTGCCATGGACACAATAGATGGATCCCTTTAGAACATACTTTTGGTGGCAGGAAAAAAGGCCATCAAAATGACACAAAACCACACCGATCAAGGACTGGACTGGACATATTTGGGAGACTTTGGACTAAATGGACATATATTATTTATATATTTGTGTTAATGTTATTATTATTTTAATTTTAATTTTAATTTTAATTTTAATTTTAATTTTAATTTTAATTTTAATTTTAATTTTAATTTTTATTATTATTATTATTATTATTATTATTATTATTATTATTATTATTATTGTTGTTATTATTATTATTATGGTTATTATTATTATTATTATTATTATTATTATTATTATTATTGTTATTATTATTATTTTCTGTTGCACATGATCACTGCTCATGTTTTTATAATTATCTTTTTTAAATCTGTTTATATTAAAAAAAAAAAAAAAAAAAGAAAATATATTATAATAGAATAATTAAAAAATATCTTTTTTTATTGGATTCCATTTAGCTGTCACCAAATTGACAACTACTTCTCCTGGAATCCTAAACGTCCCCACACATCTTTGCTTTTTTAAAGACAGTATACTTAGGAGCTGTTGACATATTTGTTGACATATTTCGGCTGCAAACTGCTGCTCATTTACCAAGATCAACAATGTGATCTGCTCGTCATGTTACTAAAGTTGAATACAAAATGAGCGTTGCTGGAGTGCCTTCATCGTCTGTACGTCTCTTTGCCCTGGTGGATCGTCACATGCTGTTGTTTGTCCTCTCAGTGCCGCCAAACATAAAGGGTGAAGAGGTAAATGCCACAGTGATGCTCGGCGAGCCGGTGGAGCTCCACTGTCAGAGCGACGCCATCCCCCCGCCGACACTATCCTGGCGCAAAGACGGGCGTCCTCTCTTCAGAAAGCTCGGGCTCACTGTTTCTGAGGATGGAAGTCTACTCAAGGTAAACAACAACCGCCGATGAAAGTGTCCAAAGTGTTTCCGAAAGAAGATCTGCTGTACGTTATCCCCTTAACCCAAAAACATGTCCTCCAGCTACGGTAGTCCTGACCAAGATCTGGAGATGTGTCAGCGATCACTGCTCCTGCACCTTAATCCTTAATTATTTGAACTATACAGACACTAAAATGTATGTGAAAAGACCTTTTATGACAAAGAGAGTGGAATTATTATCAAAAATGTCCAAAACAATTTTTTTTAAATCTGTTTTTCATCAATATTCTAGTTTATATATAAAAATTCTCTACTTAGAAGCCTTCAGTCCCCATATTTCAACCTTTATTTGGTCAATGTACAACAGAAATACTCTTTTTACCAGTCGAAAAAATAATTACTGACTACTATATAAATAATAGTTTTAATTGCAGGATTTTAGACACATCCGGGAGCAGTAGCATTTAAGAGAAGACTGAAATGAGTCCAACAAAACTCCCACAAATACAATAATTCAAAGCATTTCAAAACAGTAGAGCTCTAAAATAACAAAATAAAAACCTATGCATTATTTACCAGTATAAATTGCTTTAATTTGTAGTTTTTGGTGTTTTTTTGTGTGTTTTATGAATACATTTTTATGAATACTTTGCTTTTTTCGCCGTGCCTTGCAAGGTTGCCAGAGCACAGATGCAGGATTCAGGACGCTACACGTGTGAAGCAACCAACGTGGCTGGAAAGACTGACAAGAACTATAACCTCAATGTTTGGGGTGAGTTTTTATGGCAACACAAGCCCTTCTTTTATTCTTCGATAGTTTAATTCTTTATTTCCTGTAAGGATTCCCAGGAAATAAGATCAATACTAAAACTAGAATCAATACTGACCAATTTGGACCTTTCTTGACTAGTCCTACAGCTTAATAAGTGTAATCAGTATAAGACCACATGACAATATTAGAAAAGTGTTATCATTTAGTGTTGAAAATACATAAATATATTGTTTTTTGTTACAATTGTGGCGCTGGTATTGGAGTATCTGTCTGTTTCCTGAGTTTAAGCTGTTCCTTTGCGTCTTTTATTTAACCGTAACACATTGGCGCCTCCTTTTGGCGCTTTGATCACATTACAGTTTCCCCCAGTATTCGAGGATCGGAGGAGGTTTCACCGTTAACTGTTACCGAGGGAGGACTCATCACTCTGGTTTGTGAATCAAGTGGCATACCTCCTCCGAGTCTAACCTGGAAGAAAAATGGTACGTTTATGAAGAATATGCAGTGTTTTGGTGTAAAATGTGTGCAGGATAAAGCGGTTAACTGTGTGAAATATTGCAGGGAAAGACTTGAAAACAAATCAGAGGGTGAGGGTGTTGTCGGGGGGTCGTCAGCTTCAGATCTCGAGCGCGAACAGGACAGACTCGGCCTCGTACACCTGCACCGCCTCCAGCGCCTCAGGCAGCAGCTCTAAGGACTACAGTCTGCAAGTCTATGGTAATACTACTACTACTACTGCAACTACTGCTACTTAAACTGATCAGAATCTACTCAAACTGTGGGTAAGATGGCAATTGCATACATCGTTAATATGTTCAACGCTCAGTGTCATTTAACATTTTACTCAGGAGAAACGGACAACAAAAAATCTTTCCCAAGTTGCAGATCCACAAAAAAAAAAAAGGAACTGCACTATTAGATACATTTTCTTTGAAACTGTGCAGATGGGATTAGTCCAGGCGGCTCAGATGCTTCCCAATAGAGTGGGTAATTAACGTTTTATGCCTAATTAAAAACATAAATCCCTGTGTTACCAAAATTAATACAATTCTAATGAAGCAGGGCTCTATTTATCACAGCATTGTGACTTTAGTTTTGAAGCTAGGCAAAGAAGAGCTCATCAAAACTTTCAAATAAGATTAGAAAGTTATATTTCTGCCTTTTTGTGGGTAATTTCAACGTCAACTTTACATTTGTCTTGTACTTAAACCTCAAAGTAATATATTTAAAGACATGTTTGAGCAGATTTCTTTTGGATTGTCATAATATTGTCTTAATATTTTCATCTGCAAACCATCTACTTATTTAAAAATCCCCTTCTGCCATTATTGTTGCCTTCCTACATTTCCAGTTCGCCCACCCAAACTCAGCAGGCCTGAAAAAACATTAGTACAAATGTTAAATATTCTCATTATTCTACTTGAATAGTGTACAAATGCTAAATGTCTTCCTCTCTTCTCCATTGTTCAGTGCGTCCGTATATCAAACCCAGCGAGGGCGTCTCTGAAGACATGACTGTGACAAAAGGAGGCGACCTCTCTCTCCAGTGCGCGGCAGAGGGAGTGCCCCGACCGGCAGTCACATGGTTAAAAGACGGCCGTCCGATCACGGGGCAGCACGGAGCGAAGGTCCTGAACGAGGGCAGGCTTCTCCAGATTAAAGACGCCAAAGTGTCCGACACCGGGCGCTACACGTGCGTCGCTGTCAATGTGGCGGGACAAGTGGACAGCAAGCACGACATCAGCGTACACGGTGTGAATGTGTGATGTTTTGACGCTGTTTGTGACGCAGTGCTGCAGACGCCGTTAGGTTCACTACGAATTCCCCGGCACCATCACTGCCAGGGTGAAGTTAGTCACTGCCAGGGTGAAGTTAGTTACTGCCAGGGTGAAGTTAGTCACTGCCAGGGTGAAGTTAGTCACTGCCAGGGTGAAGTTAGTTACTGCCAGGGTGAACACTGCCAGGGTGAAGTTAGTTACTGCCAGGTGAAGTTAGTCACTGCCAGGGTGAAGTTAGTCACTGCCAGGGTGAAGTTAGTCACTGCCAGGGTGAAGTTAGTTACTGCCAGGTGAAGTTAGTCACTGCCAGGGTGAAGTTAGTCACTGCCAGGGTGAAGTTAGTTACTGCCAGGTGAAGTAAGTCACTGCCAGGGTGAAGTTTGGAGATGCATGCTGGGATAAGTGTGATGACAACTGCAGGAGCAAAATAAAAAAACAATTGGGAAAATCCGCCATGTTTGGGTGGGATAAGACACAAGATCGAGTGACGGGAAGAAGACCCGCTTCACAATTTTCGTTTTTATTTAATTCAATAGCATAATAGCATTTTTTTTTTGCCATCAATGCTTTTTAGAACTGCAGATTCTCAGGAGCTATAACCCACCAGCCCTGAACCCCTTTTCAAGCCAAATCAAATCATCAGTTACACAAGATAATTTTTACTCAATAGGAAAATAATAATTGCACTTTACTTCATTAGTGCTGACAGGAAAGTTATGAAACTTGATGCCATTTTCGTGTAATGTGGATTGGCCCAGTAGTTACAAAGCTATTAACCATAAACGTCAACAGTTAAGAATATTATTATTTATTTATCTATCTATCCATCTATTTATTTATTTTTCTTTGTATGTTTTTATTTTCTTAATTATAATTGTATTTATTTATTTATTTTTATATTATTATTTTCCTTCTCTCTATTTTACAAAAAAAATTATATATATAAAAAATAACCCCATAAATAAACGTAAATATTGTATACTCACTGTCACCCAGTGGTAATTAAAAAATATATATATATATGTGACCTCACGTGAACCCAACCCCATTAGTGGCACATAACGTTTCTACTGTTTCCCTTGTGCAGTCCCGCCCACTATCCTTGGTGAGGTGCAGTTTCCTGACAACATCAGCGTTGTTGTGAAGAATCCTGTGGCTTTAAGCTGCGAGGGCCATGGCATCCCACTTCCTGACATTACATGGCTCAAAGATGGACAGCCAATCACCACCACCAGCTCCGTACGCATCCTCTCAGGTATTTGCCTCATACTCCCTGTAGGTTCAAATAAAAAATACTGTGTTGTTGTACATTTAACGATTCATTTTTAATTCACAAGGAGGACGAAGTTTGCGACTAATGCATTCTGCAGTGGAGGATGCTGGGAGATACACCTGTGTCGTGTCTAACACTGCCGGAGAGGAAAGAAAGGACTTTGATCTGAACATCCTGGGTATTTTCTTACATTAAACGTCCCCAAAAAAAAATAAAGAGTTAGTCTTTAAACATATATTGATTCTTGACAACACATTTTCCTTACGAATTCAGTTCCACCGAGAATTGTCGATGAAGGGACCGTTCTAGACACCAAAGTAAAGGAGAAACACAACATCACTCTGACCTGTGAAGCCACTGGTAAGTGTCTATCGTGACATAATATAATGCACAACATATCAGACATGTTTTTAATCCTTAAAAAGCTGCTGGTCTTGTGGCGTAACCTGCTTAACTCCATGGACTACGGATGCATTCGTTTAATTCCGTATTGTAAAATATTCTGGCAAACTGAGCTATTTATCAATTAATACACATTCACTTTATTTTATCATTCCGAGTCTCTAGAGCGGGGCAAATACTAGTGGAAAGCGTCATATTTTAGACTCTGTAAATGAACAAAAAGGTTTTCACAGGTGTTTGGTCGCGCTGACGATAACTGTAAAATGTAAAACTGTGACGTTTCTTCTCACTGAAGTTTCATACCGTTACATGTCTAACACTTGCTTTACTTGTGTGTTTAGGTCATCCTTTCCCAGAGATCAAATGGCAGAAGGATGGGCAGCTGCTGGTTCCCGATGCGACCCATCAGATCGTGTCACATGGTCGTTTTCTTCACATTTCCGCCGCTCAGGTTCTTGACACCGGCAGGTACAGCTGTCACGCGTCGAACAGCGCTGGAGATCGAAGTCGCCATTTTAACCTCAACGTTCTAGGTAGGAATACGTCTGTCCTATTTGCACACATCATGAAGTAGGTGGTACTCTGTTACTTTTACTCTTGTGTTGAATTGCGCTTTTGATCTGAACATTTGCATTTTTTACACTTTCTACACATTTCTGCTCATTTCTGTGGTCTTCCTTGGAAATACCATTATGTTTGAATTACTTAATGTTTTGCCAGTCCAACAGTTTTTCAGTTGAGTTTGTTCTTTATAAAATATTTAAATACTTTTACTTCTGCAGTTATAGTGGTCACTGTTTTTTTTGTTGTTTTTTTTACTTTAACTAAATCATTTTTTTTTATCATTTATTATTTCTGTTTTTAATTACATTTTGTATTATTATTATTATTTATTTATTTATTTAAAATGTCATAAACGTGACCGCTCTATGTCTCTAGATACAAGGTAAATGTTCAAATCCATATTGCTTTAGCTGATAACAATTGTAATGGTGATTTATCATTAATTACACGGAGTCTGTAATTCGGTTTGAGAAAGGACAATACTTCATGTGTCCTGTATATGCAGATTTGGACTCAAACCCGTGTAAGTGCAGGCCACATACGGTTCCTTTAACGCACCCCTAATGTTTCGTGAAGCCCTTGGAATCATACCTTTATCAGAACACCTGTAATTCCTCTTCTGTTCTTCTTCTCCCCAGTGGCTCCTACAATCGCTCAGTCTGGTCCTGGAGGCTCCGCGGAGGAAGTGACGGTGACTCTGAGCAGCCCGACCTCGCTCGTGTGCGAGGCGCAGTCTTACCCGCCGGCTCTGGTCACGTGGCTCAAAGACGGCGCCAACTTTGAATCCACTCGCAGCGTTAGAGTCCTTCCAGGTGAGCTGTTTCACGGATGGACAATAGACCCTTTAACATGCGACGTACGTCAGCAGAAGGAGCTAAAGTGCAGAATGTAGGCGACTGGAGGCAAAATGCAGTCGACTACAACATCAGAGCTAAATACTGATGATTTAAGCCATAATAACAAAAATAAGCAACAGTTTGGAATTTCCAGTGGATGGAAAACTGTATTTGAGCTCCACTAAAAGTATAAATTGTGTAATATATCTGAGGATTACATGAAAAACGATTGTGTGGTCAACATTTCTGTATTTATCAAGTCCCCAAAAAAAATCTGGATTTTGCCTTCATCAAAAAAGTGAAGTGTCCGTCATAATCTATTATATAAACAAATGATCTAAAATACAGTGGTAAATGACGGTAAACCAGGCTCTGACATCCCTCACATGTGTCTGAGTGGTTATTCTGAGGTTAATCCCAGCTTCTCAATTGAAATCACATTAGTTCCGCTTCACTTTTGCCTCCCTTCTGCCATTTCAAACGTATTTGTCGATAGTTAAACGGCATATTTACCACTCTGCTGCTCAGGAGGAATGAAATACAACTTTGAACGTGTCACAGGTGGACGCACACTGCAGATCCTCAATGCCAAAGAAGAGGACGCTGGGAGGTACACGTGCGTGGCCACTAATGAGGCTGGGGAGACCCTGAAACACTACGAAGTGAAAGTTTACGGTGGGACTTTGAGATTATGAAAGCCTTCTATGCGATAAGTTCAATGAATTCAAGTAAGAATGAAACAACTAACCCTCCTTAAACGCATATTTGACTCCAGTTCCCCCGCAGATTAATAAGAATGACATCCCGGGCGAAGGGCTGTCTCCGAAAGAGGTTAAAATCAAGGTCAACAGCACGCTGACTCTGGAGTGTGCGGCTCAAGCCTTTCCGGCTCCAGCGCTGCAGTGGTACAAGGACGGACAGGTACTTTGCATAATACATGCTAAGACAGGTGGGAGATATTTAGAACTGTGGACGTTAGCAGTTGTTTTGGAGATATACAGTACGTAATGTCAATATCTATTATAGTATATTGTATAGCATGAAAAAAAAAAAAAAGATAAATTCATGTGTAATCCTTCAAATCAGGGTAAAAAGGTGATATTTCTCAATCAAAGCATCTGGTGGAAGAAGTACCCGTTTAAAAGTATTGCGCAGAGATTTTTGTATTTTTTTTTTTAGAACTATTCAAAAAGCATCTTGATCAATAATTTTGCAAATTTTTGTTTCACAGAAGCGACTGGAATTCATGCATTTTCTACTTTTCAGGCCAGTTAAAAACGTAGTGGAGTAGAGATGAAGTACAGGCACCTGCTCTCAAATGTAGTGAAGTAAAAGTAAAACGTATCCACTGTACAAAAAAAGAAAAAGATAAGTACAGATACCTAAAAAAAAAAAAGTTAAGTACGTGTACTTTTGTACTTTGGTACCTTCCACCACAGGTTTTAGCACATTTCTGAAGGATTGCCATAACATAGTGTGATTATTGACATTGGGATACTTACTAAAATACATAGAGGTAATAGTTTTTGTCAATATCGCCCACCCCTACTTGGCATTCATGATACGGTTTCATTTCATGTCCAAAACCTGACTACAACGGCCTGTTTTCTGTCTATTTAGACCTTGTTGGCAGATGACCATGTGTCTATTACAGCCAGTGGTCGCATCGTGCAGATCAAGCGCGCGCAGGTTTCAGACACCGGGCGCTACACGTGCGTCGCCACGAACGTCGCAGGAGAGGACGAGAAGGACTTTGATGTAAATATACAAGGTGAACTGGGTCGACTAACATGAAATGAAAGGACACGAACGATAGAGAATGGCTTAAAAGGTGCACCGTGTAACTTTTCCGGTGGGAGGTTGAGGTGAGAAGGGAATAACGGAGAGAAAAAGGGGGAAAAACGTGTTCTGGTGATGAATAAATCAAATTTCTGTGTTTTGTCTTCTTTATTCAGTTTATGCTTTGTCTTTATTCAGTCTTGGAGGGATTTTTTTTAAACTTGCAGTAAAAAGTACTTCTCTGGTTTATACATTTGGCCCCAGAGCCACCCCTAGGCAAAGTAATAACGTCACTATGGAGACAGGCAGGTGGCAGACTCTCCGCCTGAACAGTTACGTTGTGCCCCTTTTAAAGTAAAGATTCATGCAATAGAAGAGTCATCAGTTAAAGATGACATCCAGTTTATTTTTATGTTTTTATTCGGTTTGTTAAATGCCGTCTCCGATCGATTTCAGTGCCACCGAATTTCCACAATGGAGACACGCCCTCTCTTCCTGGTGTTGGCGGCGACGTTCGGGACGTGATCCTGAACAATCCTGTGTCGTTGTACTGCGAAACCAACGCTGTGCCGCCCCCAACGCTGACCTGGTACAAAGATGGCCGACCGATGCGCTCCAACAGCAAAGTGTTGATCCTACCAGGTGAGACATGACTACTACCAGTACTACTACTACTACTATTCCAATTACTACTGCTGCTACTACTGCTCGCTGCTACTACTGCTGCTACTATTACTATTACTACTGCTGCTACTACTGCTCGCTGCTACTACTGCTGCTACTACTGCTCGCTGGTCAGCTAGCCCATACTTCATCTAACCGTTGCTGCTCTACAACTGCTCCACTACTACTTGCTGCCGCCACTACCTGCTGACTAGCCTTCTATTTACTATGCGCTGCTACTACTGCTGCTACTACTTGCTCGCTGCTACTATTACTATTACTGCTGCTGCTTCTACAACTGCTACTACTACTACTACTTTACTATTATTACTGGCTGCTACTACTGCTGCTACTACTGCTCCGCTGCTACTACTACTGCTGCTACTATTTACTGCTGCTGCTTCTACAACTGCTACTACTTCTGCTACTATTACTATTACTGCTGCTGGCTACTACTGCTACTGCTGGCAACTATCTGCTGCTGCTGCTGCTACTACTACTACTGCTGCTACTACTGCTCGCTGCTAGTACTACTGCTACTATTACTATTACTACTGTGCTACTACTGCTCCGCTGCTTACTGCTACCTGCTACTGCTGCTGCTACTACTTACTACTGCTGCTCTGCTGCTGCTTCTACTACTGCTGCTACTATTACTGCTGCTGCTTCTACAACTGCTACTACTACTACTACTGCTACTATTACTATTACTGCTGCTGCCTACTACTGCTACTGCTTCCTACTACTACTGCTGCTACTTACTGCTGCTGCCCTACTAACTTACTGAACCTGCTACTACTGCTGACTGCTTCTACTACAGCTTCTATATTACTATTACTACTCGCTGCTACTGCTACTGCTACTGCTGCTGCTACTACTACTACTGCTGCTACTGCTGCTGCTTCTACTACTGCTGCTACTATTACTGCTGCTGCTTCTACAACTGCTACTACTACTGCTACTATTACTATTACTGCTGCTGCTACTACTGCTACTGCTTCTACTACTACTGCTGCTACTACTGCTGCTGCTTCTACTACTACTGCTGCTACTACTGCTACTGCTTCTACTACTACTGCTGCTACTACTGCTGCTGCTTCTACTACTGCTGCTACTATTACTATTACTGCTGCTGCTGCTACTACTACTGCTGATACTACTACTACTGCTGCTACTACTACTACTACTTCTACTACTGCTACTACTATTACTGCTGCTGCTTCTACTACTGCTGCTGCTTCTACTACTGCTGCTACTATTACTATTACTGCTGCTGCTGCTACTACTACTACTGCTACTATTACTACTACTGCTGCTACTATTACTATTACTGTTGCTTCTACTACTGCTGCTACTACTACAACTACTACTGCTGCTGCTACTATTGCTGCTGCTGCTGCTGCTACTACTGCTGCTGCTACTGCTACTACTATTACTGCTGCTGCTTCTACTACTACTGCTACTACTACTGCTGCTACTACTACTACTGCTGCTTCTACTACTACTGCTGCTACTACTACTACTGCTGCTACTGCTACTACTACTACTGCTGCTGCTTCTACTACTACTGCTGCTGCTTCTACTACTACTGCTGCTGCTACTACTACTACTGCTACTACTACTACTGCTGCTACTACTGCTACTGCTACTACTATTACTGCTGCTGCTTCTACTACTACTACTATTACTGCTGCTGCTTCTACTACTACTACTACTACTACGACTATTACGGCTATTACTACTGCTATTACTACTACTGCTACTACTATTACTTCTACTGCTACTGCTATTACTGCTCCTACTACCATGTTGCGCTCGCAGGGGGTCGAGTGCTGCAGATTCCCAGAGCTCAGCTGGAGGATTCGGGACGTTACACGTGCGTGGCTGTCAATGACGCAGGAGAAGACTCGATACAGTACGACGTCAGAGTATTATGTGAGTATCCTGAGTGCAGTGCTTAAATATACGTTTGGACATGTGAAATCATCAACCGTATCTCAATATAAAACGATAATAACGTACTTCTCTGAGTAGTTTGAAGACCATTCTTTCACTCCAATTTGAGTACTATATTTTACAGTAAAGGTACTCTTACTGAAGTAAAAGCTTTGCTTTATTGTCCCACTTTGAGTAAATCTACTTGTGAAAAAAAATTTATGTTGACAAATATTAAGCGATTCAAACATTTGTGATACTTGCATCTTCAGAAATTAGTTAGTTTAGATAATTTTTGTGGTTTTTTTGTGTTCTTTTAAATAGTATTCATTATTTCATATTTTGTCCATCCAATTGCATTGACTTCAAATTATAAATCAAAGGTTAACATCCACGTATTTTCCTGAAATACTTGAGCAACTTCTTAGAGCCCTACTTGAGTAATATTATTTTGAAGTAACCATACTCTTAATTGAATACAAGTTTTGGATATTTTCTACCCACAGCTGTGCATTTTACATCGTTTCTGGCTAAGCAGTTAAAAATAATCAACATTTTCTATGATAATAGTTGTTTTTGGCTCAGTTGTCACATGTAATCCTTTAACCAGCACCTCCAACCATTCGTGGATCGGACACAGACAAGCCTGATGAAGTCACCGTCCTGGCAAACAAAACAACTCAACTCAAATGCCAAGTGGACGGAAACCCCGCCCCGAATGTCACATGGTATAAAGACGGCACGCCCATCAGCGCTGAAGCCACGCGCCGCACACTGTCAAACGGGCGCATTCTGCAGGTGTGCACGAATACAGTAGATATACATGTACTCGGTCATAATAATGATGTACTTTTTGTTCTCTAATGTGTGTATTTGTAATGAATAAATACTTTTTAGGTGTTGACTGCCCAAGTTGCTGATACTGGACGCTATGTGTGTGTGGCGGAAAACGTTGCCGGCAGCGCAGAAAAGTCGTTTAACCTCAATGTTCACGGTATGCTGCATGAAAGAGATATTTGTGTATGTTATTTTTTACTGTAATTTTTAAAGGTGCACTGTGTAACTTTTCTGCTTGTCTCAGGAAAATGTTTTTACTTTGCCCGGAATATTCCACAATATGGTATATCTTTCGTTTTTTTAATTTACAGGCATTTTATTTCCAAAAATATTTGGTTTACTGGAGTCACCTGCTTGTCTCCATGGAGATTACACATGTTTATGCCATTTTGTGGAACATTCTTTGCAAAACAACTTTACAATGGAGAAAATAAGGACTTAAAACTCACATAGTGCCCCTTTGAAATGCATAACTGGTCGTTTTTTGTGTGTGTCGAACCTTTATATTTTGTGTCCAAAAAGTTGAATTGTAATGATTTGGTTTGTGTTCTTCTTTCAGTGCCTCCCTCTTTTATCGGGCTCAATCCAGAGAGTGTCACAGTTGTCGAGAACAACTTTGTGTCTTTGTCGTGTGAAGCGACGGGAATCCCACCTCCAGCACTGAGCTGGTTAAATGAAAAAGGCCCGGTTCAGGCCAACAGCAACGCACTTATTATGCCAGGTACTAGATAAGTGGCAGATTTGAATGATATTATACATACCTAAATACATTGACGTGTATGTTTTATATATTTTCCTTTTGGCGACAGGTGGGCGTACTTTACAGATTCTGAAAGCAAAAGTTTCAGATGGTGGAAAATATAAATGTGTCGCCATAAATGCAGCAGGAGAAGCTCAAAAAGTGATCCACTTGACAGTTTATGGTCAGTCATTGTCTGGTTGATTGTTTAAAAAAATAAATAAAGTTATCCATTCATCCATCCAAATGAAACGTCCCTTGTTTCAGTGCCTCCCAGTATCCGGGACAGCAGCGGAGGGTCTCCTGTAGTGGTGAATGTGCTGATGGGCAAAGCAGTGACTCTGGAGTGTGAGTCTAATGCTGTTCCTCCTCCCACTGTCACATGGTACAAGAACGGCCGAATGGTGACTGAAACGGCCAACGTGCAGATCCTGGCCAAGGGGCAGAGGCTTCAGATCAAAGGCTCCGAGGTGAGAAGTTTAATATAATACTTAACCCCTTAAAAGGAGGACTTACTTTTTCCATTTTGTCCACCATCTTCTAAAAGAAAACTCTCAAACTACTTGATCTGCTGTACATAGAATTAAAGCTCTTATTTCCTGTCAAATCAATCATTCTGGGAAGCATCAGCATCAAGTTAAATACTACCCTAAAATAAGATGAAAAGTGAATAGGACTTTTATATGGATTCCGCCTGGATTGTTTGCTTTATTACAAGTCCCAAAAACGAATTTTTAATGAATTTACCTTCAGCTTTTAAAAGAGAATTGTCAAAACCCAATAAATGCTAAAACTAGTGTCCTTACCTCGTGACACCAGCTTTACTCCTTCATATATTTAACAAATAAAATCTAGGATTTAAAATCTGAATTCCTCTGTGCAGAGCTTGTTTCTACTCATATTTAGAGTAAAACAGACATCAGAGTCCAAAACTACAAAGGCTCCAGCCGATTGTTTGTGCTCCAGAGGGTTCAGGAACAGCTTCACTTTGAAATGGGGCTCATTTCTTCAGGCGTTTTTTGAAAAATAGGCCCTAAGCACAAGGGGTTAAACAGGACCTCATTAACATAAACAATGTTTTGTGTCTTATTCCTCTTTTAGGTCTCTGATACAGGACAATACGTTTGCAAGGCCACCAATGTGGCAGGTCAAGTGGACAAGAACTTTCACCTAAATATTTATGGTACACAAATATAACATACACATTTTATTTGGATTGTAGTAAACCTACTATTTTCATTATTGTTTTTTCTTACTGTGGCCCAGTTCCTCCAAGTATCGATGGCCCATCAGAAGAGACATTTTTTGAAACCATCAGTAACCCAGTCACCTTCGCCTGTGACGCCACAGGGATCCCTCCCCCCAGACTCACCTGGCTCAAGAACGGACGTCCCATTGGTGAGTGGAAGTCTGTGCTGTAACTTTGGGAATAACCATGCACATGCCATGCACTATGCCATGTACTATATTTATCTCTGATTCTTATGAATGTGCGTTTAGAGAACTCTGAGTCTTTGGAGATGCACATCTTCTCTGGAGGCAGCAAACTTCAAATTGCTCGATCCCAGGTTTCTGACAGTGGCACTTACACATGTGTGGCTTCAAATGTGGAAGGAAAGGCACGTAAAAGCTACCGCCTCACCATACAAGGTACATGCACCGCCACTTCAGTACTATAACCCTTTATGGCCGACATTCATATAGTGTATTAACAGAGTTGTTTTCTAAGTTCCTCCGAGCATCTCAGGATCAGACATGCCGACTGAGATGGGGGTGTTGTTCAATGAAAGCATCCAGCTGGAGTGTCAAGTGCGAGGAAACCCAAGTCCAAGAGTTCAGTGGCTGAAGGACGGCGAAGTCATTGATAGCTCTGCAAACTATTCACTAAGGTAAAGTAAAGGGGAACAGGAGCAGGCTGTGATGTAAGGTCTAACAATGAGCTGCACTGATCCAAAACGCCAACAGTCTCATTACTCTTTTGTTCTTTGTCAGTGTCAGTGCAGACGGCAGGACACTGACTGTGGACGCAGCCGACACCACACACAGTGGAAAATACACATGTGTGGCCACCAACTCTGCAGGAGAGGAGGACAGGGTTTTCAACCTCAATGTGTATGGTACGATGTGTTTTCTGTAAGTCAGATGTGTGTATTCTGTATTTCTGTTGTGTATTCATTGGTTTTTCCTCTGTACTCCCCAGTGCCTCCCACCATCGATGACAGCAGAGCGGGAGCAGAGGAAGTGATCACTGTTTTGGACAGTTCTGTAAACATTGAATGTGTTGCCACTGGATCGCCGCCTCCACAGCTGAACTGGCTCAGAAACGGCCTTCCTCTGCCTGTCTCCTCCCACATCAGGCTGCTCTCTGCCGGACAAGTGCTCCGGTAAGTTAGTAGACGGGGGTCCCCGGCATAAGCAACGCGAAAACTGTTCGAATTCAGGATTATTTACGTGCTACCCTGTCAATGTGTACTATCAATGTAGTAGTTGATTATCCTTTACTTTCCACTTTCAGAATAACACGCACTCAAGTGTCAGACGGCGGCACCTACACATGTGTTGCATCAAACAGAGCCGGAGTGGACAACAAACATTACAACCTTCAAGTGCACGGTAAGTACAAAAATATGGACGACATTCAAAGGCATTTGCAGTACGTAAAACCTGTGTTTGTTTACAATGTTTTACCGGTGTATTATGTAAATGTGTTTTCAAATAAATCTTAACTTAGCTAACGCCAGTCACTTACAAGAACATGCTATTGTAATGAGATGAAGATTGTGGTAGATGTAATGATATCTCCAGCAGTATTGAACAATAAAATGCACCTTAACTTTAGGGTAGACAGGACAGAACAAGACGTGTGATTTTTGTGGTCAAAAAACAAACTGAGGGAGCCGAATCTCTTCTTTTTTCCCTTCTTCCTTTTCAGTCCCCCCAGGTCTGGATGGTGCAGGGAGCATCGAGGACCTCACGGTTGTCCGAGGGAACACGGTCGCTCTGGTGTGTGTCGCTGACGGCGCTCCAGCTCCCGTGATGACCTGGCTGAAAGACGGCGAGGCGCTTCAGTCTGAGGGCCACGTGCTTCTGCTGAACCTCAACACCACGGTACAGATCGCTGCAGCAACGATCAACGACACAGGGCGATACACGTGTGTGGCAGACAACACCGCGGGGCAAGTCAGCCGCCATTTCCATCTTAAAGTGCTTGGTAAGTGTCAGTGATGAAAACGTGGCACAGACAATTGAACTTTTCAAAACTGAGTATTATATCTTTTGAATGGTGGAAAGTGCTGGCCTATAAACGGGAAGCTGTGAGTTGTTCTGATAATATGTAGTTGCCATTGTCAGAGGAATTCCACTTCTCTAGACTGGGGGTTGTCAAAAAAAAATCTAAAGCGATAATCGATAATAAAACTCTTAAAATCACACAAACGGGACAAAAGTTGACATTTCCTGAGCGGTTTTAGAATGGACTTAGAGCTAGTGTAAGACCACATGGGAATTTAGTTCATGGAGCTTATTGCTTAGTATCGAAATCGAGTTTGAAATGATCAATATTGGACCTTAAAAATGGTCTCGATCCTCTTCAGAACTAGAATGAAGACCACGTGGTAATATCAAAGAATCGCAGAAATACTAAAAGTGGTTATTCCTTTATTGATGGAAACAGAGCCTCCGCACATCGACGGCTCCGGTGTCCAGGGCGAAGTGTCTGTGGTGGTCAATAATGTCCTGGAGCTTCACTGTAACGCCTCTGGCATCCCGACTCCATCCTTAACCTGGCTCAAAGATGGCCGCCCGCTGCCCCACACAGACAGCCTGCGCCTCTTGAGCGGAGGAGAAGTGCTGCGTGTGGCTACAGCACAGGTTTGTTTTTAAAAGAATACTTCTGTTATGTTATGTTGGAGCGAGAGCGTTTGGAGTTGTTTTGACCCGTTGTACTGTCTTAGCTGGAGGACACAGGTCGATACAGCTGCTTGGCCCATAGTCCAGCTGGAGATGACGACAAAGACTTTCTGGTTCGCGTACATGGTAGGTCACACGGTTTTGGAGAATACCTTTTGGATTATAAGATTATCTCATAGGCGATGATATCCGTCGCAGTCAAGGCGTCTCTGCGTGCGATGTGCGTTCGCTGATCTTGGAGTACTTTTCCTTACAGTCCCACCTAACATTATCGGGGAGAGCACGCCACAGGACATATCAGTGCTTTTGAGCAGACAAATTACTCTGGAGTGCAAGTCTGACGCTGTTCCACCTCCGACGCTGAGCTGGTTCAAAGATGGAGACCCACTGCAGGTCAGAACACACGCCCATACACGGCCAGCATATTAACGGTTGAATTGGCTTATGTTTTCCATATCTTTCATAGGCCTCTCATCGTGTTCGTGTTCTGTCCAGCGGCCGTTACCTCCAGATAAACATGGCTGAGCTGAACGACAGAGCTCACTACACTTGTGAGGCGAGCAATGTCGCTGGCAAGACGACAAGGAGTTTCAACCTCACTGTCAATGGTATTTACGTGCTGCATTACATCTAGCTACTGTCTATTACGCGATTTAAGATGAGAAACATGTGATGATTGTCTCTTCAGTGGCCCCTTCGATTAAAGAGAGTCCAGCAGCAGCTTCAGTGCACATTGACCAGCCGGCGGTGCTTGAATGTGCTGTTGAAGGCGTGCCTCCACCTCGAGTCACCTGGAGGAAACATGGGGCAATATTATCAGGAAACAACCCAAGGTGAACTGAGATTATTGTTTTGGATTATGGGTTATATTTCCAGTTTTATAAATTTGACACTTCCTTTGCAGATACACATTTGCAGGAGATGGTTCGCTGCATATTCACTCTGCTCAGGTCACAGACACAGGCCGCTATTTGTGCATGGCAACAAACCCAGCTGGGACACAACGCAAGCGAGTCGACCTGCAAGTATACGGTATGGACTTCAACTAGAACGTCCGATTTATACTCTACAATATGTGTACTAATCATCCTTTTTATCTTTCAGTCCCTCCTTCTATTTTTGAGGGCCGCACTAATGTGACAGTAACAGTGAACGTGCAGACCACCTTGTCCTGTGAGGCCACTGGGATCCCCAAACCCACCGTCAGATGGAGGAAAAATGGACGCCTCATTAATACAGACCAGAACCAGAATATGTACAGGTTGAACCAGGTTTTTTCACTCCCTCTTTCCTTTTTTACATGTTTGCTTTTGAGAGGTTTATTATATAAATCAGGTGCACAATGAAACCCTCTCACACCTGGCAACTGTCGGCAGGTTGCTGTCTTCTGGATCTCTGGTCGTCATAGCGCCCACAGTGGAGGACACAGCTGTGTATGAATGTGTGGTCTCTAATGCAGCAGGAGAGGAATCCAGACATGTCAACCTCACAGTCCATGGTTAGAGCAGAACCATGTTCAGGCAAACACACAATCGAGTTGTGTATCAGTGAATATTTGTTTTTTCTTTAGTCCCTCCATCCATTGCTGATGAACCCACAGAACTTGTTGTTACAAGACTGTCCCCAGTGGTCATCGCTTGTACTGCATCTGGGGTCCCTGAGCCAACAATCCACTGGAGCAAAGACGGCACGAAGCTGTCACAAGAAGGACAAGGGTACAACATCCTGCCTGCAGGTCAGTCTGGTTACACACCTAACTGAAAAAAATAAGATCAATATTGAAAGTTTGAAAAACGTATTTGTTTGATATGTTATGCTGATTGTAAAGGGTCTGTTTAAGACTAACAGTAATTGAATCACATTTGTACATTTCTTGTGTTTAGGTCCAATAGAGATCGACTCAGTTGAACTCAGTCATGCTGGACGCTACAAGTGCACAGCCCAAAATGCTGCAGGTTCCACTGTACGGCATGTGCGCCTCACAGTTCAGGGTGAGAAGGATCAATATGAAAATAATACTATAACATTAATAATACTGAGGACTTTGTGAAAGCTATTCCATGTTTATTGTGTTGATCTCTTCAGAGCTCCCTGTGATCCAGAGCCACCCAGTGCATTTGGATGTGATTTTAAACAATCCTGTCACTCTGCCCTGCAGAGCGACAGGTTCACCCACACCAACCATCACCTGGCAGAAGGAGGGCATCAATATTCCCACAACTGGTAAGGTGTAATGCGATTTAAGTTACATTATTTTCATGTTTATTATCTATAAAGCTGTTTCTTTCTTTCAACATGATAGGTGGTGTTTACACAGTGCTGCCCAATGGGGGTCTACAGATCTCAAGGTCTTCTGTGTTGGACTCTGGTACATACATCTGTGTGGCTCAAAACACTGCGGGCACGGCTTTGGGCAAGACCAAACTCAGAGTACAAGGTAAACTGTTAAATATGTTGACAATGTCACCATAAACCCACAGATTCACCGGCCCACTACGTCCCTCTTGTTTCATGTATTAAACGTCATGTGCTTTGTGTGTGACCAGTCCCTCCTGTGATCAGCTCGGACCCTCAGGACTACGTTTCCCCTGTGGACTCCTCTGTGACGCTGCAGTGTTTGGCTGAGGGCACTCCAGCTCCCTCTGTGGCCTGGCGTAAAGACGGGCAGCTGCTCAGCGAGTCCGTCCGACAGAGAGTGCTCAGTTCAGGCTCTCTGCAGATGGCGTTCGTTCAGCCCAGTGACGCCGGCCGCTACACCTGTACGGCAGCTAATGCGGCCGGGACGGACAGCCTGGACATGACTCTCACCGTACAGAGTAAGTGTCCATCCGTGTTGGGAAGTGTATTACAGAATGCTGAACACCAGCATTAAAAGTACATGTGGTGCCGTACTCTGGATACTTAGAATACTTGTACATTGAGTTGCATTACATAGTTGTGTAAATAATTAATAAAAACAATCTCACTCTCCACACAAGCAATGTTTTCCATTTTTCTCACTAAAAAGTGTGAAGCCTGAATTATACGATCAAGCTCTGCAAAATGTTTGATTTTAGGAACATAACTATTCTGAACACCACCAAATTAAACTGTACCAGAATAGAATCATTTAAAATTAGAATTCTTAATATGTGTTTTTGGTACATGTATTTAACACTAGTGACCATTGTATCAACATCTGCATACATTTTTATATTCTTGCCATGTTTAATCATTGTGGCAATTGCACCATCCAATGAATCCACTGTAAACCTTGTATCTGCAGTTCCACCTTCGATTGGTGGTGCAGAGCAGGAGGTGTCGGTGGTGGAGAACAGTCAGGCGCAGCTGGTCTGTGTGGCAGAGGGCGTCCCACAGCCTTCTCTGTCCTGGGAGAAGGACGGGCTGCCTTTAAGTGACCGTACTGGGGAATATACCATCCTGCCTTCAGGCGAGCTCGTCATTGACATTGCCCAGGTGAGAACATTTAGACTTTCCAATCCGAAATGACTGTGATGTTTGATGCGTGCTCCTGTTGTCCACCAGCCTGAAGACGCAGGCTCTTACACCTGTGTGGCCACAAACGATGTGGGCAGGGACAGTCGCACTGTAACCGTGTCAGTCCACACACATCCTGTTTTCACTGAACTACTCGGAGATGTATCGCTCAACAAAGGAGAGCGCCTCCTGCTGGCCTGTAGTGCCGGTGGCATCCCTGCACCTCGAATCACATGGGCCTTCAACAACAACATCATCCCAGGTATTTCCCATAACGCACTGTTAAAATGAGCAAAGATGAATAGAAGTTGAACGTGTCATTGTCTTAGTTCACTATGACCACATGAACGGCCACAGTGAGCTGGTCATAGACAGAGTGAGCAAAGATGACTCTGGCACTTACACCTGCATCGGAGAAAACAGCGTGGGCACAGTGAAGTCGGTGGGATTTGTTTTTGTTAAAGGTAAACTACTAAACACTATGCTAGTTTGGCATGAACTTTAAAAGTAAGAAATACGAAGACTATGGGTCCGTTTACAGAGCCCCCGATCATTGATGGAGACTTACACTCAAACCGGATTGAGCCTCTTGGGGGCAACGCCATCTTGAACTGTGAGGTCAGAGGAGACCCTTTGCCCACCATCCAGTGGATCAAAAATGGTATAAACATTCCCATTAATAATCGCATTCGTCAGCTGGACAACGGATCACTGGCTATCTACGGGACAGTGGTATGTAATAATTATTACCATTCATTATGTTGTCGATTACATGGTTTGAATGTTTTTTCTCTGATTTAGTCGTGTCCACACTTTTCTTTTTTCTGACAGACTGAGGATGCAGGCAATTACATGTGTGTGGCCACAAATGATGCTGGTGTTGTGGAAAGAAGCGTCACACTAACACTGCAGAGTACGTGACAAGATTCCGTTTGAAACTGTTTCGCAAAATGGTGTCGCTGTTTCACAAATAATGGCCGTGTCTTTCAGGTTCTCCTTCCATTGTTGTGGAGCCAGCAGATACAGTCATTGATGCTGGCGCTACAGTGGTACTGAACTGTCAGGCTGAGGGTGAACCCGCTCCGATGGTTGAGTGGTCTCGTGAGGGTCGTCCGCTCTTGGGTAACGAGCGCTTCTCTGCTCTTCCCAGTGGCTCTCTGCGCGTCAGCAGTGCACAGAAGGAGGACACCGCCGAGTACGAGTGCGTGGCCAGAAACCTGCTCGGCTCTGTGCTGGTCAGGGTCACGCTCACTGTACGAGGTCAGCATGGGAGACGCACGAGAATATGAATGAAGGACCACACTGACAAGTAGAGCTTATTGCATCAACTGTGCCAAATAATACAATACTTTTAGAAGAAAGTGGTAATCATGTCTTTCCTGCAGATCGGGAGAGTTCTTATTCCTTAATTAATTACATAGTCTTCATAACAAATGACATATTACAATTAAACTACATTATCCTGTTATAACTACAATACAGAATATTTACCTTTCAAACCAGTACCTCCTACAGTACTTTGCTTTCGAATGCAGGAGGGTCTCGAGCCAGACCACTGAGACAGCCATCTCATTTTGGGACAGTCCAATCACAGCCACCAATCTCAAAAACAGAAACGCTTTATTCCCGTTGTCAGTGGACAATGGATAATAATAGTTTTTCTGAGGCAGGTGTTTCTTAAAAGTGGAAGACATCATATTTACAGTACTTTGCTCAGTGATTCTGCAGAAACACACGTTGTTTCTCAGTTGTTACGGGGGTCTTAATATTTTGTCTTTCTTTCTTTGGCACCTATAACAGAAAAGTGAAACCCGTGAAACTGAACAGAACATATATATATAAATACTGTGTGTCTTTCAGTACATGGCGGGTACTCTGAGTGGGCCGAGTGGGGGCCGTGTAGTGTGTCTTGCGGCGTTGGAGGTCAGAAGAGACTGAGGCAGTGTAATAACCCGCTCCCAGCCAACGGAGGGCACCACTGCACAGGAGCGGCTGAAGAGACGCGCAGCTGCTACGGAAAACCCTGTCCAGGTGAGTTTTGGCCTGGCGCATAAACAGTTTTGGAAGGTAATGAAAATATTGCGATTAATAATATTGAAGACCACTTTATGCTAAAAAAAAAAAGAGTCATAAATAAATGCTGCAAGAAGTATATTTAATGTATGTTGTTCAATCATCTGCAACTGAAATGTTATTGTAAAGAACTACATATTCTCTATCTCTAAGCACTTTCAGCCACTTTATTTCAACCCTTATTTGATTAAAATGTATTTGAAATATCAGTGTGCAATGAAAATAATCGTTTTACTTGTCGATTAGTCAAAAACAATCAAAAGTCGACCACTAGAATCAACGTCACTGCCCTAATCGTGACAGGCCTTTATAAATTACTAACACGAGTTCTGACGGGGCATGTGTTTTGAATGTGTGCAGTGGATGGTAACTGGTCCGAGTGGTCGCTTTGGGAGGAATGTTCCCGGACTTGTGGACAGGGCAACAGGACCCGGGTTCGGACCTGCAGCGACCCTCGAGCCCAACATGGAGGCCGGTCGTGCGAGGGCAAAGCCGTGGAGGTCATGATGTGCAGCGTTAGGCCCTGTCCAGGTAAACGCTTACGAACGGCAGGGAAAAGGTGTGAATTTAGTTTACACGCCCTTGGTTCACTTTGGAGCGGATTGGTACGGTCCGTAAAGTGTCTCCACGGTCTTAAGCGGACAGTACCGGTCTACTTAAGCGACGCAAAGGGGATCGTGAGTGGTGCTAGCTTCAAAAGTGACTCGTTTTCTGCTCCCGGAACACTTTAGTGCAAGATGATCTGATAAGAGGTGAAATGAAATGGCAAAAAGCAGAGATAAATAGATAACAATAATAAATCATAATCTTTTCTCACAAAACTGTGATAAACCGACGTATTTCCAGAGAAGATAACGTTATATGTTGAGCCGACAAACTTGGCGTGTATATATATATTTCCAGTGAATAATATTATCCAACCGCAATATTGCATTAAAGTGATGTAGAGAAGTGAATTAAATGCTGAAAAAAGCTGACAATAAACCAGAAGTAGTTTCTTGTTTACTCTAGTGCAAGCCCAACCTCCTTATCAAAAAGAACTTTAAAGTAAATGTATGCATCTGTTTTTTTGACCCCATTAACTGCATCTTACTTTGTCCATTCAACCCAAACATCCCATCTGGTTTGCTCTCAGCCTGTTCTTTCTTGTATTGTCCATAACGTTGCAGTGGCCGGTAACTGGGGGCCCTGGCTTCCATGGAGCCCCTGCAGCGAGACCTGTGGGAAGGGCATGCAGTCCAGGGTAAAACTGTGTAACAACCCTCCTCCTGCTTTTGACGGGGCCCAGTGCGAAGGCAGCGACACACAGACCCAAGTGTGCAAGGAACGGTCCTGCCCCGGTGAGTGCGCCCTCTAGTGACGCTTTAGTCAAGGATTTGGGTTCATGTGAAGTCAAAACATTCATAATTTAAGGGCAGGTCATTATTGCTTAGAGCAGGGGTTCCCAAACTTGTCAAGCTTACAACCAAATCAGGACCCCCACAGTCAAATGAAATCGACGTCTGTAACTATATCAAAATTGTAAGTCTTTTAAACTTAGGTTTATTTGTATATATTTTTAGTAGTTTATTATGTTTACTAAAACACAATGTTTTCAATAAGAAAATAGATGTAGTATGTAGGGAATAAATGCGAATGCGCTTTGTTATTCCCTGGCGTGTTCACGCATCGGAGGAGAGACAACCGGAGACGTCAGAGTTTAAGTTTACAAGATTTATTCGCCCTAATACAGAGTGTTCTAAGAAATGTGCTTAGAGATCGATCTGGGTTCCTGTTCCTTTTTACCTGTACCACACACAACTCATGTGCTTTACGTACAGAGGAACAAGAGACAAAGGAAATTCGACTAGACAACAGTTTTTATAGCACAGAGGGGGTTGTTGCTCCTCTTATGTGTGGGGGTCGAGTCCGCTGCGGGCTTAGTCTGGTTAAGATCCTGGTCTCGGTCCTTGGCCCTTATATGGAGTTCTTATCTCTCTTCTGTTATCTCTGCTCCGAAGACCTGAGGGGGAGAGCATCTGCAGACACAGAAATACAAACACAACAGGCCCTGTGCTAAACACACATCAGCCTAACTTGATTAAACTATGAAATAACTTTATTATGAGTCATCCTTCAAGTAGTAATACAGTGTCACAAATGTTACATTATGAAATCATCTCGTGACCCCAGCTCCTGCTTCGCGACCCTCCAGGGGGTCCAGACCCCCACTTTGGGAGCCACTGTTTGTATACAGTATACTGTTGTCAAACTGTCAAAATGTTTTTGTTTTGTCCTGGTTTGGGGTTAAAATTGTTCAAATTTCTGGACTTGTCTACGTGAAACAAACAAAGTAAAAAAGTGTATAGTATTTGTAAACGTACAGTTTATGCACATGTAACTGTAACTGTACTACTACCCACAACCCCAATAACAAACATGTTATTGTTGTGTGTTGAAAAGACACAAGTTTAATAACATGGCTTTTTTGGGGGTCTTTTTTTCTTTTTTACTCCACCCTTTTAACAAATAGTGACATTTGGATCGTCAGTTGGATTATTCCTTCCAAAAACAGTGCGTTAGGAGCAGACCTGAAATCATGACGTGGTTTAAAGTGAACTTAACCTATTAAAAGTGAACAAACACAAAACGATTCATAACAACGTCGACTGTTTTTGTCAGTGGATGGAAAGTGGTCTTCGTGGGTGAATTGGGCGGCGTGCAGCGTTTCATGTGGAGGCGGGACAAGGCAAAGGACACGCCTCTGTGCAAGCCCCGCCCCTCAGCACGGTGGACGGCAGTGTGAAGGCAGCGACGTGCAAACGGACTTCTGCAACAGTGACCCGTGCCCAGGTGGGGAAGAGCAGATGCACATGCGGCTGCAGAAGATGTCGCAAAAGGATTGATACTGCCACATTGGCTCAACTCAATAGCACATTTAGCAAGACACTAAATGTAATGTAGGCTAAGTTTAAGTTAGCCTTGATTTGGTCTTGATTTAGTCTCTGTTAACATTTTATTTTGGCACAGTTTGATTAATAAATTAAGGCAATTCATATTTATTTGAATTAGAAAACGTGTTGTGTAATAAAAAGTGTATAAAAATAACACAATATGACAATATAGCTACAACTAATCCAGACTAGTCGACTATTAAACATTTTTTTTATTTGTTTTTTGGATAATCGTAAGTAAATTCTTAACTACGGTGGCCCCCAGGGTTCACAAAACATATTAACAAACAAACTGAAATATCTTCAACAAATTACAATTAACAGATAGCTCAAATGAGTGGCATTATTAAATCAAAATGTCAAAAAAGATAAGAAATGACACTTTATTCGTAAATAATCTCCTTCTAAAAGTCGTCAGTCACCATATTTTATCCTTTATTTGGTTAGTAATGTATTTAAAAATGACAGTGTAAAGTACAATAATTATTTAACTAGTCAACTAATTACTCTGCTAAAATAACCGTTAGTTGCAGCTCTAATTAAAAATAGTTATTAAATATGACATTTTTATCTCTGTGTAAATGTATTTGTATTCAACCTCTCTCTGACCGTGATACTCTGCAACAGTCAATGGTAACTGGGGCTCGTGGAGCTCGTGGGGCAGCTGCAGTAAGACGTGTAACGGGGGTCAGATGAGGCGCTACAGGACGTGCGACAGTCCCAGACCCACCAGCGGAGGGCGGGCCTGCGCAGGGGCCGACTCGCAGATACACAAGTGCAACACAGCCGACTGCCCTGGTGAGTGCCTTGGCTCGTCCGCCATATTTCAATCAGAATAAGAATCAGAATAAGGCCTGACTCAAAGCACTGCAGTACACGTCACACACTTGGGACAGAAGCAAGTCCCCTCTGACCACCCCCTGACCTCCCCACCCATTGTTCCCCTCTTTTTATGCGCTTTCATTAGTGCCACAGACATATTTTGGATGCAATTTACAAATCCTTCAACTAAATTACCAAGTCAAAGGCGGCACAGTAATCACATTACTGTAATTCAACCACATCAAAATTGGGACTAAATTGGCATTAAACTTGAAACTAAACCTCGACTAGATCAGGACTAAACAAGGACTAGAACAGGACCTAAACAAGGACTAGAACAGGACCTAACCAAGTCCACTTCTGGGCTAAAATGGGCTCAATTTAGAAGCCAATACATTTTTAAAACTTGTCTGTAAACGTATAAGTCGAGGTTTAATTATAAGACAAATGTGAAACGTCTGTCAAATTAACAACAAAAGTGCAGAGGAATTGCTTTATAAAACAACAACACTTCTCTTTTTGTGAAACTATAAAAAACTATAAACTATAAACTAATGTACTTGGATATCTTCACAACAACATTCACAACATTCACCTTTCCTTTCTACCCTTTTGCCACCTCTGAGCCTCAAACCGGACCTTGTTGTGTGTCTTCTGCAGTGGCTGGAAACTGGGGGGCGTGGCAACCGTGGGGCGAGTGCTCTGTGTCGTGCGGGGGCGGCGAGAGGACGAGGGAGAGACTCTGTAACGACCCCTCGCCCTCTAACAGCGGGCGCCCGTGTCCTGGAGACTCCTCCCAGCTGTCCCGGTGCAACGCTCAAGCCTGCCCCGGTGAGGAGCCCAGAGCAGTGACAGGGGGCGTGTCTGCGGGATTCTTTCCCACTGATCACTGTCAAGTTTGTGCGCTCTTTTTATGGTTGTGCGTGTCACTTGTCCTTTTCGATCGGCGCTGGGGAACTCTTTACGTTTTGTAACCTCTGATCTCATGTCTGTTTGTATTGTTTGTATTGTGGAGTATGTGTGGAAGCCGACTCCAAATGCAAACCGATTGTACCTGCAGTTATAAGTCCATTTACCTGACCTAATCAAATGACACTTTCACAATTATTTACGATTATTGGCCAAAAAACACTGACATATTTCGTTCACTTTTAGTCACGATGACAATAATAGCTCATCATTCAGTTTTTGACCAGCTTTACGGAATCAAACTTTCATAAAAGATAAAAGAACTTTACATTTACTAATCTCGACCTCCTTAAGTGAAAGCTGGATTTTTTTTTTTTAAACTCATTGATAGGTGGGCCCCAAAAGGCTCGTGGCAGCATCATTGGAAACATCAACAATATAGAATTTGGCATCGCGATACTTAACGCCTCCATCTCCGACCACGGGACCGAAGGCAAAGTGATCGACGCGACCATCTCCAACATCCCTCGGACGTTAGGTAAGTTCTAATACATTTTTTGTCATCCAAAATAATATCATATAGCTTCAGTATCAGGGATCATTTTGAGCTGATCTTGTGTTAAACCAAAGGCCCTGCCATGAGGAAACTTGTCTCCATGCTCAACCCCATCTACTGGACCACCGCTGATGAAATTGGAGAAGCAGTGAACGGTTACTCGCTGACAGGAGGCGTCTTCAGGAGAGAGACACAAGTAGAATTTGCTACAGGTGAAAAAAAAAACAAAAAACGGAACATTGACCCGTCCTAAAACTAGAGCCACACAATGAATTGCAACAGACCCAAAACCACGATTTGAATTGCACGAACGGCAAATTATTTACGCAATAGGATCTTCTAAATAATACGAATGTGCCATGTTTTCTTATGTATTTATTTTTTCACGAAACAAGAAGTATAAACACAAAGCAAGACACGGAGAATAAACCTTCAAAACGTAGCAAGCGCAGCAGGTACAAATCACCCAAAGTCCGTCACGACCCATTTTTAGTTAGTGGCGAGTACGTCCAATTTGAAGTTTTTTTAAATCTCTATTGTTATTTTAGCCTGGTCCTTGATAGTTCATTTTGTGACATCCTTTTTCTATGTGAAGCATTCCAAAGATATCCATTTGTTGTCTCCATTGCAGGAGTTTTATGTCCGAGACGCATGGAAAATATGGCATAGTTTTATGGAGGAACGACTTCCTAACCCTACGACTTCCTAACCCTACATAAAAACCAAAAATGTCCTGTAATGTTTAGGATTATTGTTAAGCAGTTCATATTTCTGTGTTCACTCAAATGTTAAGGATGTGTTTAAAATGTGCATCGTGAGTCCTTACTACCTTCGCATCAAACCTAAGAGCCGGTGCAATGCCTGTCCCAAACATAACTTACTTCAACGATTTCAGGGGAGATTTTGAGGATGACCCATGTTGCCAGGGGGATGGATTCGGACGGTGCTCTGCTGCTGGACATTGTTGTGAACGGCCACATTCTTCAGCTGCCATCCACCGCTGACATAAGCGTCAAGGTACATCAACTTTAAAAACATGGTAAAAGACGACGTTCATGCTTTTTTTCCCCTGCAATTTAGTATTAAACAACCACATTAATAGATCATTATTTAGAATTTTCTCTGCTGAAGTGAAAATATTTGAAAGGATCCTAACACGCATGAATCAAAAGATCGATTTTGTATAAGACGTCTCCTTTTCAAAAAGTAGATTGTCGGTTATCCTCTCGTTCTGTTTGTCAGGACTACACCGAGGACTACATTCAGACAGGTCCCGGGCAGCTTTACGCTCAGTCCACTCGAATGTTCAGCATCGACAGAGAGAGCGTTCCGTACTCGTGGAATCACACCATCACCTACGACGTGACCAGAGGGAAGATGCCGTACCTGGTGGAAACCCTGCACGCGGCGGCCATCAGCGCCTTTTACCACCCGATGGATGAACTGCTGGTCTTCAGGATTCAGGCCGCGATAGCCAAAGGTGAGACTGATGAGTACAGGAGAGCGGTGTGGCATTTGCAGCACCATTCCTCCTCGAGAACGCCCGATCTGATCTCCAAGGGGGCAGTATGCTGGGAAACTACTGGACAATTATGAGTATCTGTCTGGGTGTAACACAAGAAAGCTGTCAATCACTTTAAAAGGACAGATATTATACTTTTAAAAACATGTTCTAACATGGTTCCCTCATTAAAAACATGTCTGGAGTAGCATTTAGCTTCATTCATGCTCGTTTGATCAATCCCGGTGAGAAGGTCCTCTCTAGTGCTGGTGGTCGAGTGGTTAGGGCGGCAGCACACATGCCAGGCTCCACGTGCAGCCGGGCCGCAGTGTCGTGAGTTTGAATCTTCTCTCATCCCCATTTCACGCTAAAGCAGTCCTGTCTTATAAAGCCTACAGGTAAAAAAAAACCTCTCCTCCGAGTGTCAAAGTCACTTGATAGCAGTTGTTTTCTTGATCTGTGATGTGGCTCTGGGAATCGTCTCCGTTTTCCATAAATCATCTCCAGACTTGTGCATTTCTCACGTCTAATCACGATTAAAACAACTTGCTGGGACCAGGAGGTCAGAAGCCAGCCTGAAATGCGTTGAAAAATGTTTCTTAAACTGCGTGTAATTCCCTCTGCAGCCAGTAGTCGACTAGTCAGGTTTCTATTGAAAATTGATCATTTATTAACCAAATAAAGGTTGTATCGTGACTGACGGCTTCTAGGTAGAGAATGTTTACGAGTAAAGTATTAATTAATAAGTATTATCGATGAAAATCAGAAATGGTTTATTGTTTTTTGACATTTTGATTTAATAATGCCACCGTCTTTGTTATAAAAAAGGTCTTTTCATATGTGTTTTTCGAGTTTGTCCCGATTATCAACTACGACTAAGATAATTGTTTTATCTTAGACTGGTTACGATTGAAGGAGGATCAGCAGGAGAACAGGGTGTGGAGACGTGCATGAGTTTCAATAACCCGACAGAATGACACATGTACTAAATATGGTCACAGGGTTCTGATCATGATTCAGTTTGGTTTTTAAACATGATTGTTGTCCTTTGTAGGTGACCGCAGTAACCAGTGTCCGCAGGGCTTCTCTCTGGTGTCTGCTGGTCCTTACTGTGCAGGTGAGTTGGCCTTACATCTGTGCAACGTCGCGGTGTCTCGTCGATGTTTGATGAACACGATGTTGAAATGTTGCAGATGAGAACGAGTGTGAGGTGGGTCAGCCTTGTTCTCACACCTGCCACAATGCGATGGGCACATACTACTGCTCCTGCCCCCGAGGTCTGACCATCTCCGCCGACGGAAAAACATGCCAGGGTAAAGCCGCGTGGAGCTTTGATTTGAAAGGACTTTTAAGCACACAGAAGTAACACTTGTGTCTTGTTTGCAGACATAGACGAGTGCTCATTGGGGGGAAACGTGTGCCATGACGGACAAGACTGTGAAAACACAATTGGCTCGTACCGATGTGTAATGAGATGTGGGCGGGGCTTCAGGAGAACAGTGGATGGCCTTAGCTGTACAGGTAAACATTACACCATTTCTATATAGACCACGTCACTTTTAGTTTCATGCAATTGGAAGTAACTTGTAACTTTGCATAATGTGTTTGTCAGATATAAATGAATGTCAGGACTCTCATCCGTGTCACCAGCACTGTCTGAACACCATCGGCAGTTACCGCTGCGCTTGTGAACCGGGATACCAGCTCAGAAACAGACGCTGCATCGGTAACAACATACTTTCATACCTGTTCTACTTTTCCTATTTGCTGTGACTGACGCACATATGTTTGAACCCAGACATAAATGAATGTCGGCAGCGAGTGTGTCGCTCGGATCAACAGTGCAAAAACACTCGAGGCGGTTACACGTGCATAGACCTGTGTCCTCGAGGCATGACCAAAGGGGGCAACGGCACGTGTATAGGTGAGAACTCCTTTATACTGCTTTCAAAGTAGAGCGGGGCATCAATGCAAATGTGTAATCGCGTTTAACCGCATGCTTGAATCACATGACCCTGCCCAGCACTAATTAAAAGCCTCATATTTGTTTACTCTGTTCTTGTGTCTAGACATTAATGAGTGCAGAGACGGCACTCACCAGTGCAGATACAACCAGATCTGTGAGAACACCAGAGGCAGCTACCACTGCACCTGCCCACGGGGGTACAGGTCTCAGGGAGTGGGACGCCCCTGTGTCGGTATGTTCACACAGTACACACCATCAGTACACAAACATATACTCTGTGTATTTCTAAGTACCTACATATTGCCAGTAGTATAGTTTCCTTATGTTCTCTCTAAGTCTAAAATCTTCTTTAAACAGTTATTTCTGTTTAAAGTGAACACTGTTGTTTTTCTATGGCATTAAAAGGTCACAGACTAACTGATCTTCCTGTGAAGCACCTGCTTGTGGCTCTTTGAGGTTTACTGCATGGCGTGAACTCATGTTTAGAGACACAGACCAGCACCAGCACCGTTTATGTTCAAACTTTCCTCACTCGCTTTTCTTTGACTTTGTTCTGGCTCTTTCTCTGAGATGCAAATGTCTGTTTCCCACTGGCATCATTCACATTATTAATTATTAATTGAATGCTAACATCAGCTTTATTTATCCTCTTCCTGTGCTCGTATACTGCCATGGATTAAATATCAAATATATATATTAAGCATATAATCAAATTGAGTATGATTTGATGATGGCTTACAATGGGTGGATTTTCAGGTTATTTTTGATTAGAAATCATAGAGGAAATCTCCCATTTAGAATTACTTCACATTTGTCCAATACATTTCTGTCTTAGGGACATGGGAATGTATTGTTGTACCGTGGGATCATTGACGTTTGCCCTTTTTCTCCTTTCACTCTTTGTCTGGGCCTGCACCTCTTTATTCTTCACATTTATTTGTCTTCCATCTCCAAAACTCTCCTCTCTACTTTTCCATGTTGTTTTGCTTCATCTTGCACTATATTTCTTGGTGCTGGCCTGTCTTTGTGCTGAGGGCAGATATAAATGAGTGTGAGCGGCCTCCTCCGCCCTGTGCGCACCAGTGCATCAACACTCCGGGCAGCTTCAAGTGCACGTGCCCACCAGGGCAACACCTGCTGGGGGACGGCAAGTCCTGTGTGGGGCTGGAGCGTCTGCGGCCCAGCTACGAGACCTACTCTTACGGCTACCGCTCGTCTCAAAGCTCGGCCCAGCCAAGCTCCTTTCAGCAGCTCTACCACAACGTGGCCTCTCAGAGCTACCACTCCTATGGAGCTGCCCACAGGGGGCGCTACAGGGGCCAGAGGAGTGTGCTAGCCACACTGCAGGGCTCCCGCACTTGTCAACAAGGGTTTGTGTTCAGCAGGGGTCGTTGTGTAGGTAATTATACCAGAGAGGAAGATGACAGTGAAAATCATGCTTTTCCATGTAAAACCTCTGTAGAATACAGCTTTTGTCATGTTGTGTGTCTTTGTGTCTCTGTTTGAACCTCCACAGACATAAATGAGTGTGAGATGAGGGACACGTGTCAGCACGAGTGCATGAACACTCCGGGCAGCCACCGGTGTAACTGTCCTGCCGGGTATCGACTCATGACAAATGGGAAAACATGTCAAGGTTAGCGCTTCTGCACTGTATTAGATTAGATTAGATCATGTACTACCAACAGAAAGAACATGGCTTCTGTCTGCAGACATAGACGAGTGTTTGGAGCAGAACATCCAGTGTGGAGCCAACCGCATGTGCTTCAACATGAGAGGAAGTTACCAGTGCATAGACACGCCCTGCCCACCAAACTACCTCCGAGACCCCGCCACAGGGTAAACCATGTCTATACCCTCTCGTCTGAATATATACTTAAATACTAGGTTTAAAACAATAGCTTCACAACTCTTAGAGTAGGATGATAGCGTTTCAGCTGGGGGGCGGGGCCTAAATCATTTTATGATCAAATGTTGAGCCATATTATGTACTCGGAATGGGTAAATATTAACAGAACTGTCGGCGTAATCTCCCATTTGTTCAAGACAGAAAAGGGTTCAGAAGTAGTCATCTGGACATCATCTGGACACTAGTTTCTCAGGCCTGTGCCATCAGATTCCATGAAGTTACAGTAAATATCTGTATCACAGTAAGAATAAAAGTTAACTCATAAAAGCATAGTACTCTCACATATTATCTACATATTTAAATAATATGAAAAAAAATGAGAAAAATGACTATTGCACAAGGCGTGTCCAAAGATTGTTGACCTTTGAAACCATGACTGCATGAAGTCCTTTGAGCTCATAATAATAAACCTGACCTGGAACTCGTGTTCAAACATATTTCCACAATGTCCTGACCTCACATGAACCCAAACTGTCGACCGTGTTGCAGGTTCTGTCTGAAAAACTGCCCTCCGAACGACCTGGAGTGCGCGCTGAGCCCGTACGCGCTGGAGTACAAGCTGCTGTCGCTGCCGTTCGGGATCGCGGCCCACCAGGACCTGATCCGCCTCGTGGCCTACACCCAGGACGGCGTCATGCACCCCCGGACCACCTTCTTAGCCGTGGACGAAGACGCCGCGCTGCCTTTCGCCTTGAGGGACGAGAACATGAAGGGAGTGCTGTTCACCACGAGGCCCCTGCGGGAGCCCCGCACGTATCGCATGAAGGTGCGCGCTCTGTCCTACAGCGAGGACGGCGGCATCGAGTATCAGACCACCTTCATCGTTTACATCGCCGTCTCCGCCTACCCCTACTAAGAGAGCACTTTAAACTCACAAGGCACGCGAGCGGCAAAATGAGCGGGGATGGGACGAGACACTAGGGCTGCGCGTGGAAATGAGGACGATGTGTGCGTTAACGGACCCTTTAAAACACAAAGATCCATTTATGAATGCTTTTAGGTATTTAGGGAAGAGGAAAAGAGCAACCGTTTTACATTTCCAGGGTAGAAATGTCAAGTTAGTTTGCTCCATAACAAAAGGATGGGGCAAACAAATTTTAAAAATGCCTTAAAATTGTACTTGAGCTTTATACTTTTATGGTAAAGTATTTAATGTACCTGTTGATAAAAGGAAAAGCTATGTCTACTGCTATTGCTCAACACAAATGTAAAGTACAATAGTAATTATCGTTTTTAAACCAGGCTCTGATTTGATTTGTCTGAGTGATTTTCATTTGACAAAACTTGTTTCATATTTCGCGATATTCTGTGGTTTCTCTGTTGAAGTCGCATCGTTCCACTTCACGTTTGCCCCCGTTCCAGAGTTTAGAATCGAATATCAAAATGTGAATATACTTTTTGATACACTAATTATATTAAAGTAAACATGCGCATTCCTTGATTTCCAGTCCAACTCTGTCAAAAATAAAAATTGAACAGACAGAAAACTGAGACTAAATCAAGGTTAATTTTGACCTCAAATCCTGGCGCCTTTTTCAGTCTTTTCCTTTTCAAACAGTACATTTGTGACACATGGAGGCCGTTCATGTTACTGCGATAAGATTTCGTTTGCTGCGATGACGATTATTGCGTTATAATATTGCTTTTGTGCAGCCCTAATATCTGATAAATAAATTGTGCAGTGAAGTTAGACGTTATTTTACATTTCCGCCGTTTTGGTCCTTTTCCTCTCAAACGCGCCATCGTTTTCCACAGTCGCAGCAGGAGAATCTTGTCCCATCCCAACAAATGACGTGCCAAAATGAACTGGAAAAGACTACGCGAGTGCTGGAAGTGCTCAGACGGCGGTCGACATGGATTTATTTCAAGCTGAAAGTCGAAGAGGATGGACTAAAACCTCACTTCAGCCTGTAAAGGACGTCAATATTCTTCAATAAGCTTTAATATTTATATGAAATTTTATTCCCCTGTTCATGGAAACCATCACGTTTTTTTTCCCATTTTTTTTATTTTTATTAAAACGTGTATTTTACATCTACCTATTTTTAACTTATTGGGATGTGCTTGAAGAACAAGACATTGACTTGGTCGAATGGAGGCAGCCAGAAACCCAACTTTGTACTGTAAACACGCGCACGGAAAACACCATCCGCCAACAAAAGATGTACTTTATTTTTATGGATTGTACATAACTTAATGTATTGGGATGTTGTATGTAATGTATTCATTTTGTAATAAAAAGGAAACAGCCATTCAGTTTGCCTGCCAGACGGAAACGTGTGAAAAAGTCTAAAGACAAATACAATACTGGTCATAAATTAAGCGAGAGAACTAAAATAATAATAATAATCTTGACTATTTTTAAAGTAAAATTAAGTGGTTTTAATTCAATCTATTGTTTAAAAAAAAAAAAACATCTAAATATAAAGTAAATGTGACAAAAACAGCCATTCAGACAGTTAAAATTTCATAAAACTGGTCACAAATACACAATATAGTCACGTTTTAGACAGGATTTCACACAAATCACAGCGAATAATCGTGAATAAATTGTCAAATCGTGATGTTTTTTTTCCCCCCCACACAATAATAGTAACTAAACTAAAATGTGACATCGTGACGTCCCCATTACGGATTTAGAACAACCTGTCAGAACCAGAAACATGTTCATTGCCGTCGTAAATGTAATTTCAACATAAAAACGACAAAGAACACTTGTGAAATGTTAAAATATGAAACTAAAAACACAATAAAATCATGCATAAAATAAAAAAAAGGTGTTAGAATAAAATAATTAATATTAATACAAATGTAATGTGATGAAATATTGTCTACGTGAGCTATTTAAATAAAAACGTACGACTCCCGGTCCAAAAAGTTACACAGTGCACCTTTTAAAATGAGGTGAAATTATAATAAGTGTGTTTTTTTGTATGCGTTGACGTTACTGGGTGAAGACAAGCCTCATCAAAACACGACACCGCACACGTTTACGTTCGTTATCCTTACATTTTATTGTTATTTGTCAAAAATGCACGACATTTAAAAAAAACGTGTTTCGTATAAGGCAGTTTGTCCGTCAGCTGCGCGCGATTCACAGGCTCTTTTACACGCACACAAAAGAAAAAAAGAAAAACGGCACCCGACGGACCAGAAGTAGTTCACACCACACGTTAACGTCGGTATTCTAGTCGTCACTGCAGAAGAAAGACTCTCCGGATGCATTTAGTACACGAGAAACAAAACGTCTCGGAAGTGGAAAAAATAAAATCAAGCTCTGCACCGTTCATTTTGAGGCTTTTTGTTCATCTTTTTACGAGTTATTTTTACTTTTGCATAACATTGCACGTGCTTTTAGTCCTGCTCGAGTTCATTTTACAGTGACAAGCGCTTCTGTTGATGAGATTAAATGATTTGAACAGTCACAGTTTAGTTTTTGTCATTTGTGTGTCCAATTACCAACATTTGTGCAGCATTTAAAAAAGGTTTTCGTCCGTGCACTTGGACAGGAATAACTTCAAATTGTAAATCAGTTACTCTTTGTTCAGTGGTAGTTTCCCCAAAATACATTTTTACTCTTTTCTTGGAGTACTTTTTTTTGTACTTTTACTTGGTCAATAACGTTTTGGCTGCTCTCCGCCTCTGCAGACAAAACGCTCTCATTTTGAATATCATAAAACAACAACAACATTGATAGTGATATTATCCATGATATGTAATCTCCTTCCGTGTTTAAATAGTTTGACAATCACAAAAACACAAAAGCAATTCATCAATCTAAATGCCCAAAAACACAAGTTAAAGATGCAAAACCGAAGAAGCTTTTTTTTTTTTTTGCTTTTTTTGCACAATTATGTTTAAGCTTAATACTAATTATTTGGCAACATACGTGTACGTTTCCGACGAGGCAGACGTTGCATTTCAGACTTTCAATAAATAGTTGTGCACGTGTCGTTGAAAATGTAAATTAATACCGACTTTAATGCTTCTAAAAAAAATAAAAAATAAAATAAGGTGACAAATGGCAAGATAAAGACCCAGGTTTAATCAGCTAAATGCTTATTAGCCACATTTTGGGCAAAGACTAATTACTCTATAATAAATTTTTATTTAGATGTGGACAATATTGACAAAAAATAAATATCCAAATACTTTTTTTAAATTATCCTGATGACAATATTAAAGCAATTAAGGCTGTGACATGTTTGAAATGAAAGCGACATGTGATAACGCCGTTTAGTGCTGCCATATCTGAATTTGTTTTATCTTTTTTTTTTTTGAGAATAATAATAATTTCTGTTATATTAAAACAAATATATTCATTCCTTAAAACATTCGCCCCACTCTGTCAAAATAAAGAACTTTTAAGAGACAATAACGATAATTTTGACTGATAAAGGAACATAATTATTAAAAAAAATTTATTTAAAAAAACTAAATTTCTTGGTGTTATTGCAATATGTTTATTATATATTTTACAGAATGTGAGAAAATAAAAAAAATAGACTGAAACATTAGATTGTGGTTTGTGCATTTTTTAATTTATTTTTTTATTCTAATTTTGCAGTCTCCAAAAGAACAATTGTAATTTATCCTTTTTTTGCCCCCATAAATCCCCCATAAATACGACATCTGCTCTGGACAGTTTGGTGGTCTTTAGAGGCTTGAAGTGGTGGGATTAGACCACTGATGGGTAATAATGCTCCTAAACTGGGCCAGAGCGTGAGGATGAATGAATAAGTGAATGGAGAGATGGATGATGGGAGTAAACACCATCCCCCCATCTGTGAGGGAGACTGAAGAGCCAAAAGAAACGCCAGGACATTTAAAGGGGCGGGATCTGACTTGGTGACACGCCTTTTACTCTCTACAGTGTGTCAAGAGGACAAAACAACGACTCAATGTTTAGATCAGTTTGAGGTGGGCCGGAATATAGAAATATGAAAATGGTGAAAGTTGTTCGGAAGACATGATCAATTTGTCACGTATATTGTTTATAATTACAAAAAAATTGAGAACAGAGCAGCGTAAAATATTAAAAATAGCAAAAAATTATTTGTTAATTTTGAAAAAAGAAAGGTGTATAAACAGTGACTTTTCTTTCCCTTTGTAATCTGAAATGTTCTGTCCTTTCACATTTCTGACACTTAAACCTCAACTAGTATAACAATAATAATAATAATAATATTCATATGATTCAAATTATTATACGCCTAAATATATATTTTTGTCACTATAGTCCACGTACATTACCTGTACATTTTAAAAGTCTTTTTGTTGCATAAACTCATTATAGAAGCGACTGCCAGGGACAGACACTTTCATCCAATCAGAGACGTGGATGAGGACCATGTGGAAACAAATATTTCCACATTAGAGTGAAACATGTTCTTCAAATAAGTTCTGCTTTTGAAATGAAACTTCAGACACAAAAGTCACAGTGAAATATAGATTTAGACAAGACCGTTTTCCATAACCATAATTTCAAAATGGACACAATGAACTTTTTAAGACTTTTTTTCATATTATGCATTATTAGAATTGTTATCAGTCTTTAAACCTTTTCGTTTGGCATCTCATGTTTTAGAACTAAAAACGTTGTTTATAAAAGAAATTATATATTTGCATCTCTGGAAATAGACGGGAGAAATTCACTGCAGTCTGGAGATTTATGGACTTAAAAACAGCAGAAAAAAATTCTCAGCCACATCAGAGATCGAGGAGATTCAGAACGGAGTGTTTTCGACACTCGGAGGGGAGAGGATTTTCTAACCGGGATTCCTCAAACTAGCGTGAATGAAGCTAAATGCTACTCCAGGTCTGTTTTTGATGAGGAACAATGTTAGGACATGGTTAAAAGCTCAAAAAAGTCATTTTAGCATAATATGTCATCAAAAACATACCTGGGAGTTGTATTTGGCTTCATCCGTGCTTGTTACATGAAACGCATTTTAGGGTTACTTTAGCTCTGAGCCTCATAAATCACTTGGTTTCAAATGTCTTAGGTTTGTGATGTCAAAAGGTAGATTTCCGCAGGTTTTATGTGCCGTTTTTAACACATTATTCTATGTTCTAAAACATGATACACCAAAACAAAGAGGCCCATAACAAGTCAATCAATGCATAATATGAGTCTTTAATATAGATTATATGTAATAACACTTATTTTAAGTCATTTTAACATGATTACTTTTAATCTCTCGTGGGTTTTTCTCATTTCGCCAGAGTTCATTAATCTGGTTTTGTTTTCACCTCCACAGTGATTTCACTTGAATGCCCACTGAGAATCAAGACAATGAAGGTTTAAATGAATAAACCGTAAACGTTATTGCCAAAACGTAATAAAATACAGCAATCCAAACACGAGCATTTATCTAGGAGGAGATTAGCAACACTAAAAAGCACAACCAATCGTACAAATGAGTGTGAG
Organism: Chaenogobius annularis; assembly: GCA_015082035.1. Classification (NCBI taxonomy): domain Eukaryota; kingdom Metazoa; phylum Chordata; class Actinopteri; order Gobiiformes; family Gobiidae; genus Chaenogobius; species Chaenogobius annularis. The sequence continues at coordinate 455,539 of BJKM01000328.1, read as the reverse complement.
AGAATCGTTTTCTTTAGCACCTTGTAAAAATATACTGTAATAGGCTGCAGTCATTCATCGGAGTGAACCGTTTTTAAACCCAGATTATACTTGCACTCAGCAGCCGCGCGCCTTTCACTGGGTTGAAAGGTTGGCGTGCCCATCTGGTCGAGGGCACGTCGTCAGGCGCTGCTCGTCGCGTCTCTTGAGCGCGCGTGGCGGTGCGTGCGCGCTCGGGTTCAGACCGTCTTCCGTGCCGTTAGAACCCGGACGATGCTGCCCACTCCGCCCGCTGCCAAAGCCTGTGGGGGGGGAGGGAACACAACAGAGTTACAGCGACGATCAGTTTAAAATGTTAAATAAATCTGTAAAAAGTCTCGATGAACAATAGAAATAACAGTTTGACAAAATAACAGTTGACAATCGACGCTAAAATAACAGTTCGTTGCAGCCCTAACACAAAAGTAGTACCACCAAAGAAAAGATGTGGCTTTTCCAAGTACCACCAGATCTAAATCGAGACTATAACAGGACTATTTCAGGTCTAATTTAGTTGCAGAGTAGTTTTAACAAAGCAAAAATGTGACTAAAATGTACTGTAAATGAAGTCAACACTAGAACTGTATGAAGCTCAACACACCCTCTAAGTACAGCAGGTTTGTGATGAGAAAACCCCAAAAACGACACGATTAAAGCCCTCACACAGGCGTAAAAATACATTTGCCACTAAAGCTGACACTAGAACGAGTATTAAAACCAGATACTCCTTTAAACATGTATCGATGTTTAAACAAATAACATTTCAAAAAGGACAATATTGGACCTTTCCTGAACAGTCGAGCTTTAGCAGAACGATCAGAGCACAGGGAAACAGAGGAAGCACTTGTCTACTCTTTTTTTTTTTTTTCCCCCTTTGTTCATCATCGTGGTATCAAAAGTACGGAGTTTTCGTCAGTAATACGACGAGACTAACTCATACCTTGAAGTAATGCAGCAGAATGAACCGATGCATGAAAACGGTTACCTTTTCGTGCCACTGAAGCAGAACGGCGCTGCTGTTCTCCGACGGCTTCTCGAATCCTTTGTAAATGTACTTCATGAGCAGGTCCACGCTGTTCTTGTCCAGGGACTGAACTCCCTTTTCGATGTCGCTGCTCTTGAACGCCGTGAGAACCTTCAGGACCAAACCCTCCGCTCGATCCTGGCGGGAAAGACAGAGAAAAGGCACAGACCATTCTCAGTCTGGATGACGTGATGTTTACAGCTTCAAAATGGACAATTTCCCACCTTGACGTTCTGGTTCTTTGTGTTGATTGGTGGGTTCTTCAAAACTGCGTGCAAAGCTTCTACCAAACTCCCCGTGCAGCAAAGGTTAAGGGTTAAAACATTTATTAAATACTCGATTTATACGTCATCTATATTCAATTTGGTTGCAATAAAGTCCTTCAGATTATTGTACATTTTGAGATGAAAACACACATCTCTTATTGCAAAATGTAGATAAAATATAATAAATAGTCCAGAGTTTTCCACAGATTTTGGGTAGACTGTGGTTTGTGAGTTTTATGAGTTTGGTGACACAAATCTTTTACATTTAAATAACTTAAATAACTCATATAAATGTGTAGATTGCCTGTATTTCATCTTTAATCTGTCCTTTTTGCTCAATACTGAAATGTTTATGATCATACAATGGCCGACGATGTAGAAATATAGTCCACGTCGTTTTAAAACTATGGCGGACAATGTTCGACTCCGGGGGGGCCGCCACAGTCTCTTCTGTTACAGGGAAACGTAGTCTTGCAAGATTGTCAAACATATTCATTTTGGTCACCTAGCAACAAACCTGATCGAATTCACTCACTTCTTCTAAATGGCCATAGATTTACTGGTTTATAATGACTAAAATGGGCCGTTTTTTGTTTTGTTTTATTTAGTCTTGCTTTTGTTTACTTGCTCTCTGTGTCCTGTGTTTTATTTGTTTTATTATTAATTTTTTGTGATGAAGAAAATAGTGATTGAAATAAAATAAAATAATAAATCAATACATTTTCTTTTTCTAGTTTTCCTGTATTCTCTTTGAGTTTGAATAACACTTTTTAAATGTAATAACCAAAACAATTCTGCAAAATATATGATAATATACATTTGGGTTTTTTGCAAATCATTAATATTAAAAAGGCATTTGTCAGTAAGTATTCTGTGTTCTGACAGTTCACTCTGAGTCTGAACGAGCATCTGGTCCTCTCCATGGCTCTCAGATGGCATTTTTAAATATTTCACTGTGATGAGGCTAAAGTGATGCTGTTGCAGGTGAAAAAATAAGTATATTTTTAACTGAAAAAAACCCAAATAATTTACGTTTCTTGTGTGATTTTGAGGCGATCACTGCTTTGTCTGAGTCTGTCTCTTTGCACGTGCATGTTTTGGGGCTCGTGTGCAGTTCAGATAACAATGACTAGATCACTAAATTAGCCGATTAGTTGTGATTAATCAATTAACTTGCGTCAGCCCTGTTTACTCACTTCCTCCAATGGCCCTTGATTTTGTAAATAAGAAGTCTAAGGAGTCTAGCAAGCAAGCAAGGGAAGAAAAAGGACAGTTACAGCCATAAAAATAACAATAATAAACAGTGCAGCGACACCGAGGCCGCTGGCTGCAGCTCAAACATTGTTAATAACGCAAACGCACCGATTCCTCTAAATGTAAAGGATATTGCCTGATGAGAGAGTCCACCTCCGCCTCGTCGGGACCCAGCTGGTTCTCCGCGCCGTCCTCCTCGTCCACGAATTTGTTCTCATCGTACTCGTCCACGTCCACTTTCCGGAAGCGCGCCGACGTGGGCTGTTTCGACATTCTTGAACCACGAAGATCCCGACGCGTTTTTAACGTGAGGGCAAAGGTGAAGAGGTCGAGCTCGGGTCCAGCCGTTCGAAAGTAGATCCTTTTTTGGGGGGGGGAGTTGGGGTGGGGGGTGCGTTTGTGACGCGGCCCTCTGTCACACACAACACCGGAGGAGGAGAGGAGGAGGGAGGAGGAGGAGCTGCTTCCTGAGTGTGTGGTGCGTGCGCTCTGCGGGACTTCCGGGTTTGACGCTGCGCAGTGGACACAACGAGAACTGCACGTTTGAGATTGGAGTTTTTATCATTGACCGCCAGAGGGAGCAATGGTGTAAGAAATGGGAGTGACATCAACAGCGTGACCAGAAATACTTCATAAGACAGTGGAAATAAGTACAAATACTTCATAAGACATGGAAATAAGTACAAATACTTCATAAGACAGTGGAAATAAGTACAAATACTTCATAAGACAGTGGAAATAAGTACAAATACTTCATAAGACAGTGGAAATAAGTAGAAATACTTCATTTGACAGTGGAAATAAGTAAACGACTTCATTAGACAGAGGAAATAAATAAAAATACTTCATTTGACAGTGGAAATAAATAGAAATACTTAATTCAACAGTGGAAATAAGTAAACTACTTCATTAGACAGAGGAAATAAATAAAATACTTCATTCGACAGTGGAAATAAGTTAAACTATTCATTTGACATTGGAAATAAATAAAAATACTTAATTCGACAGTGGAAATAAGTAAACTACTTAATTCGACAGTGGAAATAAATAAAATACTTCATTTGACAGTTGGAAATAAGTAAAATACTTTCATTAGACAGTGGAAATAGTTAAATATTTCATTAGACAGTGGAAATAAGTAATATTCATTACAGTGGAAATAAATAAATATTTAATATTATTGGAAAATAATAATAATAATAATAATAAAAATAATATAAATTCAGAACACGCCTCTGCGACATAAACAATGAATAATAATAGTCACAGCTAAATAAACTATGAAAAAAGTAAAGGCATGCAAATACTAAGATGTTGTAATAAAAATAGACTTTCGAATATAAATGTTTTGATCTCAAAGTTGAAAAGTCTTAGTAGAGAACGTGCCATGTCTCATATGTCACTATAAACATCACATCAGACATTTCTCAGTTTATAATATTATGTAATGATATTTGCATTTTGTGATATGTAGACATAGTTTTGACCACTATCTTATTTGGTTATTTCCTTTGTGTTCATCTGAAAGTGCTTATAAACACACAGCCTTCTTGACATGTTTTGCAGAAGCATATTTTTAGACCTCTTCTTACTGTAGTAGTGATAATAAGTACGACTACAAACACCTCACTTATCTCTGTAACAGTCTGAACAAAGCACGTCCTCTGAATGGAAAGTGTTGGACATCACACTTGCATCACGCTGCAGACATTCGGACCATCTCTATCATCTCGCTCTCCCTCCCCGTCTCCAGTCCAGCTTCCTGACTCACTCCTTTTACAACAGCCCATCGTATTTCACCCCTGTCTCCGAAATATCCGTCTAAGCGGCCCTTACAAGTGGGTGGTCTTGCATGCAAGTGTTCCCCCGGACCCCGGTGTGACGTTTGGGCCGGGCTGCGTCACATTTCTCATCATAGGACGCTTCAGCACTCTTTCCAGACCGCTTCCACTCGCCTAGATTTGGACACGTTTTCATAGTGTCAGGTTTAGGAACGTATTCCTAAATCTGACGCCCTGAAAACGTGTCCAAACGCTGAGTCAGGGGCCGGGCCGGAGAACATTCATCACATTACAGAAACTATGGAAAGTAGGAACACAAACTGGCCTTAAGATTACTGTATGCAACGTCAGCATTCTTTTTATGGGAAGGAGATTTCAAACCTTCCTATACCTTTTTGCTGTAACTGGAATGTTTAATTTCCGGGTCTTTGGGTTCAGAGTTCTGGTCCGTTGCCTTGAGAGTGCAGAGATAACAGTGGATCCCTGTTCGGGGCCCCTGATGCTCCACAGGCTCTGCATATTTGGCCTACATAACATTTGCAGACAGAATTTTACAGGTCAAAGTTCACACAATGCACCATTTACAGGAGACACATTAAAGCACCCTTTTACTGAAGGTTTCCATTGTTCCCATTGCGTGTGTGGCCCAGCTTAAAGGTGCACTATGTACCTTTCTGAAGGCGGGTCCATCCCCTGCTCGTATCCATGGAGATACTTTGCCTGGAATGTAATCTAAATTTATCTTGCATTAATTCATTGACAGATGTTTGAATTACTTAACAATAATTTGAAAACGTGCATTCTTACAGTGAACAAAGTTGTCTCTCCACAGATCTGACCTGTAACTTGGCCTCATGACATCACCTGCTTGCCTCCATGGAGAACTAGGTAAACCTCTTTCCTCATTCTAAAATGTCTCCCAAACTGAAGCTGTCCCTGAAGCTTTGGACACAAGACAAAGACACTCGATTGAGCATTTGTTTTGACATTTCCGTTTTCAAAACTGAGGCTAATTTCACTGAAAAGTGGATTTAAGGACTTCAAAATAAAGTTTTAAAAGTTGAGGTGGAATGCTAAGAATGCTAATGCCTAATGCCTACAAAAATGCTGAAAATGTCAACTGGGTCTGTACAGGCAATTTGAATGGGTTTTTATGCGTGCAATAACATCTCCATGGAGACGGGCAGGTACACAGAACAGCTTTAAGGAAAAACATTGTATTTAGTGGTTGTATGGCTCAGCAGTGCCTTAGTGACATGCCTGAGAAAGACCGCGTGAGCCCCACATCGGAGCGACTCCAGCAGATGTCACGAGGGCAAAAACTCCAAGAATCCAAGAATCCAGTCGTCAGAGATTATAAGGATTAGCTCTGAGTGTGCATGAGATTACAAGAGTATAAAGCATGTGTTCATAACTTGAGTTTGTGCTTAGACAATGCAACAACTAATACTATTTTTTTTAATTAAGAATGGCACTAATTTGAGAACAAGCTAGTGCGATGTGTTGAGAAGAATACTGCGTTGGTTTAATAGAAGTGCTAAAATAAATGAATTCTAAATAAATATGACAGTATTTAGTCGACGTGTTCAGGTAGAAGTTTAAGAATAATCACTCATTGAATGAGTTTTGAATGACAGCATTACATCACATCCTTTGTGCACTCATTCATTTCCTTTTGTATTGACAGTCAACAGTCCCTCGTCGTCCCACTGGAGCGTCCTTCCTCTGTCCTCTGTCCTTCCTCTGTCCTCTGCCCTTCCTCTGTCCCTTGTCCTTCATCTGTCCTTTCACTGTCCTCTGCCCTTCCTCTGTCCTCTGTCCTTCCTCTGTCCTTCCTTGGGGCAAAGTCCTTGAAAAGGTTGTTTACCAACAGCTCACTGATTTCCTCTTAATAAACAACTCATTTGATGTTTTCCAGTCAGGTTTTAGACCTCATCACAGCACTGAGAAGACTGCTCTTGTCAAGGTGAACAATGACATCCACCTGAACACTGACGCGGGCAAAGCCTCAGTCTTAATTCTGTTAGATCTGAGTTGCTGCTTTTGACACTGTCGATCATGGGACCCTCTTACAAGAGACTAGAGGACTGGGTGGGCATCACTGGTACTGCTCTAAACTGGTTAAAGTCCTATCTGGAAGACAGGAAATTCTTTGTCGAAATTGGTAACTGTGTCTCAGACCAGATGCCCCTGACCTGTGGGGTGCCCCAAGGGTCAATACTGGGACCCTTCTGTTCAACCTCTACATGCTGCCCTTAGGTCAGTTTGATACGCAGCGAGAATGTGTCCTATCACAATTACGCAGACGACACTCAGATCTATGTTTCACTGACGGCAGGTGAATATGGACCAGTGGATTCACTCTGTCACTGCATCCAACAGATCAGTGTGTGGATGCAAAACAACTTTCTCCAGCTGAACTCTGAACAAGACTGAAATCATCGTCTTTGGCCCACAGAAACAAAGAGAAAGTGTTAGCAGTCACCTCCAGAGTCTCGCTCTAAAACCTACAAATCAAGTTAGAAATCTGGGGGTAATAATGGACTCAGACTTGAATTTTAACAGCCACGTCAGATCAATAACATCAGCAGCTTTTTACCATCTAAAAAACATTGCCAAAATCAAAAGTATAGTGTCTAAACCAGACCTGGAGAGACTTATCCATGCGTTTGTCTCTAGTAGATTAGACTACTGTAACGGCCTGCTCCACTGGCCTCTCCAAAACGAGCTGTAAAACAGCTGCAGTACATCCAGAACGCTGCTGCTCGGGTCCCTGACTAGAACCAGGAAGTACGATCACATTAGTCCTGTGCTCAGGTCTTCTGCACTGGCTCCCTGTGGCTCAGAGAATAGACTTCAAAGCAGCTCTGCTTGTATACAAGTCTCTCCATGGCCTAGCACCAAAGTACATCTCGGACATGTTAGTGCCATATGAACCATCTCGGACTCTGAGGACCTCAGGGACCGGCCTCCTGCTGGTGCCCAGAGTCAGGACTAAACATGGGGAATCTGCGTTTCAGTTTTATGCAGCTAAAATCTGGAACAGTCTTCCTGAGGATGTGAGACAGGTTCTGCTCTGGCAATGTTCAAATCTAAACTAAAAACTGTTTTGTTTGGCTGTGCATATGACTGAAATGCTTTTCTTTGCACTCTTCTCTTGTATGTCTTTAACTAAGATTTTGTGATTTCTGCCATGTCTTTGTGATTTTAATGCATTTTTTCCTGTTGTGTGAAGCACTTTGAATTGCCTTGTGTATGAATTGTGCTCTACAAATAAACTTGCCTTGCCTCTGTTTCTTCTGTCCTATCTCTGCGCCCTTCCTCTGTCCTTCTCTGTCATCCTCTGTCCTTGTCCTTCTCTGACCTACCTCTGCCCTTCCACTGTTCCTCCTTTGTCCTCTGTCCCTCCTCCATCCTCTGCCCACCTCTGTCCTCTGCCCTTTCCTCTGTCCTTGCCCTCCTCTAATCCTTGTCCTTCCTCTGTCCTCCTGTCCTCTCTCTGTCCTCTGCCCTTCCTCTGTCCTCTGTCCCATCCTCTGTCCTCTGCCTTCCTCTTCTCTGCCTTTCTCTGTCCTCTTTCCTTCCTGTCCTTCCTCTGTCCTCTGTCCTACCTCTGCCCTTCCACTGTCCTCCTCTGTCCCTTGCCTCTGTCCTCTGTCCTACCCTTGCCCTTTCACTGTTCCTCCTCTGTCCTCTGTCCCTCCTCTGTCCTCTGCCGCTTCCCTCTGTCCTTCCTCTGTCCTCTGCCCTTCCTCTGTCCTCTGCCCTTTCCTCTGCCCTTCCTCTGTCCTTCCTCTGTTCTTCCTCTGTCTCTGTCCTTCCTCTGTCCTTCTCAGTCCTCTGCCCTTCCTCTGTCTCTGCCTTCCTCTGTCCTCTGCCCTTCCTCTGTCCTCTGTCCCTCTCCTCTGCCTTCTCTGCCTCTTGCCCTTCCTCTGTCTCTCCTACCTCTGCCCTTCCCACTGTTCCTCCTCTGTCCTCTGTCCCTCCTCTGTCCATCCTCTGTCCTCTGCCTTCCTCTGCCCTTCCTCTGCCCTTCCTCTGTCTCTGCCCTTCCTCTGCCCTTCCTCTGTCTGTCCCTGCAGACCTGATTCTTGTGTTGTGGTGAGAGTTGGACGAGGCCTGTCTCAGTCTGCGCCTCAGTCTGTGCTGTTGCTTGCAGTCAGCTGGCAAACGCAGGACGCTCACGTGCAACACACAAATGAGAGATTTTAATAAAAGAGGTATGTGGTCGTCAGACTGAGGAGAAAATTGCGCAGATTATTGGTTCTAAATTAGGAGAGTTTTTGCATATTGTTGTATCTGATAAAGATAATTTGTGTAATTATTTTACCACACCCTATTTATATTGCTTCCGGTTTTCCTTTCCTTTTCCTTTCCTGCCGCTGAAAAAGAGATATTTATCTTTATCTATTTAATAACATCAGCCTGCCCGGGACAACACGTTTTCCTGTCTCAATAAATAGATAAACCATTAAAAAATACAGAATAAGAAACTGATTACAAAAATGTGTTTTTTCTAACCAATAAAAAACACATAAAAATGCCACTATGAAGAGGTTTCAGTCCAATGATAACCTGTTTAAAATTGAGCCTTTTAGACCGATGTTGCGGTTTATAATGTAATAATAATATATTTTATAATAATAATAATAATAATAATAATAATAATAATAATAATAATAATAATAATAATAATAATAATAATAATAATGATGATAATAATAATAATAATAATAATAATAATAATAATAATAATAATAATGATGATAATAATAACACAATTTAACGATCTCTGTCTGTTGTAGTTTAATACTAAATATCCGTAAAAACTGAAATTGTCTCCACTGTTTTTCCAATTGCAGCAGCAGTGACGCTGGCAACAGCTCAAACCTATTAATTAAGTATCTCTTTGATTTGTAGGTTCACTGACAAGACAATGCAGCAGATCACGCGATCCCAAATACACAGACACCAGTACACAGTATATCATCTGCAGAGGTGGGAAGTACTCGGTTATATTTACACCTTTTCAAGACATTTGACTTCTTGGAGTAAATTATTGACAAATGATTGACACTTTATTTATTTATTTTTACTTCTACGTGAGTAATGTTTTTATTGAAGTTGAAATTCTTTACATTTGTGTTTCTTGCTCCGCTCCTTCAGATATGATCATCCTAATTTTTGTGTCCATCCTTTTGTGCCTTAGTTCATATTTTGTCCTTAAAATGATTTTAACTTCATGTTATAAATCAGAAATCCAGACAAATGACTATCTTGAACCACTACTTTGTACATCTACTCTTACTTGAGTAAATATTTTGGCTACACAGCCCAGCTCTCATCGTCTGTAAAAACACAGACTAAACTCACAATTCAAATGTCAAGCTAACTCTCTGCATGCCTTCTTCTTTCTGCCGTTGAATATGAGATACTACATCTCAGTGGGACTTTCCTGCTTAAATAAAGGTCAATAAACACAAACAAATAAATCCTTTAAAATGTCTCATAAACAATTTGACGCCTGATTAAAATGTGGCTGAATGAACAAGACAACATTGACTTATTAATCAACTAAACAACTAAAGTCTTCTCCCAGACGGCTGTGGATGGAGCGGAGTGAATAATGCATGGGACTGCGAAAGGAAATCTAAAGTATCTAAAGCGCAGCCTAAATAGACCTCCCGTCGGAAGCTGCACTCGGGCCGTGATCCAGGGCCTCCGTGTCAGAGCGGAGGCCCCACAGCTCCGCTAAGTATCCCTCGGGAGCGTAATTAGTGGTGTCTGTGTTGACGGCTCCGATGGTTCGACTGAGGAGGTTTGAAGGCTTCTGCAGAGGTCGGAGCAGGTCTCGGTCGTGACAGTCCGCGTGGGAGGCGGGTTTTTAGTCAGATGTGTCTCGAAGCACAAAAGACTGGCATAGTTGAGGTTCACTGCATTAACGACAGCATTTGTGTGTTACTGTGTTATGGTAAACAGACTTTTATGAGCTTTTAATGTGTTATAGTGTTGTTTCAGGCACGGAGTTGTAGTTAAAACACTCAAACTGCCTGCACTCCCATGTCTTGATGTTAGTAGCTATTGTTGTGGTCTTATTTAATGCAAAAAGTCCTTTAAAATGCCTAAATAATGTGTTTGTACAGGGTATTTATTGTTGCAGCAGCAGATCAGGTGAATGAAAAAAACAGGAGTTGTTTGGTCAGTCACTACAGAGTCATACTGGAGTTTTACAGAATCTAAATCATAGAAATTACCCAAATTGAACAATTTCATACAATTCGCAGTCAGTGTGACCACTTCAAAATTGTAGGGAAAGCGGGACACGTTGTTGAATGTGGAGGGAGGAACTGCGGAAATGTAAAATCCTGGATAAAAACTGCAATAACACAAAAATACATTTGAACAGGTCCCGACATACTACAGCCACGAAAGCCAATCCATCGAAAAAGTCCAAATAAATACGTGTACTGTATGTATTTTCATGTTTCCTAGCCTTTGTAAATCTCACTTTTTTCTAAATAACAGGTTTTCATCACGTAAACATTTGTCGATTTGTATTTATTCAATCAGTTTTTGTATCAGTACACCACGCTTTTATGTAATGAATGAAGTAAATGTGTAAGTAATTAGCGGAATAAATAGAACAAACAGTAGTTATACGTAAATGATCGTTATACAAGCACTGCTGCCACATTTGTACTGAAGTAAAAGCAAAAAGTACACTCAAAATACGAGTACGCCGTTTTAGTAGCGTTTCAGATCAGACTTTTTTAAACAACTCGTACATGAATTATACTCAAGTTCAAGTGCATGATCGAAATATTGATGGCACGATATCAAATTTTTGTGTTTTGATTCTTGTGAGAAAAAAGATGATTCACCATTATTGAAACTGTGACCAAACAACACGAGGGACATCTTTACTTTTCTTCCATTCTTGTGGTCTGACATGTTACTGTTCCCCAAGTTTGTGACCGGCTTCACGAAATGTAACGTTCTGAAAGGCAAAATAAAGACAAATGTGACAAAAACAGCCAGAAAAAAAAAGTCATTTACATTTAAGTCACATTTTTGGACAATAGATTCAACTAAAAATACTTAATTTTGCATCTAAAACTGTCACGATTATTATTATTTTTTTGTTTTTACGATTATATTGTGACCGAAATAATCACAATTATCGATTCAACTAATAATACCCCCCCAAAAAATCTACTAAATGACTGTGACATTTGCAGTAGGTGTGACAATATGATGTGTGCACAGTTATTCGACTAGATCTGATCAAACATGGATGAAAGTCACAGGGGAAAATAGACTGTCCGCTTCACTTCACGAGCGCGTTGCATGTGGAGTTCAGAATGACTCTTTTGGCTCGTTCCCGTCAGCGGCGCGGGAAGGTCCTGAGCGTCTGGCAGTACATTTCCACTGTCTGTCGGAGTTTGGGTGAGCGCGCTGGAGGGCTCGTGTCAGATTCCTGCGCGGCGGTCGGCTTTAGGAGGAGAAGGGGGAGTGGGGGAGTGGGGGAGTGGGAGATTCCACAGCCACAGGCCACGCGGGCTTTAATACACGTGTCCGTTCACATAAGACATAAAATAGACGGCAAAACGTGAATATCCGGCTTCAGTTTAAATTACATGAATGCGTATTTCTAATTTTAATCTGGAAAAGACTATACCAGGTCCATCAAGTAAATGCATCTTAACTTGTAAAAAGAAAACGTTTAATTCACCTGGATTCACGTTTTGCAGAGTCACTTGTGCGTGTGAGCAGACACAGTGCAACGCTTTTTTAAATAGGAACATTGTGCTTTTTGGGGGGGAAATATTTAGGAGAAATAACACAGCAAAATAGCATTCAAGTCAAATTAATGGATCAATTAGAAATACTTTCATGTTATAGTTGAACATTACCCTACAACAGGGGGCTGGGGCCCAAAACCAGGCCGCGGACCATCTGCTACCCGTCCCCAGAGGCAAATGTAACCTATGGATACTTTTATAGTCTGTTGCTATGTTCCTGTATTCTACATGCGTTTACCATGAAAATATAGAGCCGTCTGGAGTTTGTATGTTTCTCCCATCAACTCAAAGCATGCACAGAAGCTAAATTCCTCCGGCTACAGTAGTCCTGACCACGATAACAGCCCCCTGCTCCTGAAGGCTCCAGCGGCACCGAAGGATGGACCGATGCAGAGGATTTACAGGAGGTAAAGCAAAGTTCTAAAACATTTTCATGACATAGAGATCAGAGGTTCAGACACTTCAAACACCAAATAACAAAATAAAGTTGTTTACATACATTTCTTTGATACATATTGTGTCACTAAAAGGAGGCGTGTCCCAGTGCAGAATTTACAACTCTGCCTCCTGATTGATCTTTTATTTTCGTTTCTTGATTTAGAGGACATTCTTATATTATTCAATGTGATGTAGTTTAGCCGTGAGCGGTTTGGAGAGCACTGGAAAAAAAGGTTAAAAACTCAGACCCAAAACACAATATGTGGTCCACATCTTTTCTGTACTTTTTTTTCGATTGAAGCGTATTTGCAAAAAGTGCCAGGTACAAAAAGTGCATCAGGAGCAGCAGTTTCCTCTTCAGCAGCAGACCCAGATTGATGGAATGAGGCGCCTTTTATCTGTTTCCAGTAATTGGACGAAACCACTGTGGCTAACACAGGGACGACCAATTTACCTCAGCTCTTTTAATAACGTCCTAACCACTTTTTACAAAACAAAAACCCACCAACTAAATATAAAACCCTACAAAATATAAAACCCTAAAAACCCAAACACCAAATATACTTAAAACCCCCAAACCATTCAAACACCTATCCCGCTTTCCCTCTACATTTCTTCACATGGGCTGACCCGAAACCTTAAAAAGGGGAAGTCGTTCCTCTGGACACTGTTTTAAAGACACACACATTTTGACCTTAAAGACACACACATTTGACTTTGACATTCTACATGTCTGCTACGTCTCCTTTTGATCAAAGCCCTATCTCTGTCTGCTTTGGGGGGCTTCCTGGGGTGCCCTGGCCAAGTCTAGTTTTGGGTTTTCACACCTCTGTATTGTTTTCCTTCAGGGGTCCGGGATGGGCCTCTCTGCAACACCTAACCTTGGCCAGGGCATTGTCCCTCTCCAAACGATCAGAATTTAACTTCAATCAACAACTTTCTACCCTTTTGTTCCTCATCGGGCCAATCATGTTCAAGTATGATATGTCATGTGATGTGTTCAACCTGTGGTCTATAAAACACACAGGATTCCTTTATGTGGGGCCCTTGAGACTGGAAGGGACCCTGTGCCTGCTCCCTCTCGGGAGCCGGTACGGAGATTCATTCTGATTGTACAGCAGGATTAAACCATTCACTTTTGAGAAAAGACAAACTCTGTTCTATTGTTTGTACTTTATTTCTTGATAATTAAGTTTTTCCACAACAACACAAGAACATGAGTAGGTACTAAAATCAACATTCACTAAAACACTTCACTAAAATACACTAACACACACAACACTTAAAGTTAAAACCATTCTCAAACAGATATTGCACTATATTGCACAATTTATTGTAATTGGTAAACTAATGTTTTTCCTTTCCCTCCAGGGACCAGCAGCTGCCAATCAAAGTGCCACCGTGCCTAGGATCAAGAAGTGGTAAAAAGGAAAACAAATGTAAGACTTTTAAAAAGCAATGATGTGCAATGTAGCTTTTTTAATGTGCAAATGATGTTCAAAAGTGCTGTGTGCCATCAAAAGTGCCACGTGTCATTTTAAAGTGCTCTTGTGAAGGCTCTAGTACTTAGGGTAACAGACTGCCTGTTACATTCAAATTGACCTGTTTTCATGTCTTTTTCACGCAAACAAAACCATCCAAATTCACCCATCACAGTGGACTTCATCCCAGTGCGGTCCCATTATTTAAATAAGAATCAACTCCAGTGGGTTTTATGACTGACGTTTTATTAATAATCTCCTTTTAGACATTTCTTAGTAATAATCCATTTACAAACCCTCAAAGGCTGTGCACAAAGTGATAGTGAAGGCACTCAGGGTACATTTGAACAAAAAAGAGAAGCAAATTCGGCTTTGTCAGGCAACGTCCCATCATCATTACAGCAATATGCCACATGTAAGACTCTTGGAACTTATAATTAGTGCTCGTACGTCCCTTTAGATGCAGTAATCCACGTGTACTAATAGTATATCATTTCAAAGCGGGAGGAACTGCGATCTGCTTTCCCAGAGCGATCACCGAAAGGCCTAATAATACCCAAAGTACTAATAACTACCACGTACACATCACTTAAGCTTTGAAGAACTCCCTATCACTGCCTGGAACCCCACCATCCGCCGCCACACCTCGGCCCACGTGCGGACACAGGGAGAGAGAGAGAGAGAGTGTCCGTTTCCCTGGCGACACTGTTGTTTTCCCAAAATGGCGGCCCTAATGGGAGCCGCGCCTGTGCTGTAGGTGGGTAAACACGGCGGAGGTGTTTGAGGTATCCACAGCGGTAATAAAGCACTCACGGCGAATCATCTCGTGACTCTCTGCTCGGCTGTTTGAAGTGGGCTGCGTGTTCGGACCAGTCATCGAGCCGGGCCCGCGCTGGTTTTCACGGCAAGCCGCGGTTACACGTGAGCTCGAATGACACGGGGGGTGGGGTGGGGTGGGGGGGGGGATGAGCAGGTAACGTTACGGGAAATGTAATCAACAGGTAACGGTTAAAAGGCGGCACAACAACACATTTGAATCATAGAAATGACGACGGGCGCCAACAAGATTAAACCGTTAAATACCCTGACTCACCAAGACAAAAGCAACTAGACATTTTTTGTTTTTATTCTTGTAAATTAGTACATTTTGGGCAGCACGTTGAGGCAAAATCAGAACGCAGTGTGCTGTCTGCATTTAATAATACTTTTTTTTTTATCATGTGCCCAAAAATGCTTACGAATATTAACAATGTGCAAAAGATACGGACTATTTAGATAGATTTAAGCCCTTCCTCCCTTTTGTAGTTTGAAAATGAGGTCCCCCAGCTTTACTTTCATGCATAGTATTTATTTAATAGTTTCACGATGCTAAATTTTTGTCATTATAATATAAAAGACAATTTACATTTTCATTCCTGCAACATTTATTTCCCCAAATCATTAGATATAGCACGAATCTACATTAGCAGACAATTGACAACTAAATCAACATTGATATTTCATACTGTTCTGCAATATTAGTGTCAAAAAACCTATAAAAAAATATTAAATAAAAGCGTATCGAACTTCCCTGCGATCACATTTTGGTCCCTCAACCACCAGTTGGAAGCGAGTATCAGATATTTACAGTCTAATGGTCATAACTGTGTGCTAAAACATGGCTAACAACAAGTAACAATATTTCCAGAGAGAAAATCATCATACAGTTTCAAGCCAAATAAAGTCATGTAAAAAAAAAAAATCAATATAAAATAGTAGGATATAAAAGAGAAAAAATCCCACAGTATCTCTCCAGTCAGATGCAACAATTGTGCAAATAAAGCCACGTGAAGGTGTAGTTATGTTTGCTTCAGAAGCCACCGAGGCCGCAAAATGTAAAAACTAAAGTTCAGTTCCCCCCCCCTCCCAAAAAAAATCCAGACGTTTAACTATTGTTTGTTGTTTTCAAAGTTATTCCACGGTTTGCTCTGTGTGTTCTGTTTGACCAGCTTCTTTTTGGGGATGGCGCTCAGTGAGAACGGGAGACCGCCGCTCGAGGGGCTTTCTTTCCGAGCCACGATGCAGTCCTTAATGCAGTCCTTAATCACCTGCAAAAAGCAACATGTAAGGTAGTATTTAGAACTATTAAGTATCAAATGATTATCTTGAAGAAGCTATTTTGTATTTTGACTAATTTAGTCATTTCATTATCGCTTTCTGGACAATACACAGACTCCAAAACATGCCATGAGCGCAGAGGTTTTATGACTCACACAATTTTACAATTCATTTTCTATGTTTTTATTTTATTTATTTTATTTTGATTTAGGTTTATTTAATTTAATTTATTTAATGTTTTTTTTTTTAAATGGTTTAAATTTTATGTTTTTTTAATTTTATTTAATTTTATTCTATTATGACAAATTTTGTGTCATTTCAAAACAGTTTGTACTTAGATGAGAGTCTGGTTTACTTAAGTCTTTAATTCTTTAGTGTTTTTCTTTACCTTTTTATACTTTTTTTTTATTTACTATATTTTATTTATTGCATTCTAGAGTCAGCTGTGATTGTTTGGAAACCAGTAGCGGCGACCGTTACAATGATCTTATTTTTAGCCTCGAACTCAGCCCTTCATTTCTTATTCAAACACAAATTCCAGCGACAGTAAATATGTAATTTGGGTTATTTATTGTTACAAAAAGCCAGAAGCCTTGAGTGCGATGAGCTCATGCCAGATTATACACTTGCATCACCTTTCATCCTTCGTCAGTGGAAGTGAGTCAGAGCCACTGTTTAACGTTAGATTGACCGCTCTCACACAACTGACACACGACTGACACACAACTGACACACCTTCACCCCGGCAGACCCCGGTCGCAGCTGGGTTTGGAGCGAGATCCTGCTCTTGCACAATGAAAATAGTGCCGGTTTTAGCACTTCCCCCTCCTTATGAGCGATTGTCACTAAGAAGTGTTGGCATCGGACTTTTTTAACATTTTTTTCCTCGATTTTGATGCTGATGAATAGGCTCGACACTCGATACCACAATGAGAGTAAAAACGTTCCTTATTCAGGCACCAGAATGTCAATTTTCACCCAAAATAATTGTAGTTTCATTCATGAGCCCATGTTTTATATGAATTCTGATGAAGATAATCATAAAACTCTTCAGGAAACATCACATTTTGTCGTAATTATGCTTTGTTTTGTTTGCTTTTTCTTCAGTTTGATACTTATATATAGTGTATATATATATATATATAGTTTCAATACTAGTCAATTAGTATCTAATTTTTGATACGTTTGACAACCCTGTTACTATAATCACTATAGCAATTTCTCGTTCAATGATAATAATAATAATAATAATAATAACAAAAATAATAATAATATCAATAATAATAATAATCACAATAATAACAATAACAATAATAACAATACTAATAATAATAATAAAGTGTTGTTTTGGGTGGCTCATATTTACTGTGGGTACATTTAGTCGTAGTAATTGTATGATAACATTAGAGGATGTATAAAGCCAAATAATTACCACTAAAGACTACAATCTACTAGCGTGTTTCATTCTGATGTTTAGTCGTAATAACGGATTACTGCGATTATCATTTTTTTATAATTACTTATCATTATTTTTCATGATGTTTACGCTGAAGAGACCTCGTTGCTCAGGCTAGACACTATACTCCAGTCCAATTATACATTGCAATTTGGTTTGGCACAATTATTATTGTTTTTATGGGGGAAACGTGTGATTCTTTAGCAGCATTTAGTCTTCTCTCACACTTTGATGCTTCTGGACGGGTTAAATGTGCACCGTGAATTCAATCTTGATTTGAAAACATAAAACACAAATTAGGGCTTTAGATAATAGTCTTTTTTTACATCTGTTTGTATCAGTTCATATTTCAGTCTTCTGTCAAATCTGCTGCACCATGACCACAATACGCGATGTGCACTTTTATTTTCTGAGCTCTGACGCGTTCGATGTTCGGTGAGTTTACCTCCAGGTTGTTGAGCGTGTTGAACTCCATGAGGTCGTGCATTTGCGTGAAAGCCTTGTTGTTGTACTGGAAGTTGAACGTGGAGAACGGCGTCTCCGGGTCGTCAAAGATGTCGAAATCCGCGGCGTCCTTCTCCTTCTCCGTCTCCCTGGGAACGCCTGCGAACACATTCGAGGGGGGGGATTCTCTCTCAGAATATGACCGACCAGATTACACCAACTGCCTTCAGATGCTCACGCTGTTGCTTTGGCGGTGAAAATTGTTATTAACACTTTTCATGTCTAACCAATAATGACAATCTTTAAATTATACATATTATCGCTATGTTTTGGGTATTAAGTTCTAAACTCTTTGACATAAACCATTATTTTCTGCAGCAATTTTGGTCTAAAACATCTTAATAATAGAAACCGGTTCATTGACTTCCCGTTCAAAACGGCAGAACGGCATCATCACCATCATTTCATCTTCATCATTTACATGTTTTTATTGTAGAAAAATGATTGTTAAAAGGTCTTTTGAATGAATAACTTATCACTACAACTATAAAATTATTATTATTATTAATTAAAGTATTTAGAATGTAATACTTCACGCAGAAGGGGGATCATCTTTAATTCTTTTCACCAGCAAAATAGTTTTTTTTGCTAAATGTAGCCAATACTTTATGGAAAAAATAAATACAAACACTGAGGATGACCATATTGACAGATTTTAAGTTTAGTCAGTGTCTATGTTTATTTTTATTTGGTAAACGCCTTACTTTTCATGCCTTATTTGATCATAGTTTGTATTGTGCTATTAAAATTCATCGTTTTGTGTTGCCGAAGCGAATCATTTTTGTTGTGTTTTTTTTTTTCCCCTCGATAAATCTTCTCCTGAGTCTGATTCCGGTGAGTCCACTGTCCCTTTTCGCCTGCAAACATCTGAAGTAGGTCATCATTACTGCACAATGGGAGTGGAAAGTCGGCCGTGTGGAAAATGCGTGCTTCTAATTGCAAACAGGAACTCCATGTACGGGCCTGATCCGGCGCGCTTTGCTTATTTAACGCTGGACGTATGTGGGTGACGACCTCGAGAACGTAAAGCGGAGAAAAGCAGGCGGATGCAGACTTTTGACCGCTGATGCACGGTTTGTTTATCCAAAGAGCATCAACAAACCCCCCCCCCACCCCCCCCCCCGCCTAAGTCCGCTCTCCATAAGGGGACATGAATCGGTCGGGCGGTCTGTAACAAAACGCCGCTCACCGTGAAGGTATGTTACAGCTCCAGCCGCACCACAGCTGAAGCGTGTAATATCGGGGTCCACCTAGGGGCCCACGGTTGAGAGACGCGGAACACAAAATGGTCAGTTTCCACGTCGACATGCCGGTAAAAGGAGATGACTGGTGGTTTTCCAAACGGGGAGATTTCCATATTGTCTTTTTTAGGCCCGTCACTCCCAGTACAAATGCTTTTCTAACAGTATGATATATTTTAAAACATGAGCTGCAACTAATAAATAGCGACATGAAACTCTTTACTACTTGTTTAGTGACTAGACTGAGTCACAGAAGTTATTTCGTTCACTAAAACCTTATCGTACCACAAAGAACTAAACAATAAGTTAATATTGTAATTATTGTTACATGTAAAGAGTTACTATACTCATTGTATTTCCAGAATAATTAAAGGTAAATCCATAAATGTTGAATCTGATCATTTCTATTAGTGACAAAACCCTAGAACTTGTTGTATTCCCAAAAAATCTGCATTTAAACAGTATTTTTTCATTTGTATTGTTACAGGTAACAATCCTTTTTTGTCGGTAAGGTGCATTACGTTTACCTGATTTACATGTTTCAGCCATAGATTAAAAGTATAAATATTTCTTCTAGTACAAAACCCTCTGTTGTGGACACATGTGGACACTCACCAGGCGCCTTGAAGGTCCTGAAGTTGATGTTGACCAGGACAAAGTGGATCACCGTGGGGCAGTTCTTTTCTCCTTTGCGCGGTTTGAAGACGTAGCATTCTTTCAGTCCCTCGCGGTCGAACACTTTGGGGTCGATCTTTGGGAACGGGAGCTTGTTCATGCGAGCCCACTTTTCAGCCAGTAAAAGCTCCTGACAAACACATGCATTTCTTTTAAAGTATCTTTCATTTTACATATGAAACAAGACGTTTTTGATGTCATATATTCCACTTGTTATAAAAGATCTTCTCGTAAACGTTTTAGAAGAAGTATTACAATTGTGTGGAGTTTGCATGTTCTCTCTGTGCCCTGGTTTCCCCTCCCACTAAAAACATGTCCATTAGTGTGCTGATGTATGAATGAGTGTGTTGTGAATGCGGGACAACAGATTCGCCCATGGCAACAGTCCAGTGTTCACAGCATGTATTTCATGCATGTTCATTAACATGCACTGTCCCGACCAAACAAACAAACAAACAAACAAACATTACTGACGTCACAGCTTGAGCATTAGAATATATTGTGGGCGTGAACTATATATTGTTAGTTTTATGCATTTGAAATTAAACCAGTGATAAAAGCTGTCATTTCAGTGGGGAGGGGCCCAGAGAGTTTTAAAAAAGAAGAAGAAGAAGAAGAAGCATGTGCAGACAAGTCACAGGAGAAATTCCACTTGCATTATTGGTATTAAAAAAAAAAATCTACCGAAATAGACTCCTCCTCTTTCTAATTTCATAAGGAAGGAATGTGCGCCTAAACACGTCTGCGGAGAGGTCAGAAGTGCAAGTGTTTCTCTTGTACCGCCGTGAGCAACAGCTACCTGCAAGTGTCCTTTTTTTATCATTTATACTGATCTTCATTTCCAGAGAAGTGGAACCACAATACAATAATACTATTAATAAATCTTGCTGTTATTTGGAAAACACGCTTTAAATGCAGGAGTGTCTATGTCAAAGCGCTCCGATCTGGGGAAAATTCAAACTGAGTATTTTCTGAGCAGGATTCGTGCTGGACCTTATCATATCACCGGTGATGTATGACATTTTGAACCTTTCGATATGTGCGTGAACTGCGGCTGATTTTCCTCTCAGTTGCCGGGGGAGACCAACCAGAGATTGTGGCTAATTGCCTCTGCCCTTAGCAATTAGCAGCAGCAGATTGACATGTGTGGCACGCTGAGTTGAGTTCTGCACATGAAGAGTTTGTGAACAAAAATAGCAAGAATGAATCTTTAGTTAGCAAATAGCGACTCAAACAGTGACTTAAACACGGAAACGCTTCGAGGCTAAACTCTTAGAATGAAAGTGATGAGACTTTAGGAGGAGAGGCAGAGTAAATTACAGCTATGACTTAAATAGCTCAAAGCAAATAAGTACAAATGTTATGAAAACCTTAGGTATATTGTCAATTGAACATCCTTATTGCAAAGTTTACTGAAAGAAGCATGAACGAGGCCTGTTTTTTATGTTATGCCATGGTTAAAAGTCTATTTGTTACCTATAAAAGGCACTTTGCAAGTCATTTATCGCTGTTCTCCAAGTACTACTACTCCACTACTCCCTCAATCGGGCTGGACGGCTTTATTCTTGTTTACTATATATATATATACACTACACTTTTGTGCTACAGTCTGTGATGTATGTGTAAATGTATGGTTTAACTGACTCAAAGCTCGCGCAGGCCTCACGACACGATGTAGTGCTGTACACAATGGCCACGAAAAGAGCTTGACACTGACTTTAAACGGGGGGCTGGAGTCGCTGGGTCTGGCGGAGAAATCAAAGGAGATGATGAGATCGACGGTGCGCTGTGGCCTCAGGATGAGCGGATACGGGAGGTTATAGGTCAGACCACTGTCCACCACATGGATCTTCTTGCTCTTCACGTCCAGAGGCTCGTAGATGCGGTCGAACTCGTCTGGGTCTGGAAATGCAGAGCAGCGAAGGCGCGGTTAAGACGGGGCGGGTTGTTCAGATTGTCAAACAAATCAGACTTTTCTCTGGAGAGGAGGTTCACGTTGCAAATAAAATGTGACTCAAGTCGGTTTTCTAGCTTCACCGCTGTTGTCTGCAAGCGTTTCACTGTTTACTTTTGTATCATTCTGTTTCATCTGTCTTTTATACATCCATTAGTATTGTATTACTTTGTGTGTTTAATAAACTGCTTATGAGACTGTTTTGCAGGAGCTTCTAAACGGCTCTAAACTGCCGAGTTAATCCAGCAGCCTGTCAGACTGTGGAACTGATGACCAGTAAGATAAACAGGAGACTCCACTCAGAGTACTTGCTGGCAACCTAAAGTTCTACAGAGTTAAAAGGTTAATTATCTGCCCACTGCCACACTATCTGTTCCCCCCACCCTTCAGAGGCGGCAGTTAATCATGTAACCAGGGCGTCACCTTTTCCTAATAAAATGGGGAGGCCGGCAGGAGAGGCTTCAGGGCGTTCGGGGTGGCGATTGTAACTGAAGCCGTCTCTCTCCGTCCGTCCTCCCCTTCCCTTGTCTTTCTTCTCTCTGCTTGTTTGTTGTTGGGTTTGTGTTGATTTTAGACCCATCACGTTCCATCTTTTTGCGCAGTAGAAGTCAGATAAATGTGACCTGTGTGTGTGTTCACAGTGTGTGTTTGGTACAAGTGGCCCCCGAGTCGCATTGGAAAAAGTCAAACTCGGGCTGTTCTTACTGCCATAAACAGTTCGAATCTAGGTCGCATTCGGGGGTATCGACCAGCAATGTGAACGAAAAGCAGTTCTAGACAAAGTGCCTTACATACTATAACAGGGGTCTCCAATTATATTTTCCAGGGGGCCAGATTTTTCGAAGGGCTAAAGTCCGGGGGCCGGACTACAAAATCCCACCACAATTTTATGTTTTAGCGCTATAAGATCCACAGACAGCTCGCAGTGGCACAACTCAACAACAGAAATGTGCACATAAGACTTTACTTTACAGAGTAAATAAGTCATAACAATGTTACTATGAAGAGTGCAAAGCAGACCTGGACCAAGACCAGGTTTAACAAAGACCAAACAAACCATATCTACCAGAAAAACATGGATAAACTATAAAGCAGGATTAAAGCAGGACTAAAGCAGATCTAAAACAGGACTAAAACAGGACTAAAACAGGACTAAAACAGGATCCAAACACGCGGAGCACCCGGTCCTTACGCGTGTTACATTTACACAAAATCATCAGTGAAGCTGTTATTTACTGTGTCTGCAGCATCACACGTTTGTGCTTTGACAAAGCAGAGCGGAAGCAAATTATTATTTTTTTATATATTTTGAATTATGGGAAAATGGGCCGCCTATTGGAGATCCCTGTACTATAATAATAAACTATATTTAAATGAAAAGCCTATTTTCATGAGAATTGTTTGTCAAATAAAATCACCTGAAACACAAAGCATTCCCTTTACTCCGCGCGGTCACGTACAGTATGTCGTTTTGTCACTCACCTGTGACAGCGTCCACTTCCTCTTCTGGTGTGGGAGCCTCACAGGTGTACTCTGGAGAATAGGGAATGCTGGGAGTCAGGTTTAGCCCCAGCATGAAATTATGCACCTGGAGCGAGGCACACGTGAGTCGACGGGCTGTCAGACACGTTAAATGATTGTATTTGCACAGTTGTATCGGCCCGTACCTTCCCCGCTCGTCCCTCTCTGGTGTTGAACAGAGCCGAGTCACTGAAGAACGACGTGAACATTCGCTGGACCCAACTGGCCTGCGCCGTGCGGTGGTACTCCTCCTCCGCCTCCGCGTTTTCGGACCCCGCTGCTATAAGACAGAGCAATATGTGAAGCGATAGAAAAGGAATTCATTTGCATTCAAATGTGTTCATCTCAATGGGGCAGTCACATTTTCCAGCAAAAACCTGAATGCTAGAATAATCACATAACCCAATAATTAGATCTGATTTGGTGTTTACAAGAGAAATCTGATCATCAAATGTCAGTTAATTAGTGGATTTTTAAAGCAACTGTATATTTGGAAGACAAAATACAATGGATTTAACATTTTCTCTTTAATTTTTTTTGTCTTTGCCTTTTGCACAGTTTGAACGATCAGAAACAAATCGGATTACTTACATTAGATTCAGCTGTGACATGACTTGCATCTTTATTTTGGTTATAATGGCTCTTAAACATGCTTTTGCTCTCCTGGACATTTGGATTTGATTGGATTTCATGTTTCATCTTTAACATTTTCCTTGTCAAAACCAGCACAGGTGTGAACAATCAGAAAGAAATCAGATTACTCACCAACGATGTAATCTGACCCACCACCTGTTATTGCTTTGCCTGGATTGCTCCACAGCAAGGCATTCAATTTATCTCTAGGTCACGTTACAGGTCAGATCTGTAGAGGGGCGACCCTGTATGTTTTTCAAGGTATCTCAGCTATAAAAATGGGGAAAAAAAGATATACTCTAGTGTGGAAAATCCTAGGCTATCTTCAGGCAAAGAAAAGAATAAAAATAAAAAAGTACACAATTCTGCTAAAATGATTCATAAATGCAATCGTTTATATCTCATAATAGTGTCATTATATAATGCCACAGTTTGTGTCCCTGTCACAGCAGAAAAGGGGTTTTTTTGCTGCAATTTTCTCCAAAAACTTACTACATTATGACTTATAACATGTTTCATTGCATATTAATACCATAAAACAAAATAAAATGTACTGCTACTACAGAAAATCCTTCTTGACTGTTTAGATAATATTCACTTTTGTTCTCACTGTTTTAAAATCATACCTAAATATGTAATTATGTTGTGAGGATTTTATTTTATTTTATTCTTACTGGGAGTTTATTGATAAAAAAAAAAAAAAAAGACAGATTTATTCTATTTTATCTTTATTGTGATGCTGATATATTAGTCATAATAAAATAAAGTAAAAATAACGACGTTGCTGGTCGGCTGCATGTCTGTAATGACAATAAATTCCCTTGAAGTTGAAGTGAAAGTGATTCTGATTTTCTTCTGACATTTTCTCTGTTTGTATATATATTTTTCATTTGTGCGACAATTTGGACAACGCATGCCTTTTGATGGGTAAACCAACATTTACACACATCACAGCAGGAACTAGTCTTGCACCGCTACGTTCCAAAGTGGTATTTGAACCGCCTAAACCATCATTTGGTGTAAATACATGACTCACTCAGACTTGACCTCACCTTTCCGCGGCTCGTCGTCGTTGTCCATGCTGTCTTCTCCCACGATGTGCTGCGGTTTGATCTGCTCTGTAACGACGTTCGCAAAGCCACACGACACAAGTCACAATCCAACACAATCTGCAACTCGTCAGATTGCAGTTCGTTTCTCTGTCATTACTGGGCCGATCCGCACGAAACAAAAACTGGCACAAAGTTCAACGTCTTCCCCCGACAACAATGTATTCACGGTGGCTTCAGCTGCTGGTGCCAGTATTCAACCGCATGTAATATATTTGCCGCTCTGACAGCTTTGGGGGGGAAGTGAGCATAGCATATCCACACTGCTCTTTTTGATTGAAGCCCGTTGTCATGGAAATCAGTGCGGCGGCCAGCTGATTGACTCTACATGAGGTGACTTTGCAACAAGAATAAACCGTGTCAACATTATCACAAGCCATTCATGAAAACCATTGTGCTTGTGGCGTTATCAAAGTGACCGAAACACAACACAACTGATGCATTCTCGCGCAAGGCGGACACATTCTCAACGCCTTTAGACATACTCAGAGTGTGTGAAAGGAAAAAGGTCACCCGCAACAAAAGCGCTCGACCGACGCAAACATCCGATGTGCTGTCACGGGAACCTTTTTCACACAGATCTGACGGGATAAGTTCAGCCGGGCTATTTTTAAACCGTAAATACAAGCGACAAAGGCAACCACAAAGAATATGTAACAATACGGGAATATCAGTTGTACGCAGAGGGGCGGAGCCTAGAGTGGAGAAAATCTAGGGTTACACATAGCAACCAAACAACAAATATTTGAGCAGAGATTTGGAGAAAAATGACTCAGGTGATCATAAATTCAACCACAATAGCCACAAGACATTCAGGCAGTTTGTTGTGGTTACGGCGTCGTTTGAGGAAAAGGTAACAATACTTAATTCAGTGTTTACAGTACTTGTACAGTAAGAAGGTTTGTAATGAAAACCACAGTGACTACCGTGTGTTATTGGAATCAGGTACAGTTTGTTCCGGGAGGAATTCTGTATACAGTAAAATATGCAAAGGTAAGGTCAAAAGGGGAACTGAAACATGTACATTCGTTTTGTTTTGTTTTGTTGTTTTACATTTTAGCTTAACATTAAATAAGCGTCACCATTTTAGAAACTTAAAGGTTCTGGTCTACATGCATATCTTATTATTCATGTATTGTATCTATTTTTGGGTCATGCAAACCATAAGAACAATGCAAATGTATTTTTTTCCCCCCCAATGTGTTCGGGTTTCACAGTTTGCATAGCCATTCATGTGACTGAAACCCATGGAAGCTGTTACAGAAAAGCAGTAAATATTCAGCAAACATAGTGCCAAATTTCGTGTAATTTTCTTACGTATGTCTCTGTAATGTTTGCCTTTATTCTTACAACTATACGTTTGTGCGACAGTCTGCGATGTATGTATGAATGTATTATGGTTTAACTGACTCGGAGCTCGCACAGGCCTTACCGAGCTCCTCCTCCATGGTGCTGCCCCCGGTGGTGTCCTTCACCCCCAGCACGCGGTTGAACAGGATGGAGAAGGCGCTGCCCCACACTCCTGCCGTGATGACAACACACAGTCAAGCAAAGAGGCGCGCAACGGACGGGACGGGATGGGAAAACGCTGTTGTGCGTGGAAACAAAAGGCTCTCACCCATCAGAAAGTGCAGCGGGTTCTCCACGTACTTCCTCACGACGGTTCCCATGAAGAACTTGCTCCCAAACAGATCGGGGGTCATGAAGGTGCCGTACTTGGCCATGCCGATCTCGTACGGGCTGAACTCCACCCAGTCTGCAGGAACGCGACATTTTCAACATGCAGTTTAAAGGAGACATATTGTGCTCTTCATCAGGTTATTTAGCATTGAACTATAGCATAAGGAGAACATCATTTTTACATTTTGTTCACTGTAAACCGCAATATTGAGCGAAAACGGCGTAGTAATGGAAATGGGTCTGATAAGGTTACTGACGAGCCCCGCCTCTTTCTAGCGGAATTTCCTATTAGCACGCAGAAGAAGAAGTCGTTTAAATGTTTCTATGTTTGAAAAAAATGCTACGAGACATGTTAGAAGCAGACATGTGTAACGAGAGACTGCATTTTTCAAATAATCCCGGCGAAGTACAGGGATGTGGGCGGGGATAGGGGGTTGGGGAAACAGGAATTTTTCTGAGCACATGCCCGACAGTCGCAGGATGATGCAGGATTACACAAACATGCATAAATCAATCGACTAATGATGAGGAAGTAAGTGCAAAAGCTCATTAAAGTTGATTTAGCATAATATGGCTCCATTAAGTAAGGATTAAACCTCGAGGAACACAGTCCATCGTTAACAGCAGCTCATTTGTTCACACGTTGCTCTGGCGATGTTGCTCTGTGATTTTTGAAAGCTTTTCGACTGGGTACGCTGTAGTTCGGCGCGTCCCCCGGGCAAACGAGGGTTCAACACGCTCAACATTACACAAACGCACACAATAGACGCACTTCAACATGTAAGTCAATAATAACAACTCAAGTGTCGAGATTAATCCTTTCGGAGACTTTGCCTTTGAGCTAAAAGAGGCGTCACTGTGGGAAGAGGGAGGCTTTGGTGCATTTTAGAGGCGTTTTGGTCGATCACCTGTAAATATGTAAGGATGTAAATGTGCGCAAACTCAATGGTTCTCAAAATGTGGTGCGCGAGCTTCTTCAGATTTGAACATTTGCTGAATTCAGTCAAATGAATCTAAAGTTTTGGCCTTCTTTGGGTCAGTGTTCGTTTAGAACTAGAAGAGCAATCGTGCAGTCCCATTTCAGACCCGGTTTAGTCCTAGTTCAGACCTAGAATAGTCCTTTCATAGACCTGGTTTAGAGGTTTGAACCAACGAACAGCACACAACAAAAAACAATGAAAATATGTGTGTTTTATTACGTAAATGTCCCTTGTGCAGCTTGCATCCCATTGGTTAAAAAACACACTTTGCAAATATCCTATACGTTTATGATTGGATAACATGGATTGCATTGTAGGCTTGAGAACCAACACAGAAATCTGAACATTTCTTGCTTGTGGTTTAGCTTTTAATATGCATGATTGACTTGTAGAAGCGTTTTCAGTCAACATGTTCACTTAAAAATCCATACATTATCTTGGGTAAAAACTGGGATGTTTAAGAAATATTATGCATATTTCACTCTCAGATGTAACTGATTAAGCCCATTTTAGCATTAATCTAACTGCATCTTCCCATAAAGGCATGTCTATTGTTGCTTTGTTGGTTTAATTGTGTCTAAAAATAGGCAGTGTACCTTTAACATAAAAGGATAAATGATGTTATGGAAAGTTCTTTCATAAACTCGGGATTGTGTGTCCTCTGCCAGACAGGAAGTACACTTGAAATATGAGCGCGGCAACACGACGCGCAGTAACACCCAAGGTTTGAGTGAGTTTTATGGAAATACGAACCGCCACGTTAGTTTTGCATATGATCAAACTCTTGGGCCAGTTACTCTTTAGAGCATAAAATCCATTTGCAAGATTCAAAGTGAAGCAGCAGGTGATAAAAGTGAACTACAACAGCATGTTTGGTTTGAGCCCAGTTTGGACATGGAGTCGTCCTGTTCTGGTCTTGGGTTAGTCCTGGTCCTAGTCTAGGTTTACGTCTAGGTTTAGTCCAAATGTGTATGTGTTGTGTGTAAACTAGAGGTGGGAGATATTTGGAAAAATGTGTAATATCGCAATAGAGTTTGGGATTAGCCTAATGTTAAAACGAGGGAGATTTTAAGAGGCTAAATACTAAACTTGATAAATGTGTTTACCAGTAGTGCTCCAACTGTTTATTGGGTTTTTCCACTGCTGTTTTGCATATTTTATTACTTGTTTTACATTGATTTGGCTATTAAAATATGCAAAATTATAATAATGAGTATATAAACTAAGCTAAATACAAACTACTACAAATGAACTGAACAGAAAGGTCAAGTGTAATCTCTCAAACAAGGGTATTAAGTATTATTTCTGCCCTTTCGTGGTTCATTTTATGGTCCATTCTTTTTGTTATGTGCCAGACTTAAACCTCAACTAATTAAGGCAGATTCCTGACACGCAATTCAAAACCGAGTGAGACCAAAGACCAAGTAATGGCATTGGAAATAGTTCCACGTTGGCCGCAAATGGAACGTAAATAACCCTACAGCGATTGTGAAACGTGATGAGGCTGCCTTGTCTACATAATCACTATTAAATTTGCACTGTGTAACTTTTCCGGTGTTTTCTGGCGGTTACTTTACGTGCAAGATCAAAGTAAAACACAACAAATACAAAACTAACAGAGGTTTTCACAACCTATCGCGCAGTATGACTAAAAGCGATGGTTGTCGTCGGTTGCCGTCGGTCGTTTACCTGCAAACATGAGCTCGGAGACGTCCGGCTTGACGTGCAGGCAAGTGAAAAGAGGGAGAGGACTCTGGGCCTGGTCCACTTTGTTCTTAATGTCACTCAGTCTGATGTCCATCCTCTGGTGAAGAACATATAAACACATTCACAAAGGAGGGCGCGGTGAAACGTCAAAGAACTGATCCATATCTCGTGCTCTGCTGTGATTAGAATTGGTCTGCGAACTTCAAACTTTGCATGATTTCAACAAAAAGAATAGAACGTGAACCTTTTAATCGACTAACCCTGACATCCCTATACTGCACATCATGTTTGCATTTATCAGCACCACATCGCGGGCCGATTGTCGCCCAGCATGTCCCTCTCACCGCGGGTATGAGCGTCTCTCCGATGAGCATCCCAAAGATATCTGTGAATGTGACCGGCTGTCCCGTGGCCTTCTTGGCCCACAGAGCCTGGATGTAGTTGGTGATGTGTTGGGGCAGCAGCAGCCTCAGTGGATTACTGCTCACTCTTTTCATCAGCTCACTGTTGATTTCCTTTGGGCCCTTATTTGGAAAGTCCGGGTGTGAGTAGAGAGCGGACATGTACCTGCAGGTAGGCACAAACACAATGGCCAAAGCATTAATGAAAGAGAGAAACATCCAAATAAATACCTAAAGGGGCTCAGCGGTATCAACCACAAGAAGTCACACTGTAAAAATGTTATTCAGTGATGACTATTTTGTACCAGAGAAGGGAAGGGCGGAATTCAATTGGAATTTGGCTTCCAAGTAATTATATTACCCTCGAGGTGGTCCCGCTTTTCACCACAATGCTGCAACATAACTACTATTATTATTATTTTTATTTTTATTATAATTAGTATTAGTATTATTATTAATATTATTATTATTATTATTATTATTATTATTATTATTGTTGTGTATTCGTGTAGTACCCAGGTCACATCTTAATGAGAAATATTTAAATAAAAATACTAGTCAAGTAAATTTATGAATAAATAAGTCCATAATAGACCCCTTAAAATGCAATGTCATCAGAAAGTTCCAAATTCTATACCATATCATAATACATTTTCCTGGCAACAGATTGTTCAGTAATTCTAACAAAAAAATTGTATTTCCAGTGTAGAAAAGTAGTTTGCGGTTGCTGAGAGACACATAACTATGTGTTTTGGGACTGTCCTGTTGCACAAACATATTGGACAGAAATGAAACGGCACTGCAGACTGTTTTTGACATGACCATCCTACTCAAAATCAGAACTGTATTTGGGCCTCAAAACTCCTGCCATGGACAATATAAATGGATATCTTTGGAACATACTTCTGGCGGCTGGGTAAAAGGACCTCACAAAAAATAGATGAGACAAACTGCACAAATGGTTAAGGACTGGGCCGACACCATAACTGACATACGGAACTCAAACTTGAAAATTACTTTTTATTTAGGAACCAGTGTGCTCTAGCCTTTTCTTTCATTTTGCACTTTGTATTTAAAAGATTCCTGGATGGATTAAGAGGAAATAAAAACTCCCAACGAGCTAAAAGTCTCTTCCGTTTAGCGGCGGTCAGGCCGTGTCTCTTCCTTCTCTGCGCACAGATAAAAGGCTCTGTTGATCCTGCTCTGGTGCAGTGCACGGGGAGCGAGGAGAGACAGACTCACAGGGCAGCAACTCAGAGAGTTCACTTTAAAGAGAGAGTTTCATGGCAGTGTGCACTAGACCAGAGAGACAGGGAAGCAGAGCAGAAGAGGGAAGGTCACGCTTCTTCAGCAGCTGCTCTGAAGTGGGGGGGACCCAACTTAATGAAGGGGTCCAACGTCCAAGCATGGCATAAGCGCTCAAAACTCTGAAGTATGTCTCTGTATCACTCACAAGACTATGAAGGCACAGGAATTCATGCAAAAACAACAATTTATACAGAAAAGTACTTGGAATTTGTATTTATGTGTAAAAAGGCAGATTAAACTCATAGTTCACTCCCAAATCTTCAGATAACTCACTCCATGTCTTTTTGCTGTTTTTCATGTATTTATTTCAGGGACAGTGCATTTTAATAAACCTTTCTGTAAATATGCCAGAATTAGTCAAAAAGTCCTTTTTATCTCAATAAATAATTAGTTGACTAATACACATTTTGGTCGACCAATTAATTGACTAAACGATTAAAGACCCTGCTTTTGACACTGTAAAAATATGCCATAATTGTTTCATACTTTTTATAATTTATACAAATATAGTTCTTTGTACCATGGTGTTATCAAAGTTCAGAAAAAGTGAACTTCCGCACTGACCATGTGGATCCAGACAGGCCTGCGACGTAAGTGGCACAGTCCAGGACCCCGGACTCAAACAGGGCTTTCATGACGCCCGAGAACCCGACCATGGCCCGAAACCCACCTCCAGACCCGGCTATGGCGATCACCGGCACCTAAAACACACACGGCAAATCGCACTTCACAGATATATACAAAGTTTATTCACATAATTACACTATGTACGCCATGTTTAATCTCATAATTACACAATAAAAGCATGAGGCACAAACGAACTTTTATTAAGTGGCTGCTTGAGTAACTTCCCCTTTAATCCAGGCTTTGGAATGTACGCGTATTTTGTAATCCCAATTGCAAAAGCACTT
Source organism: Chaenogobius annularis (assembly GCA_015082035.1). NCBI lineage: Eukaryota > Metazoa > Chordata > Actinopteri > Gobiiformes > Gobiidae > Chaenogobius > Chaenogobius annularis. The sequence goes on along the minus strand of BJKM01000328.1, from coordinate 423,298 downwards.
CCTCCTTTTACTTTTTGGCCGTTCATTCATCATGGAGTGGCGCCCAGTAAATTCCGATTTGGCCCGGAGGCAGAAGGCGGTAGCTGGATATCGCACCACCCGCCTCCTGAGTGAAGACGTGAGCGGGCCTGGGTGGGATATTACAGCCCACAACACGGGCGAGCACTCTGGGTCACGGTGCAGCAGACTTCAGATAAAGAAATATATGCGCTGACAGGATTTACTGATATATTTTGCAGCGATGATAACTAAATTTGATAAAAAGTAAAATATATATGAATGAGGAAAGCAATTGGGCAACATCTGTTAGAATCTTCTGATCTTCATTATTTACATGTTGAAGATCTTTGTTTGCGGGGCATGCATTTAAGGCTTAAACTTAAACTTATCTCGCTACAAATATCCCGGCAGTATCAGGAAAGTGCTAAAATGTGCTCGTAAATGTCTTGGTCGAGGTTCAACTATGGCACAAAACATCAACAAACCACAGCATTAACCTCAAATGTGAAGCAATGTCACTTTATCTCCTTTTTTGTGAGATTACACCAGGCGTTTCTGTCTTGAGGTCATTTTTAATATATCTTGGGCCTATTTTACTCTAAACCGCCTGACTACAATGAGAGCCTTTGGAAAACAAAAAACATCTGTCTGGACTCGTTGTGAAGCTGATTCTGATTTACTCTGATTATAAGTGGAAACCAGCTCTGCGCAGAGGAATATCAGATTTAAAAGCCACCTGGATTTTCTTTGGTAAATATAAGGAGTAAAGCTGGTGTTGGAGGACGGTCTGATGGACACTAGTTTGGGCATTTGATGGCTTTTGACTATTTAAATTAATTTAGAAAAAAAAAAAAGTATAATATAATCCAGGCAGAATCCATTTACAAGTCCTTTTGACCTGAGCACGGCGAGTTACACCTTTCTTTTCCTGTATAACATATCGTATCTAGCAGCTTGCGAGCTCCTTCTATCAGACGTGGACATTTCTCCATTTTGAACCAGAAGGTTTTCATCTTAGTAGTCAGTGACGTTGCCATTGCAGGTTCTTCCCCAAAATATTTCCTCATTTCTATAAACGTCTATAGCTGCTTTTTTTTCTCTTTGTGCACCAATTTTTGAGCTGTGGGTAAATAAAATAAAGTATTACGGGGGAATCACGGTTACCACTAACGATACCACAATGATTATTTCTATTGAATGTATTATTTCACATTATCAAATACATAACGGTTGTAATGTGGTGACTGAAGGCTTCTAGATAGAAAATATTTACAAATAAACTGTATTATTGCTGAAAATCAGATATTGAATTTTTTTTTAATTGAATAATGCCAATATCTTTGTTATAAAAAGTATGTGTTTTAGAGTTTGTGTAGTCCAGATAACAATTCCTATTATCAATACATGACTACAATAATTTTTTATATCATCAATTAGTCATGTGTATTTGATTAAAAGAAAGTAAACTAAACATTTGTATTGCTGCATTGCTGTATATTCTGTTGCTCTCGGACACTTTTCATCTCGCTTCATCTCGGGGTCCCACATTACAAGCCGCCGGGACGAATCACTCGGGGGGGCATCACCTCCTCCGGCGAGCTGGGCAGGTAGCGCGGCTTCTCCATGTCCAGCAGCTTCTTGATCCCCAGCATCACCCGCTCTCGCCGGGTGTGCCGGAACTCTTTCTCCCGGTCGCACAGGGCCATGCTGAAGCGCAGGTCCTGGTTCGTGCTGCAAACCACACACCGTGTCGACACATCAGAAATGTGCTGCGTAAAAGGTCTTGGTTGAGGCGCAATAATATAAAGGACGGCAAAAAAGCGGCTTCAAATTAAAAATCACGATGCGTTTCTTTTTTGTTTTTTATTATTATAAAAGAATGGCTTTCAATGTTAATGTTCATGACTCTAAACCAACCACTTTTAAACACATTTAACGCACAAACAATATTCACATTTTATTAGTAGGGAGTCATTAGGGCTGGTCCAAACGTTATTTACCTTTGACTACACCCTCTGAGTTCAGAATCGCTCCACGTTTGGGTGTCCTCTGTGTGCTTTTTTTACTGCTCAACCTAATTACCCAAGATTAGAAAGTTGTCAGAATCTTATTACAGTTTTTATTTTACCCAAGATGTTCAGAGTCCGGTTCACTCTGGAGAAAGTGTTTGTATCTGGACTATCGTATGGTATCATTATGTGTTCTTTGTCTTTTGTGTGTTGTTGTTGATTGTTCTATGTATTTGAAATGAAAGATTAAATGAATCCTGGATAGGGTTGTCAGAAAACCTGGTTATTATTACTAAAACCATCATCGAGTAGTTTTAGGATGGTTTTAAACTTTATCAAAACTACAATAAGACAACATTGTAATTTTAAAGACAGTACAGCTCTTTTGTGTGTGACAATGACATTAAAAAGAGTGTTTCTTTGTGCTATTATTGATGATCCTGGATGAATAGTTCACGCAACAACATTCAACAGTTCGGACACGGACGCACACAAATCCAAGGGTTGAAAATGGGACGGTTGAAGCAGGGGACAATTTTCTAGGACCGCAACACGTTAATGAATTAATTGCAAATAATTGTCAACTAATTTGGTCAAGGAATAATGGTTAAGTGGTGTAAAAACATGCAATGAGCTGAGAACAGAAGTTTTATGACTCAAATTGAGCCGCAATTGCATGAAAATGATGCGAAAAATATGTCAAATTGAGTGTATTTGATGAAAACACTATTTTGTCTATACATATTCTCCGCCATTATCCTCAAACGGCTTCACTTCAGCTTCATCCGGGTAAAAATGAGTAAAAATCACACCACAATAAGCAAAATGAGCATTAGTTGCAGCCCCACAATACTGCATACTGAATACTCTAGTTTAGCATTTGCTCACTCCTCCGTGTGAAATGTGTCATATTTCTATCAGTTAGAAGACGGCCTGTTTATATCTCTGCCCCGCTGTGGAGATAAGATCTGTCTGAGGGCGGTTAAGTGTCAAACAAAGAGGCACGACCTTTCTGTAACATTCACCACTCTTCTTTGCACCATGACAAAGCTCAGAGGCATGTTAATCGTCTTTGCAGAACGTCGGGAATGTGCGACGCGACACATATTAGTTTACATTACAATGCGTCACTCACGACAACCGTAATGTCTAATTTTAGCAGCGAAAGCCTTTGATGCGATGTCGAGCTCAAGATGTGAAATGTAATGGAAGGAAACGCGCTTACCAGAGCTCCAAAGACATTTTCAAGTGTACTTTAGTGGCCTGTGGGGGAAAAAAAGAAACATTTAAAAACTTGAAATACTTAAAATAAATAGAATTCTAGATAATATTTGTCTAAAAATTTTACAAAAAGAGCTGATTAAAAATAGAAAATGAAAAAAGAAAAAGTGATGTTGTGAACTTTCTTTATGAAGTGATATTTCTGCACTTTTTTGTGACAATTAAAGCTCAACTAATGCGTTTAAAGCATGTTTTAACTAGAAACTAACAACGACGAATTGGCGCTTGCGTTAATGTCATTCTTTACATGACCAAGGGGTTCCAGGCCCTTCATCGCCGCTTGCAGGTGTAACTGGCTCTTCGAGTTGCCCTGGCGTGTACCAATGTTTTGCCGGGGTTTGGTGAAATATTTGGCTCTTATTATTTGTTTTAACGCTCTCAAGAGGGTTTTTCTTTCCTTCTCAGAGCTCCGCAGAGTTTTTGGTTTGCTCGTTGGCAAGGAGCAATCAACTTTGTAATGTAGAATGTATGTAATATATGTGTAAAACAACAAGACATTAAATAAAATAAATAAATAAAAAATCATTACATTTCTTCCTCCAAAGTCTGAACTCTGATCATTAAAGATTAGAAATGATTGGATCTTGATTCAAAGTTATAATTATTTACGATGTTTCTTTACCTTGACATAAGATGGAAGATCCAATTAACACCACAGAACTGCTAATGCTTTAGCCTCATTCAAACCGCTTGACTCTAATGTCTTACTTTGCCAATGAGTAAAGTCTCCGTCTGTGTTTCCCCCATTTTGAGTTTGCTCAGCTCGTAAGACGCCGTTCCAAGGGTCTCGTCCATCACATAATTGGCGTCCATCAGGGTTATCTGCAAGTGTCGTGTAAGTGAACAGATTTTTAGACAAAAGGTCGCGGCTCAGTCGCGCAGCGGGGGCCGTACCTCCAGGACGTTCGGCTGGTTCGGGTCCAGGATGAACTGGAAAGTCTCGTTCCATTTTGGATTGATGTCGTTGTCTATGTGCTTGGTCTTCCGTCGGCTCTCGGGGGCAGTCGGGATAAACAGCTCCACATAGGGGTCTGGAGTGTCCACTGGAGAGAAAATATAATAACAACAAAGTGTTTTAATACAGATAAACCTTCTATATCTCTATCTGGCATTCGCTCAAAAAGACACAACAGCAGCGTTCAGTGGTCAGAGCAGGAATCGCCCCTTTAATGGTGCTGAAACGTCTCGTTCAAGTATCGCTCATTTTTATTGCTTCAGAGATCGTTTTCTTTTAAGCATATGTTTATGCTGTTGAAAGAAAAGGTTTGATGACTCAGACAAAGTCGTAATCACACCAAAAATTGCAGTTTTTTCCATCACATCTGGGTCAAATTCAGTAAAACTCTCAGGCCTTTTGCAATCCAAACTACTCACTGATTAATTGAAAGAATATTCGATAGATCAGCAAAATAGCAGCCTTACGATACACTCAATATTTCTAATTGCGGCATTATAAATTGAGCGTTTTTGCCTCTTTTTAAACGCTCATTTAAAAGTCAGAAATAAAACATGTGGCCTCCGTTTCACACTCACATAAGTCGCCCAGCGCTCCTTTTGTCACACTCTCCGCTCCGACCACGGTGACTGTGAACTTGTGAGAAAACTGCTGATCCACCTACAGAGGGGCACATTTGTTATCACAATTGTGCGAAAGATCGGCGCACGTCTGCAGATAAGGTCCACGTCGCGGCTTCCGGGCAGGTTCCAACACGTCACATGTTCATATGTTCTCCATAAAACTTGATAATGTTCGCTGCCTGCCAAACGTCTGTTAAAACAATATCCTTGTTACTGCAGAGAAATATGAGACGTTTGGACAGTAAAACTCAAAACAAGCCTCTCTTTGTCTCCACAGACGCTCAGCTGCAGATTTAAACTTTTATTACTAGATAAAAGGACAGATTGTTTTGTTAACAAAGCCAAAAAAAAATGTTTTCCTCTTGGGATAAGCGAATAAGCAGAGGTGGGTAAAAAAATATGTAGCCCAAGTAGAATTTAAAGTAGTGGTCTATGAAAGTACCCAGTTAAGAGTGTAGAAAGTATTTGGGGTAACTTGCAGTAAGAGTAACTGTCTGGACGTAACTTCTGAGTCATAATTTAAAGGACAAAACATGAAATAGTTTCTGTCACCTGCAGACTCACTCGCAGTGGGACGCGTGACTAAAAGCGCTCAAGTAAAAGTACTGTTACACTGTAGAATACATTAGCCATTCGAATTCCCCCAGAAATGTGCGAATATCCACCAAACAACATCAAGTAAAACCACGATGTAAAAGAAGTCGGGGATGAATTACTCACGATAACGTTGGAGGCCATTTCTTCTCGCAGACTGGGCTTCGCTTGCTGGTGCTTCAGGAGAACGTGTCGGTCAAGAAGTGTAGCATTTAGACCCTGTGGGGGAAATGACTATGGTTAATTTAACCGTTCAATCAAAGACGAGAAGCTGCTGATGCTTAGCTGTCCAAAGTGGCATAGACAAAGATGAATCACATGCAAATCACAATTTAAATGGTTCAATTGCAAACGACAGTGCCATTATTTAGGTAATATATAATGTGCAGGCTTTTAGAGTGCACAATCTAGTGTTGGGCTGATGTATAAACACAATACAATGCAAAATATTGAAAGGGAGGTATAAAAAAAAAAGAAGTATTGATTTTCATGCAAAAAATATCGAAAAATTACTGTATTTAAAGAATGTTTTATCCAATTCATTGTTTGTATTAAGTTTATCTGCACATTTTTCATTGTCGGATCAGTTCAAACCCATGGCGAGCGAAAAACGATGAACGTCGAGGTAAACATCTTTATGGTAGAGGAGTTTTAATCCTTTCTACCAACCTATTCTGAAAAGTAGGAGGTTCCTTGATTCCCAAAGTGTCCCAAAGTGTTTTAAAGTACGCGCTCTGAACCGGATTTAACCAAACGTCATTTATGAGACTAATACATCTAAAGGTAATCGCGACGTCGGAGTGTCAAGATTATTCTGTTAAAAAGATACGCGTGATTGAAGTATTTATGAGCGAAATAATTTAAATATACTGCAAAAATGTGACCCTATTTGACTGTTTATCACTCATTAACTTTATCGTTCAGATTTGACCATAAACCAGACTGATTTCATAAACCTGGTGCTTCATTAGGCAGTGTGAATGAAAGTATTGATTATGTTCATTGTGACGTTTCTTCTCACAATAACTGCCACGCAAAGCCTTTTATTTCACGACACGCCTACTGCGACGTACCCCCCAAAAGCGCTTGATTTGAACTCAACACCAGGTCCAACAAGCACGACGAATTCAAAAAAAAAAAAAAGGAAAACATTCAGGGGGCACCAACGCCACAGCGGGGCGTGTGAATACAGAGCGCTGAATGTGCTGCCGCTCTGGAGTTATCAGTCACACGCTTTCTTTCCTGGCACGGCCGACGGGAAGTGAGCGGCCGCAAGAACCGCGAAAGAGAGGGGGTGGGGGGGCCGCGATAGGGCCACGACTGGGCCAACAGCGATAGAGTCTGGGAGCAAAGTAAATACACACACAGAAGAAGAGAAGAAGAAGAAGAGAAGAAGAAGAAGAAGTCTAGAAGTAGCAGAAGTTAAGCTGTAACCAAGGCTGTGGAAATGAGGTTGTAATTTGACTGGACGAAATTAGTGAAGTGCCACAAGTGACGACATATCCTGGTCTTTATTCTGCGCCAAAGCTGCAGTTTAGATCCGTGCAAGCGTGTTCCGAGGTACGGCATTTGTCCGCTCACTGTGTCGGCCTTTTCCCCTGGGCACGTTTACGTTTAGATTGCGTGTGGGTCGAATGTCGAACTTTGAACAGAATTAAAACATACATTGCAAATCCAATCACGAAAATCGCCATTACGGTAGATATTTCTCCCAACTCGTTCAGGACATATTCTTTATTATACTTAGATATTTATTTTCATTTTTAGATTCTATATATGCTATTTAATCAACGTAAAATATTGATAAATTCTAAGCATAATTTCCATTTGTTGCATTGGAACAGATTTTGTTTACACAGGGCTATAGTTATATATGTTAAACATGAGTGTATCATTTAGGACTGCAGCGATTAATCGGCTAATCGTGACTGGCCGATTATAAAATAATTCTATTTTGATCGTCGTAATCGTTATCTGGACTATACAGACTCCAGAACACACGACAAGATCTTTTTCAAACAAAGACAGCTCCCTTAACACTTCGATGTTTTAGGTTGCGTTCACACCTGTAGATTCACCACATCAAAACTGGGACTAAACCAGGACCAAACCCAGAACTAAACTGAGACAAGATCAGGACTAAACCCGGAACTAAACTGAGACAAGATCAGGACTAAACCCGGAACTAAACTGGGACTCAGATCAGCGACTTAACCTGGATAAACTGACTAGATCAGGACTAAACCAGGAACTAAACTGGACTAGATCAGGACTAAACCCGGAACTAAACTGAGACAAGATCAGGACTAAACCCGGACTAAACTGAGACAAGATCAGGACTAAACCCGGAACTAAACTGGACTAGACTCAGGGATAAACCGCGAACTAAACTGGGACTAGATAGGACTAACAGGACTACTGGGACTAAGATCAGGACTAACCAGGAACTAAACTGGGACTAGATCAGGACTAAACCAGGAACTAAACTGGAGACTAAGACTAAGGACTAGACAACCTAGGAACTAAACTGGGACTAGATCAGGACTAAACCAGGAACTAAACTGGACTAATCAGGACTAAACCAGGAACTAAACTCGGACTAGATTAGGACCAAGGGTGCGTTCACAAACAATACAACTGAGACTAAACTCGGACTAAACACAGAACTAAACATGGACCAGGCCAGGACTAAAACAGGACCAGGTCTATATCTGGACTATAATGAGCCCAATGTAAGAGAGTCTGTGCAGTCCAGTAACGATGAAACAAAAATACACAGTTGGTTGTTTTGACTACATTGTTGCCCGATAGTGACACAGACCACCTTTAAACAACAGTAACGTTATTTCCTGTTTTTCCCTGGACTGCCCCCTTTAGAAGGCACTTATCAAAACAGCCTTGGCGTGTCGATTAGAGGCGCAGGTCAGAGCGCTCTGTCTGCTCAGCAAAGCGCATTAGGAGCGAGTGGTCCGACAGCACGCTACCTCCTTGTGTGCACACGACCCGTCACGTACTTTGCATCAATGGTCCAACTTTGGAGGACGCAGTTCAGTCTGTCCCCGTTTAAAACATGAGAGAGGAAGAGGACCGTTCTTCCTGGGCAAAGCCTCGCTCTGAGCCGGACGGGCACAAACACATTTTCATACGAGGACACAAAATGAGAGAGCGACATGACAGAGTGATGCAGAACAGCTGCAGGAATGCCAAGCGCCGGGGGCTTCAGCCGCGCCGGGCCGCGCCGGCGCTTCGGCCGCGCCGGGCGGCTTCGGCCGCGCCGGACAGCGCCGGGCGGCTTCGCGGCAGCGCCCCGGCGCGCTGAGCGGCTTAAGCCGACAGGCACGCCGGGCCCGCCGGGCAGCGCTGAGCGGCTTCGGCCGCGCCGGGCCGCGCCGGCGGCTTCGGCCCTGCCGGGCCGCGCCGGGCCGGGCCGGGCCGCCGGGCCGGGCCGCGCCGGGCCGCGCCGGGCCGCGCCGGGCCGCGCCGGGCCGGCCGGGCCGCGCGGCCGCGCCGGCCGCGCCGGGCCGCGCCGGGCGGCTTCGCACTTCTGTCTGCTCTAAGTCACTGTTAATGTTTTGCCCTTGTGTGTGACTTCAGATTTGATCAGGTTTAAATTCGTTTCTCTTTTTTGGTTCAGATGTTGACTTCATGAAACGAATTACTGTGTGAAAAAAGTTGCACTATGTTAACTTTTTGTGAATGGTCCGCCCCCTGCTTGTCTCCATGGAGACGTTATTGCTTTACCTTGAATGTCCCACGTGACTGAGTTCTGTGAAGTCAACCTGGTGCACCACCAGGCCTAGTCGACAGCCTGAAAATGCACTTTTAAATTAGGATTTTGTGGATTTCTGCCATGTCTTTGTGATTTTAATGCATTTTTTCCTGTTGTGAAGCCACTTAGAATTGCCTTGTGTACGAATTGTGCTCTACAAAATACAATCGCCTTGCCTTGCTAGTTACTGGTCAGATCTCTGTGGAGAGGCGAGCCTGCTCACCGTAATTATACATGTTTTCAGCAGTAACTGAATAAATGCTGAATATTTAATGCCACACTGTTGAACATTTCAGCAATGCAAAAGAGAGAGTTTGCACTTTGCAAACAAAAAATATAGACGGAGCTTAAGAGCCGCTGGTCTCTGCACAATCATCACCTCCATTAAACAAACATATTCTCTAGCATTAACATCTCCATGGAGACAAGCAGGTGGCAGGTGCTCCACCAGAAAAGCTACACAGTGCACCTTTAAGTAAACTGGCACTAGTGTTCAGCAGCACAGGCTCAAGTCATTTATGAGATTGTAAATAATGACTTCATGAATGAAAGTTCATGTCGTCATTACAAATGCGTGTCAGTGATGACTGATGATCACGTTCTAATGTTCATGACCGCGACTTTTACAAGGTGCAAAACACCGGTTCTGCCTGGTTTTGTTTGGGCTCAAGACTCAGAATAAGTTCAAATCTGAGGTGACAGACAGAGTTACAAAGCAAGTGAAACAAGAAGACCGTCGCTGTTAATGTTGTCTGTCCATGTTTATGTTGTCATGTTAATGTTGTTCATGTTAATGTTGTCATGTTAATGTTGTCATTGTTATAATGTTGGTCATGTTAATGTTGTCATGTTAAAGTTGTCATGTTAATGTGTCATGTTAATGTGTCATGTTAATGTTGTCATGTTAATGTTGTCATGTTAATGTTGTCATGTTAAAGTTACACACTGTCTCAACTGTTAAGCACGACTGCGCTTTACGCACTGGCTCCGGAAAACACTTGACCATTTGTTGATTCGTTAGACATGTTCTTTAGACAAGCCCAGAGTGTCACAGGCAGAGAAATGAAACTTCTCTCCTCGCTTATTCAATACGCGTTTTAACGTTCCTCGTCCAATGAAGTTCCCTAAAAAAGTTGAGAGAGTTGAGAAACGGCAGCTTCTGGTTTCCCTCGCGCCGTGTTGCGTAAAACACAACTGAAATCAAGACACACAAGGAGAGAAAAAGACAAGGAAACGTACCTTTGCAAGTGAGCGTTTGGTTAATCCTGAGCGCAGTAGTCATTCTGCCCGTGATCATCTCAGCACAGCGAGGAGCTGAAGGAGGAGTCACGACGCGGATCGGAATAATACAAACAAAAAGAGGATGACAAGTTCAACAAAACACACCGCGGAAAATAACTGAGAAACGGAGCAAAAGCGCACAGTAGTGTTCAGAACGTGAGTAAGGAGAAACTCCGTGAACTGGTCAGACTTTGACTCAGCCGCGTTTCCTCCTCCAGCTCGTGCCGCTGTCCCCCCCTGTCACCGATGCGCTGCGCTTTCAGCCGAGCCCGCCAGGGGGCACCAAAAACAACGCACTCTACATACCATTGGAAAGGAAAATCAGCCTCTCTTATTTGTTTTTATTTTGCTATATTTTTTCTCTATATTTAGTTTCTTTTTAAAGACAAACATAAATGAATCAATTTAAATGTCAAAAAATGTATTGAGAGACGTGTTTTATTGACTTGAAAGATTGAAGAAGACCACAGAAACAATAAGCGACTGTGACATTATTTGTTTATTAAAAAAAAAAATAATAATAATACTTAATCATTATTATCTATCTTGTAGAACTGGATCAAATGGCATTCCGTCATATACATTTGACATAAAACATGAACATTTAGGCCTGTGTAGTCTATGTTTTTCCCCATTTCGCAAACGAATGGCTTGAAATGACGATGTGTAAAAGACAAGGAAAAACTCTTCAAAACTTTTAGCCCTATTGTTGTTAGGGGAAAAATCAAATAAAACTATTCTTCTGATTATTAGAGCCATCGGTGACCTGAGTAATAAGTGACATTATTTGTTAAAAGAAGTCACAATTATTTCGTAAAACTGGATGATTCCGTCATTTCTATTTGACATGAAACATAAAGTTTAATACTTGCATAACGCCGGTATTAAAATGAGCTTATTAATTTGCTTGTAACAATGAACTTTCACACCATCAGTCATCACATCTGTGTTACCCAATCATTGACACGAGCGGCTGAATTTGCAGCACATCGTTACATTTGACCCACCCCGAGCGCGCCGCGTCCCCAATTATATTCCATCCACTATTACTGTGTGTCACGAGGCCACGAGTTTCTATGACAATACAAATTCTCCTTTTTCTGCTTGTGAACCCGGTGAGAGCGCCGGAAACACGTTCAAAACGTTCATCCTGGAGGTGCGCGGAGTGGCCTGCGACGATGACGATGGGCCGCCTTTGTCGAACGGGACCGGGGACACTCGCGAAGGGGGACGAGAGCCCGGTGTGACGTCACGGAGGAATATAAAAGTTGCTCGCGCGCGCAGGTCGGGCACACACGGCGCAAACGCGGCAGCGGAGGAAACGGCGAGGCAGACGCGCACCACTAGAACAAGTATTTGGAGTATGTTCAGACTCACGGCGGTGGTCCTGCTCCTGGCACTGGGCGTTCTGGGCTGCGAAGCGGGTAAGAACAGCAAGGCACTTTTTTTTATTATTTCTTCTTTTCTGTTTTCTTCTTCTTACATTTCAGTGTTTCAATATTGCAAGTTTTTGGAAGCGGAGACGTTGTAGAAGTGCGCTTGATTGTATTCTGCTGCCTACACGTGTCAGCGGGCGCAAACTCACTTCTGTGTAGAAATGGCACTGGTAACGTGTCTTAAAGATTAGATTTGTCGTTTTTATCTAGTTTTGCCATCATAACATACCATTTATTACTATCTTAAACATGAAATATGGGTTTGATGTGGGTATTTGCCACTAGAACATACTATTTGATACTATCCTGAACGTGAGATCTGGGTTTGATGATGATCTAGCTGTTTGTCCTCATAACATACAATTTATTACGATCCTAAACAATAGATGTGGGTTCGATGAAGTTATCTGCCCTCATAACACACTATTTATTACGATTTGCTGTTCAAACTTCAGGAGTGAGTTTGATTTGCTGGAGGGATTACAAAAATGAAAATAAAAGGTACATTTACTCCCAAGACAGCAGGACAATTCTAACAGAAGTCTTTATTCTACTTGTACATGTACAAATCTGTATAGTTGTACCTCAGTTGACACATCCTTTGCTATTTTTGCTGCTTTAATTATTTAGAATTGTGTTTTAGCAACTGTGTTCACACGTTTTCCCTTGTGGATCAGTGAATCATTTGTAATTCAAAGCTAATTACATTTGCATAGGGCATTCTGTCATTGTGTTAAATGAGTTTTTGTTTTTTTCCCAGGTAATCCGTGTTGCTCACAGCCATGCCAGAACCGAGGCTTCTGCATGGAAGCAGGCGCAGACGACTACGAATGTGACTGCACGCGGACCGGCTTCAAGGGGGAAAACTGCACCGAACGTAAGCATTCCGTTCACAAACTCCGAGCGCGTGGTTAAAAGTGCGTGTAACTCATCGCCTTCATTCATTTCTTATAGCGGAATTCATGACCTGGCTCAAAATGACCCTCAAGCCATCGCCCAATACAGTCCACTATATTCTGACGCATTTTAAGGGTTTCTGGAACATCGTCAATGGCATTTCATTTTTAAGAGACGCCATCATGAAATACGTCCTCACATGTAAGTATATATCTACACTTCCAACGGGTTTGGACATGCTGTATTTGCTAAAGTGTATTAACATTTTTTTTTATTTTTTAATTGATCCCTGCAGCCCGTTCAACCATGATCGCCAGCCCCCCGACGTACAACGCGGACTACAGCTACAAAAGCTGGGAAGCCTATTCAAACTTGTCGTACTACACCCGGACGCTCCCCCCTTTGCCGGAGGATTGCCCAACACCCATGGGAGTCGTAGGTAAGCGCCTTCTCTCTCTCTCCAGCTCTCAGAAAACCAGTTCTCTCAGATTCTTCCTCACTTTCTGACGAGCGGCGTGTTGTCGTTACGTCACAGGAAGCCTTTAAATGTAATTATCTGTCCGGCTCGGTTAGTCAGGACAATGTGCTACACCTCTAACAGCCAAAAATAGACTGCTTTTTTAAAATTTATAACAAGCGGTGCAATAAGCGTAGGCCATTCAGATTGCTATGATAAAGGCTGGGATCATTTAGTGCAGCAACATTACCATTTCTATAAAATTACAGAAAAATGTGTCAATAAAAGGTTGTAATTAAGATAATCAATCATATCCTCTTGTATTTGTACTGTAGCAATGCTTGATCTAATTGTATTTTATGCGCTCTGTTCACAGGTAAGAAGGAGTTGCCCGATGCAAAGGTTTTGGCAGAGAAGCTTCTCGTCCGCAGACACTTTATCCCCGACCCGCAGGGCAGCAGCCTCATGTTTGCATTTTTCGCTCAACATTTCACACACCAGTTCTTCAAATCTGACATGACGAGGGGCCCTGCCTTCACCGAAGCTCCGGGCCATGGGGTACGTCTTTAGAAATCGTGTAACTTTGACCAAATATGTTCATTTATAAAGTGTGAATTAATAAAAGACATTGTGGTTTTGTTTTGCAGGTGGACTTGAGCCACATTTACGGAGTTTCCTTGGACAGACAACACAAGCTGAGGCTTTTCAAAGATGGAAAGCTCAAATACCAGGTGCGTCTCCACGGCTGCAGTAACATTTGGTCCTGGCTTGATCCGGGTTTATATGTTTTATTGATCCAGTGTAATACAATCTAAAAATGTTTAAAGGACAACTCGTTTTCTTGGGTAGAAAGTTTCAAACCAACTTTCTATTCTCCATGGAGATGTTTTATCGTTAAAATTCCACAATCTCCATGTAGACAAGCACCGAACTAGTATTTTCTGGCATTAAAACACCTGGAATTGAATAAAGAGAACAGTAGACAGTGGCAAAGCATTAATGTTTTAGCAGGCGAGCAGGTGACGGACCCTCCACCACCTTTAATTGTAAATATGTTCATAACTTCCTCGCTTTACGTCTCTTACGTTTCCTCATTCTTTCCCTTCAGATGTTGAATGGCGAGATGTATCCCCCGACAGTGAAGGACGTTGGCGTGGCCATGCACTATCCGCCTCATCTCTCAGAGTCTCAGAGGCTTGCGGTGGGACATGAAGCTTTCGGTCTGGTCCCTGGACTCATGATGTACGCGACGATCTGGCTCCGCGAGCACAACCGCGTTTGTGACATCCTGAAAGAGGTTCACCCTTACTGGGACGACGAGAGGCTATTCCAGACTACAAGGCTCATTCTGATTGGTGGGTTTGCTTGTACTTCTGCGTACATTTGCTTTGAGGGTGGTCCTGATGATGCAGAAAGTTCAAACTTGACTTCAGCTTGATTTGTAGAGCATCATTTGTACACAAAGTATTTCAAAGTGCTTTACAGAACAGAAAAATATGCCTTAAACAATACAAATCGTTATAAAATTTAGTTTAAAAGATAAGAGTGCAGATAAAATGCTTTCATTCACTAAGAAACTGGCTCGTTACTGATTTCAATACCACAATAACTTTATTAAACACTCTTCATGTACAACATAATGACAAAATAATAGTTTCTTTCATATATTACTGCATGGTTTTGCACTAGTTCTTCTGATATACTGTAGATCAAGAACGTTAAAACTATTCAGGAAAGGCCCACATTTGTCTACTTGTTTTTATAGTTTTATTTATCTTTTGGAAGACCAATTGTTTTTGACAAGCTGTAGTAGAAAATGCCAGTAGAACCCGCTGCTTTCGACTGTAGAAAGGTGGAACGAACTGCAATTGTTTCAACAGAGGAAGTCACCGATAATGTGTGATCGCTCCCCTGACAGTTCTTGTTCACACGGGTTTATTTTAGTGGAAATAGTGAACTAGATGTGAGAAATTGTTGCCTATTATAATTAGAAATGCATGCAAGTCCGGGAACCAGCTCCGCCTTCAATGCAAATTCATGTTTGCAAAGGCATGAAGTAGTATTCATGGCTTGTTTTAGGCATGCAGTGAATATTAATCATGTCTTTCTTTCTTTCATTTGCAGGAGAAACCATCAAAATTGTGATCGAAGACTACGTGCAGCATCTGAGCGGCTATCACTTCAAGCTCAAGTTCGACCCCGAGCTGCTCTTCAACCAGAAGTTCCAGTACCAGAACCGCATCTCGTCTGAGTTCAACACCCTGTACCACTGGCACCCGCTCATGCCCGACTCCTTCCGCATCCAGGACAAAGACTACAGCTACAAGGAGTTCGTCTTCAACACGTCCGTCGTCACCGAACACGGCATCAGCAACCTGGTCGACTCGTTCACCAAGCAGATCGCAGGACGGGTAAGGACGACCGGCCATCCGTGCGCTTCCGACATATTAGAAAATGTGGCGTTCGCGTTGCTGACTTCGACCGCGGTTCTCTTGTAGGTTGCCGGCGGCCGAAATGTCCCAGGTCCGATTCTGTACGTGTCCATCAAGTCCATCGAGAACAGCCGGAAAATGCGCTACCAGTCGCTGAACGCCTACAGGAAGAGGTTCAACATGAAGCCTTACAGCTCGTTTGAAGACATGACAGGTGAGATACATAAATATAACTTCGTCGCGTTGTCTTAGCCTCTTTGTCATTACATTAGGTACATTCCAGTTTGTCGTACAGGAGTCGTTTGAAGTCAGAACTCACTTTATCGACAGGTGGAAGTTGTATTCTGCAGAGATTGAGAAATGCAGTTTGCGACGTTCCAATGACATTAACAAACCAGATGTTCACTGCATGTGGATAGAGTAAGCAGGTTGTCAACACATGGAGCCAAAGCGTAAACATCTCTCTTGTGAGGTCTCCTGCTTACAAAGGCCGACATGCTACGGAGCTGATAAATACAGATTTGTCAAGGATTTCAGAGCCACTTAAGAGGTTTTTAATGGACTTTTTAGTAGACAAAATATTATCAATTCGTGGGTTTCAACTTCCTGTTCATAGGCATCAATTTGGATACGTTTTACGAGTCAAAGGATATATTTTTGTTTTGATTTGTTAAGTGCTGGGGCGAAAGAGCACATCTTCATCACTCTGAAACCCGTAGAGTGTTGCTTTAAATGTCATTCGATAGACTTAGCATTTGATAAAGTCTGATTTGGATGATAGGTAGTTGATATTTCTGCTTGAATTGGAAAGCTTTCACACCCAAACATTTAAAGAAGTCTTGGCAGGAAGTGTTGCGTATCAATGAATAAAGATCAGCTCAAGTTCAATGAGAAAAATCCCCCTGAACATCGCTCTTAACCTCCATTCTTTTTATTTGACTCAGGAGATAAAGAAATGGCTGCCATCCTGGAGGAGATGTACGGTCACGTCGACGCCGTGGAGCTCTACCCGGGCCTGCTGGTGGAGAAGCCCAGAGAGGGCACCATCTTTGGGGAGACCATGGTGGAGATGGGTGCCCCCTTCTCCCTCAAGGGCCTCATGGGCAACGCCATCTGCTCCCCCGAATACTGGAAGCCGAGCACGTTTGGAGGCCAGGTGGGCTTCGACATCATCAACACGGCCTCGCTGCAGAAGCTCGTCTGCAACAACGTGCGGGGCCCTTGTCCGGTGGCGTCCTTCCACGTGCCTGACATGAAAGACACAGGCGCGGTGGTCATCAACTCCAGCACGTCCCACTCAGGCAGCAGCGAGATCAACCCCACTGTAATACTGAAAGAAAGGACTACTGAACTATAGTTCGACATTCAGCTGTAGTTTTATTTTGATATTTATTTAATATTTATTTATTTTTATATTTATTTCTTATTTAAATTAAAAGTAAAAAAAAACAAAACTCATGCAATATTTTGTACAATGTTTGTTTTATTGTTGGTGTTATTTATTGAACGTTTAATTATCTTTTAAGTTATTGTCGCGGTAATGACCTCTGTCGGTGTAATTTGATACTTGAAGGTTAGTTTACAGTTTCAACTGCATTGTTGTGTGTTACAATGTTTCTCGTGTTTTCATTTATATTATTGCCTCATGTTAAAAACAACAACAGTGAACCTGCAGCAGCACATAATGACATTCTTAACATGACTCACTGTGTTAGCCTCAGTTAATTGTAAGGGATATTTCCTCAGTGCCTTTTGACTTGCAACATTTTATAATAAATCCGATCGGGAAATGGCCTTTACATTCCTGAGGAACAAAAAATCATTGTGTGTCTTTACTCTGTAACTCAACACCAGGAAAAGGAAGAATCCAAACGTTATAGTGTCCTGACGAGGATCCTGATAACAATGTTTAGATTTAAGGATGTTTCGAGATTTTTAGATATAATGTCAGTCCAACAGAAAAGTGCTAAAACATGTAATGACAGTAAGTGCAACATGCGCTTTTTTGTCACCATTTTATATATTTTATTATCATTATTTTAAACAAGAACCCCACATGACTCCATAATAATACTATATTCATTCACACCTATAATGATGTGTCAGTATTGCCGACCTCTATGGCCCACACGGTCCTCAGTTACAGGCTCAAATAACAACACACTAAATCAGTTTATGATTACATAAATGATTAATGTTTAGTCGAATTGGAATTCCAACCGTTGACATTTGTTGCAGATCAGGTCAGGTTTCTTCCAGCAGATGTTCCAGCACTATTTATTATTATTCTTGTGAAATTTGCATCATCTTTAGGTGCCCATAATAATCAACTTGACAATGCGCTAGTGTCTGCAGAATAAGCCAAAGTAGAAAACTTGAGACATGAGAGACATGTCAGTGCTTCCTCCAGTGCAGGTCACTTTGAAGTTTGGCCCCCATAGAACTGTAGCCACAGCTGCCATGGGGCAGTCTGACGAAAGCGAGGTGTATACAAACGGTACAATACGATGTGTATCTCACTGGACATTATTTACAGCTATATTTGGGGAGGCAAACAGAATAGTACATACACTACTTCTAAAAGGCCTTGACAAGCCTTTGTGTGCGATTAATGATGATGAAATCCCAAAGAATGAAGAAGTGAAAGTACAAATGATCATGGTGTAGTTACAACAAAACAATGTATTTAAGCAGAAGCTCGTAATTTGAAATATTCACAATATTTCGGTTATTGTTACATCCTACTGTCAATCTGCGTACTCCCCTTCAACGACCACCCTTCACTCACATCCCACACACTAGATGTTCCCAGCGGTCTCCCATCCGATACTGGTATGGATGATTAGATCTGGGTTGGTGGTCGGCTGGTATGAGGTGGGTGGGTGGCATTGCTACTCTGATTTAGCTGAGTAAAGTCAAATAATATCTTTTTAAGGTAGCAAAAACCGAATAAAATGCAACAATGTGCTTGAACATAGGTGCACCTCGTAACTCTGCTTCTTGGAAGAACAGCAGCGAGTCTTCTGGCCCTGAAGCACTCCTCTTCAGATCGGATAAAACATGCTGACACTTGTCAGGCATTTGCATGTGGTGAGGTATGAGCCCTGAACTCAAGATGTGTGGAAAAGTTTCTCCAGATATCAATATGTTCGGATGTTTCCTAGCAACAATAAAGACAGCAGTGTAAGAGGATATTTGAGAGTGGATCTGGTGCATGAATTTTGAGCTGTTTGGGTATTTTTCCATTGCTTTATTGCAGGGTTTCCAAACTTTATTCCTCTGTGGGCCAAAATGAATGCGTCTTAGCGAGATTAAGGGCCAAACATCATTTAAAACTAATTCTTCTGCAGAGAGATTTATGATTAAATAGATTTTAAATATTCCTTTCTTCCGTATTTACTCATTTAGGCTTTTCAGACACCACTTTTATAGTACTTAATATATTTGACAGTGTTTTGGTTTCTCTTCTCACTGTGACAAAGGCTTTCTTTATGTGACACTATTAAATGATTTGAACAAGTGTGTTTCTTCAGACATCATTTCATTTTTTATCATCTATTGAAAATACCAGATTTTGTGTATTATTCAACAGTCCAGCCCACTTCAAAGTTTGCGCTTCTAGAAGTAAATTTCTTCTTCATTTTTGCCGTGAGGTTTTAGAAAAAGTTGGGCCGACGGAGGCTGAGCAGCTGAGTGGTAACTAATGACCATAACGCGGTTGTTTTCAGTCAAAAAAACACATATTCTGTGTATTCAGGGTATTTCGGAATTGACCTCACATTTGGAGTCCGGGTCTATTTTATCTTTGGGGGTGAACGAGTAGTAACAAA
The DNA here is from genome assembly GCA_015082035.1 of Chaenogobius annularis. Taxonomy (NCBI): domain Eukaryota; kingdom Metazoa; phylum Chordata; class Actinopteri; order Gobiiformes; family Gobiidae; genus Chaenogobius; species Chaenogobius annularis. Next base: position 403,734 of record BJKM01000328.1, on the reverse strand, counting down.
CAAACACTGTTCTAATAGAAGAAATAAAAGTAGATAATATAATCAAAAGAAGACGAAAACTCTTCCTTGAGTAGTAGTTTCCCCAAATACTTATTTCCTTTTGTTTGAGTCATGTCGTAGACCACTGCTTTGTACTTCTGCATGAATAATATTATCTTAAAATAACAATATTCTTATTTGGCTTGAATATGGCTTTGATTGTAAGCAAATGCGGGAAGTGGCTCTGCAAAAGATGATGCAGGACTTTTCGGAAATGACAGCTGACTGCAAGAAGCGTGAAGAATGGAGTTCAGTCCAGAACCAACTGGACCGGCTGGAAAGTTTGCACGAAAAAAATAATAAAGCATCTCCCCCCCCCCAACCCCACCCCCGAGGTCCACAATCTCCAAAACAAACATGGAGATCGTGGGCCGACGTGACCAGAGGCACATTGTGCGGAATCATCTCGCCATAATTCCACCGACAACCGGCGGCCCACCAACGACACTTTCCCATCTTGTGTCGCTGACCAAAGAGACTCCCTCGCTCTGCTCCACATCAAATCCCACACATAAAACGATTTTTAATTGAGTCATGTGCATCAGTTGTCAGTTCCCAGTTGTTAAAATGGTGGTTGTCATTGTAGTAGACGGAGCAGAGAAATCGGGCAATGCCGGGACTGAAGATGACCTGATCGTACGTGCGTGAATGTTTGTTTTAGATGGTCAACGGTGGGCGTAATTAAGGGAGCACTGTGTAGTTTTTTTTTCGGGAAGTTGGTCAGTTATTAGCTTGTCTTCGCGGAGAGCTTTGTCTGGAATTTTCCACAGTAGGAAAAAGAAAAGGTCTCACAAGTGGCAATCTGAAATCTATCAAGGCATTTCGACTCGCATCCAGAAGTGTTTTTCAGTCTTACGGTGCCGGCCCGCGATCTTAGAACTTTATTTACTCTGCGCGGACTTCACAGGACTAATCGAGCTAAGTGCGGTACAAATTGGGTTCTAGGTTCCCGGGCCGGATCAGATTGAAGATGACTTCCGGGTGGCAGTCGAAACTTGTTGATTTGAAAAAACAGTGTCCAGACGACGACATGGAAAGCCTTTTGCACCTTGGACCACACCCACACGTCGCACAGCGTGATGGCATTAAACGCACCTATCACCATGGAGACAAGCCGGTGACGCTACAAGACCCAGTTACAGGTCAAAGTGCGACTTTTTTTGGCTGAAATCTTGAAATCTTACGCTTTAACTGTTGGTTTCTCAAAAATACGTTGAAAAACTGAAAAGTCTACTGTATTGTCTCCGATTTCAATCTTTTTGATCAGTAATATCTGTAATATTACTTCATTCTGGGCCTTCTGCTGAGTGGAGTTAAAGTGTTCAGACTCCTCAATGTGTATTCTTGTTAAAAAAATATATATAAAACTGGTATTTCATTTGTCAAGACTACTACAATCTTTTACAGCGTGACCCAGTTTAAGTATATTATGTAAATCTAATGAAACGTCACTGTAGACCTGAGCTTTAGCAATGCCTCAGTCTACAATAAAAACAATTCTGTGAGCGGATTTGACCTGTAACTTGCTTGTAACAGTTTAATGCTCTACTATGGAACATTCTAGGCAGAGCAAGAGACAGGCAGGTGGCAGACCGTCCTGAAAGGTTTTAGACTGGCCCTTTGTTACGCGTGTGTGATAGGAACCGGTCAGTGGGGGAATGCGTTGGTCATTGTGCGGAGGTAATGAGAAGAGGCAGGCCGTGGGCCGCGCTTGGGACCGGCCCAGAGGCTTGTGTGCTCTTCCTTTTGTCCAGCGCTGGGACTGTGCGTTTTCCTGACCCGGTGTCCAGGAGTGAAGCCAAATCCTGCGTTATACGTGACGTGGCGCAGGTCTGGGCGGCCGGAGTCGATCGCGAGCGGTCGAGGGGCCGGGTTCGCACGAGAACTACTGGCACTGACTCACTCGAACCACTCAGCGATCCACGAGCGCTGAATGGCCAGGCCGAACATTTGTATTTGTAGTGTGAAGTTGTTGTGAGTAGTGTGAGTTTTCCCGTCACGATATGAGATGGGTAAATGTATTCTATTCAAGCAGAGGTGGCTAGAGTGGTCAAAATGTAAGAGTAACATTGATAATACTCAAGTAGAAGTACAAGGCAGTGATTCAGATTTAATGTAATCGGACAGACTAAATAATAATGCACAGATTCTGGTATTTCCATCCAATAGACTTCAAAATGACAACCACAAAAAGCAATGTGAAAGTCAGGTGTAAAAAGAGCAGATGTTACATATAAAATGATTTAATATTCACATAACGCTTTTGTTTCTTTCACTCACAGAGGGAAAAGTAAGAGTACTGTTACTTCGAACTAAATTAACTTATGTCAGAAAGCCATTCCGATAAGAACATCCATCCATCTTCTTCCACTTTATCCGGGGCCAGGTCGTGGGGGCAGCAGTCTAAGCAGGGACTCCCAGACTTCCTTATCCCCAGCCACTTCCTCCAACTCCTCCGGGAGGATCCCGAGGCGTTCCCAGGCCAGCCGAGAGACATAGTCCCTCCAGCGTTCCAGCGTGTCCTGGGTCTTCCCCGGGGCCTCCTCCCGGTGGGACATGCCCGAAACACCTCCCTAGGGAGGCGCCCAGGAGGCATCCGGAACAGATGCCACCTCAGCTGGCTCCTCTCTATGTGGAGCAGCGGCTCTACTCCAAGCTCCTCCCGTGTGACTGAGCTCCTCACCCTATCTCTAAGGGAGCGCCCAGCCACCCTGCGGAGGAAACTCATTTCGACCGCTTGTATCCGCGATCTTGTCCTTTTGGTCACTACCCAAAGCTCATGACCATAGGTGAGGGGAGGAGCGTAGATTGACTGGTAAATCGAGAGCTTTGTCTTTCGACTCAGCTCCTTCTTCACCACAACGGTCCGATGGAGCGACCGCATCAATGCAGACGCTGCACCGATCCGCCTGTCAATCTCATGGGTTCATGTGCAAACTCCCATGAACCCTCGAGCACCCGATGGAGAGTATAGAGCTGGTCCAGTGTTCCACGACCAGGACGAAAACCACTCTGCTCCTCCTGAATCCGAGGTTCGACTATCGGTCGGATTCTCCTCTCCAGTACCCTGGAATAGACCTTACCAGGGAGGCTGAGGAGTGTGATCCCTCTGTAGTTAGAACACACCCTCCGGTCCCCCTTCTTGAACAGAGGGGACCCCCAGTCTGCCAGTCCAGAGGGACTGTCCCCGACCGCCACGCGATGTTGCAGAGACGTGTCAACCAAGACAGTCCTGCAACATCCAGAGACTTTAGGTACTCGGGCGTATCTCATCAAAATAAAATAAAAATGAGGGGGTAGAAAATGACTCATATCTGAAGGAACGGTCAAATAATTTAATACTGTTCCTACAAACTAAATATAAGTACAACACACCTCTAATCAAGGTAATTGTTGATTGCCTATACCACATTTTGGCGTGGTTGGCGGGATGCTGACTCACAATCGAACTTTCATGGAGCTGTTTAAAATGTTAGTTTGAGCGTTATGATGAACGATGTCAGCGGTGGGTTGCGTGTTTGCTGTTGTGTGGTTGTTAGGTGGCAGCGTGAGCATTTGTCAGTGTTTGACTATGATATCAGGGTTTGTGAATGAGGCTTTCGACTGTGACACATTCATCTGCACAGCAATCCTTCACATCTTATTTCACACACGCTCGCCATAGTTTACATCAGGGCGACAGGTTTGACTGTTGCTTTTATGCAAGAGATTAGAATTTAAAATGAGGATTAAAAGGAGACGTGTTAAATGAAATCAATCAAATGTCTTATGTTATGATGATTTTACTCTTATAATTAGCTTAATCTGAGTTGTATTTTCATTTAGTTTGAGTTATCCTGTATTGTCATCTATTCGAGGCTTTGAAAAATGAACTCTGCACCTACTTTGCAATTCTTTGAAAAAGGTCAAACACAAATGTTCAGAAATGCTGTATAGCGATTAAATATATATATATATATGTATTAAAATTAAAATGTAAAATTAAAACAGCAAATGAAAATCAGCCACTTCTGTAAGTTTTAAACAGAAAGTTTCTTTTTGCCATCAAGATTCACAAATGAACATGCTCTTTCATTATGGTCCAACATTAATTTATGCTATATAAATCCAATTATTAATACATTTATTAATTAAAACAATTAATAATATTTCTAAATAACATTACAACATCTTTTTTCAACTTTCAGTGGCCCATTTGTATTTTTAAGCAGTTTTAGATCAATATTTTGGTTGACAATTAACAAAATGTAAAATAATGGCGTATTTGATCATTTATATTAATATCAATATCAGAAAGATACTTCCGATAGACAGTGCATCCACTGTTTGTGTTTGAGTCAATGTCACTCAGGATTATGTGCTATTACGACTGTAATTAAGATGATCCTATGGGATGGAGGCAAATCCAGGCTGAGGGGAACAAGCTTAAGACATTGTGCAATAGTAAAAAGCCTGTTGAATTGCAGTGATTCATCTTTGTTTACACCAATATCAGGAAACAATTCACGCTCAAGGCTTGGCACGGAGCAATTCCAGGTACCCGCGTTGAACCGTGCCGGCCCAACTTCCCCCACTATTCCATTTAAGGTCATAAAAAGAATGGAACGTTGAGGGATGACAAAGCATGAAAGCGACTGGTGAATGTGCCTTGTAGAGTCAGTCAGGTGAGATGCTTTACTCACGTAGGAATGAATTCACCTCTCGCAATGGCTCAACACCTGCTTTATCTTATACAAAACCATGTAAAGACAAAAGAGGAGGGGGATAACGGTTTGTCGCATACCAAAAGGGTTAGAGCACTATTTTGTTTATCTACGTCCATTCTTAGACCTGCTGCAGTTAATCAGTTTGGGGGTAAGGCCGAGCCACTTCCCGCTATCGCCCGTTATAGCAAGTAATTAACGTGTGACAAATGTATAGCTTTGTCTGCGATGTATGCGCTCACCCAGACGAGATGCAACATGTTCCAGGTATGGAGGTATGGAATAAATTATGTCTACAAACTCTATAATGATGTATAATTCAGCCATGGAATAGCTCACGGCAAATAAACCACATCAACATTGTTTTAAGACTGAGCCTGATGTTGGGCTATTTTCATTTTATTATTTAATCTTTATTTAACCAGGAAAGGCCCATTGATATCCGTTGATCTCATTTTCTTTTGGCAGGGGCATCAAAAAGAAATTTCCTTTTTTATGTATTTTTTATTACGATTTTTTTTTCTTTTTTTTAACTTTATGAACATTGAAAAGAAAGAAAAAAAAAACATGAAAAAGCAAGCAAATCAAGACCAGAGCGAGAATGACAGGCATGAATCAAAGGGCATCCTACAAATCAATAAAAACTAAAACACAAATGAACCCAAACAAAAGTCTGTCAAATTTGTCCATTTTCAAATTGAGTCCGAATGTGATTTTTTTGCAATAACGTTTTAGGGAAGTAACATGTCTTATTATATCGTATTTCACAGGGTGCGGTGTGTGTCTTTCCCACACGCAGATGCAGTATTTCATACGAGAAGTGGGGTTTTTAGACCATAACTGGACCAATATTTATCTCACTTTTGACACAATATAATAATGTACTATATTGTGAGTAGAAGTGCCTTATTTAACACCTTCATTTCTCATGCCAGTTTAAATAGTCTTATTATTATTCGGTATTTTTATTATTGCATCACGTGGACAAAGTTTGTACATTTTGTTCACTGACAATGGCACAATAATGTTTTTGTTTTTTTTTCTGATTCTGAAAACATAATATAAAAAAATAACAAACATAGATGAACATTACCAAAATAATGCTGCAGGCAATGAGATGGTAATGCTTTCCCTGGAATGTTCCACAGTATGGCTTTACCCTAATCTACCTTGTTCAAAAACACTTTGGAACAAAACTGCCCAAATTAAGATTCATGTTCTGGATTCAGATCATTGTATATATTACAATTGAGAATGACTCTTGGATGAGAGGCGAAACGTGTTGCTTTTCTAAAGAAACGAGTACAACTGAATCTGTTTCTACATTGCATTGTAGCGCGCAAACAGCAGAATCTGCCAAAAATACTTTTATGAGCTTTTCGTCATGTTACATTGAATCATTATTACTCAGAGTTGTCTTTTGAGTGATTCAAAGATGCTTGAGTAACCCTGCGTTTGTCCTGCAAAGCTTAGAAGATTTACCTTTTTCACCTACCCCCTATCCCCTCCTAGGATAAGCAAGCCTTATACTGACTTGTGAAAACATCAGAAAAATGCACAAATTACCAACAGCAGAGGATCAGTTCTGCAGTTAGTGAACTCGTTTCTATTGCTCAAGGAGACATGTTGTGCTTTCTTTAGGTGATTACTTATTTCATATTAGTAGATCTTCATTTTGTTCATTGTAAACGGCAATATGGATCTAACAGCTTAGTCATAGGAACAGGTCCATTTACATCCTGTTTAAAACTGCAGAACTGGTCTAAGTAGTTTTAGATCAATACGGTGAGCGACAGTGAACAAAATACTGAAGGCGATTATTAAATACCAATGATAATACAGTATTTAATCATTAAAAAGAATAAAAACTTCACAGCGCTACGCATGACATCACATTCTGAGACATGTCTCCTCCAGACAATGACTGTGACTGACTGGTTTCATTGTCGTCACCTCGCCTTTCGCTCACCTAAAGCTCTCTCAACAACTTAGAACGTCAACTATTTAGTCTGAGAGTCAAAGTGCTTTTCCCACATTAGTAACTCTACTATCTGCACGCCTGACGTTTCTGGAATATTTCCAACCGGTCTAAAAGGGACTAATGGTTTGGTTTATTTCCGACATGGAAAGGAAATTGGCTAAAGTGAAGGAATCCAAAATAACTAGAACAAATTCCATTCCAAATTTCCACTCCAAGGGCCCGAGTAGGAAGGAGTTTGTGATTTTTTTGGACTATTCCCGGCTACTCCCGACTACAAAAACATGATTTACCCAAAGGAAAACTTTCAATATTCTCAGGTTATTGGAATTCATTTATAGGTTTTCAAACTGACCCTGAGCATTGTTGGTGCAAATCATTTTTGTTTAGTGTTGTATAATCGCTCTGGCAAAATGGAAATGTAATGTAAATACAAACAAATACAGAGGAAACAAAAGCGTTGACATGACAGTAAACGGTTAATTCAGTCTATTATTCAAATACTTCACCATATGGGGGATGGGGGACGTTTTGGTGGGACGTTGTTGCCATCTTTAACTTGGCGCAGTCGTAAATGCTCCGGGCTCACAGCAAGAGCCAGGAGTTTGCATGTTCCCCCTGTGTCTGTGTTGGTTTTCCTCTCATAAAACAGGTACAGTAGGGTCTTCTCTGGGGGTCAGGACTTCACTGGAAAAGAGATTTACAATTGAACATTCTCTGGGTAAACAAATCTCATTAAATAAAAAATATTTAGTGTTCGTTAACTGAAACACAGACATTGTAAGAAGGGAAAGCATTAGCCGAACAAGAAGACAAAGAGAAGTTTGTGTTGGATGTTTGAGCGAATGCCAAATGTCTGTTCAAACTGGTTTTATTACAGTTGAGTGTTGAAATGTGCAGAAACCAGATCAACTGTCAAGAGTGAAACGCGGATCAATATTAAAACGCGGCCGTTGCAATGCAGTTGTTTACATGTATCTTTTGTGTAGTAAAACAGCAAAACAATATTCATGTGCTGAGCCTATAAGACAATTAATAAATCAAATATTGTCAAATCTACATTTTTCTCATGATGTTCTGTGGAGACAGCATGTACTCTATGACATATTAAAGTTAGTGGTCACCAAATAAGTCACATTATTTAGATTGCGCCAGACGCAAGCGGTGACTTCATCTTACCTGAGGGAATGTGTGTGTGTGTGTGTGTGTGTGTGTGAACTGACACTGACTAATAAAATGACAGCAGTCGGTGAGTGTTCGTATGAAAAGAACGTGTCCCTCTTATGTAAATTAACCACTCATTTGTCTTTGACGTGTGACTGTAAGTGTGTGTGTGTGTGTGTGTGCGTGTGCGTGCCTGTGTTTGTGTGTGTGTCGTTTCAGTGCACAAAGTTTCCATGACATACACCTGTGCACTTCGTGTTGTCACTCACAACACGCAACAGGGACAGGGCCGGCCATAGGTTTGGTTCACTGGTGAGAACTTGAGAACCAAACACGGAGGAGGGCACTTACAACATAGAACTCAAGTCGAAGGAACTTCAAACGTAAAAAACAGGAACATTTATGCAGCACTTTTCCACCTCCACTCTAAGCGTTTTACATCACACACGCACCCACACACCAGTTAAGTGTTAAGTGTCTTGCCCAAGGACACAATGACAGAATACAACACTCAATAGATGGACACTCCTCACCCCGGTGGGCTGAGATGTTTAGAAAATATGATCAAACGAAAGGTGCTGAACCTGATTTTTACCATCTTAAAAGTTTTGGGGGAAAAAGAACCAAAATAGAGTTGCAATTTTAATCTCTTTGCAGAAGTCCACATGAAGCGCTCACTTATACACGCAGTCTTAACATCCTAAATATTTACTGTGTTGAGTTTATAATCGCGTTCACAACTTTCAGAGGCCAAAGCTCAGGTTTGAACTCGTTTTTACGCACTCATTTTTTTTTTACAATATACCTGTACTGGAGCAAACGTTTACATTTTAAAAAAAAAAAGTCAAACTGAGTGGGCCAAAATGTCAAAATAAGAAATATTATTATTATTATTCAGCATCCCCAAATTTTACAATAACTTTAGTAAATTATATTGTACTTTAAATTAACCAAATAGAAACAAATGATAAGCGCACAGTAGGACAAAAAGAAGCTTGTGCACGCCGCGGACTGGAGAAACACCCAGATTATGAAGCCTTTGTGTTTGTAATTGTGGTGTTCTTAAAGTCACATTGTGAAAGTGAATGACCTTTGGAGTTCCTTTAAGTCTGCAATGTAAAGTAAAAGCAGTCTTCTAATAATAACTGAGTGATGTAACGCTCTGGAGGATTCCCTGTACCTCTGTTGTCCTTCCTGTCATATTTGTGACCTGCAGCGTGAGGCGAGAGGCGTGGCTCGCCGAGAGGCGTGGCTCGCCGAGGTCCGCCGGGCGCACCGTGTTTCAACACAAAAGGCTAAACTAATCTAATATAAAAAAAGAAGTTAAAAAAGGGCAAAAAATCCAAACGATTATCAAAAATGTATGTCTGCTACAAGTGTTTAGTGTTGTATTGAGTGCCGTGTTGATTGTCGTGTTGAGTGCCGTGTTGAGTGTCGTGTTGAGTGTCGTGTTGAGTGTCGTGTTGAGTGTCGTGTTGAGTGCCGTGTTGAGTGTCGCGTTGATTTTTGTGTTGTCATGTTGAGTGTGGTTTTGATTGTTGTGTTGAGTGTGGTGTTGAGTGTGGTGTTGAGTGTCGTTCTTCGTCCGGTGACTTGGCGTGAGTGGCAGACTGGTCCCTGAGGTCTGGTAAAGCTGGTCCGAACCACTCGGCGCTCGTGTTGAGCGTCATGTTGCGTGTCGTGTTGAGTGTTGTGTTGAGTGTAGTGTTGAGTGTAGTGTTGAGTGTCGTGTTGCATGTCGTGTTGCGTGTCGTGTTGCGTGTCGTGTTGCGTGTCGTATTGCGTCTCGTGTTGCGTCTCGTGTTGCGTGTCGTGTTGAGTCTGTGTTGAGTGGTCGTGTTGAGTGTCATGTTGAGTGTCGTGTTGAGTGTCGTGTTGCGTGTCGTTGTGCGTGTCGTGTTGCGTGTCGTGTTGCGTGTGTGTGTGCGTGTCGTTCTTCCTCCGGTGACTTGGTGTGAGTGGCAGACTGGTCCCTGAGGTCCGTTACAGCTGGTCTGAACCACTCGGCGCACGTGTTGAGCGTCATGTTGCGTGTCGTGTTGAGCGTTGTGTTGAGTGTCGTGTTGAAGTGTAGTGAAAATATTGAGTGTGGTGTTGCGTGTCGTTCTTCCTCCGGTGACTTGGCGTGAGTGGCAAGACTGGTCCCTGAGGTCCGGTACAGCTGGTCTGAACCACTCGGCGCTCGTGTTGTCTCTGTCATCAGTACGGACTAAATGTGTCTGTGTCTCAGGTCATCGTCAGGAAGTCTCAGGAAGTCTCAGTAATTCTCAGGAAGTCTCAGTAATTCTCAGGAAGTCTCAGGAAGTCTCAGGAATTCTTAGGAAGTCTCAGGAAGTCTCTGGAAGTCTCAGGAGCACAAGGGCGATTTGAGGTCATTTCATCACTTCATGATTGCATTCATTAATGTACGTGTGTGCAAGAGTGAATCCTATTATCCAAATATTAGTCCATGAAAACCATCACTATTTTTAGCAGAAGATTTACATGCACTTTCCACAGAATGTTGAACAGGTAAATGAATTCTGCTGAATTTTAGGTCTTTTGCAAGTCTTTTGCAAACCAAATTGTGTCAGACTTTTACAAACACTGACTTATCCTTTTGGCAAATTATTTTAGTCAACAAATCAACAATTATAGTTTTCAAATAGTAATAATAACACTTTTAACCAAATGAAGGTTGAAATATTGTGACTGAAGGCTCCTAGAAAAGCAACATTGATAATAAAGTGTATTATTGATGAATCTTTTTTGACATTTTGATTTAATAATGACACATTCTTTGTTACAATACATCTTTGTAACGTAAAAGAAACCACAATTATTTTGTCGAAAAATCATTTTTATTTTTTATTTTTCAAAGCATCAAGCCTTTCCTAAATATTGAATCAGATTTGAAATTTCAGCTTGCTCACCGTTCATGGGGAACAGTTTTATTATCATGCGCTTTGAGACTGTAAGAATCATGAATAATTTCAACAATAACTTTCCATTTGACTTTAAAACTATGTATCTGGGACATTAAACTCCAATCGAAACAATAAACGGACCCCTTTGGACTGCTCTTTCGAGAAAGGAGATCATGAAGAAATGGATGACATGCACCAGACCAGCCGAATATCAAGGACTGGACCCAAATAACAACAGTCCACAGAGTCAGCTACTCAAATATATTCCAATTCATTGCTGCCCATAATAAGGGCAGACATACTCTACAGACCCCCATGTGTCAATTTGAACCAGGCATTCGCCCTATTCATCCATGTCACTGGGGCAACCTGGAGTACGGTGCTCAAGCACACGTCTCCTGAGCTTAAACCAGGCTTGATGAAGAGGATTTTACCTACTGTGCATGTTTTAGTTTGGCGTGCCCAGAGGAAACCCAACAAAAAACAAAAAAAGCCCCCTTACCCATGAGAGGAACCCAGGAGATGAACCTACCTGGACTTGCTGGAAATGTGGGCGCTATAGCCACCTCAGGCAGTTATGGCAGGAGGTGGAGTCTAAAGCGGAGATGACATCATATTGATGTTGTATTGTTCCACCTGCTTTTGCAATAATACATATGGTAATATGCTTATTTTTAACCTCAGGCAAAGTAAAGTCTGAAGCCTATGTTTTAAGTATTTAGCTGTTTGCAAATTATTTTTACCGGTACATTTAAAAAAAACAACAACATATACGGCAAGCAAAAATATCACATCCAAAAACAGACTTTGGACGAATATAATTCCAAAAAATACAGTATGTACAGAATACACATGCAAAACTAGCAGAACAAAATATATTAAGTATTGTTAAAGTGGGGTAAATATTCATGAGCCCAACAGCATAAAAGAAGAAACTGTTATTCTGTTCATATAATGGAAGTTGCGTTATTATTGCGTTAATTCCAAAGTGTTTTTAGCCCTCCACGTGGCCATATTCCCAAAGAGAAACAGGCGTGAGTAGAATACAAATAAACATTTTAAAGATTTACAATGTCTTAGTCATGTTATCTTTAAACCGTCGCATTGCTATTGTGGCATTTCACCTCCCAGTAAAAGATGAGCTAAGACTTTCAAAATGTTGGGTGTATTCAGGTAACAAAAGCCCCTCCACCCAACCAAAGCAATTACAACGCCGCCATTCATGCCTAAATTATACCGCGGTTCCCTCATAAGTACTACTTTTACACCGCTGACACATTAGTCATGATCTGTATTTCATAATCGCGCACACTTCCTATCAATCAGCGGTGCTTCCTGGTGTGCTGTGTCATTTTTTACCACTTGGATGTTGAGTACACAAAGGAGTGGTGCAGTGGGGGGGCATGACAGAAACCGCGACAGAGCTCTGGAATGAATAATATTTATGAATGGCAGTACCATTGTACTGGTGGGATTCTTTCTTTTTCTCTTCCTCCCACAAGCTCCCACGCACCACGCAGTAAAACGAGAGAGAAGATCACACCTTAGACAAGCATGTGGGCAATGTGTGCAACCGTCACTAAAGAAGGGCTATTCAACTTTATTTTCCTGAGGGCCAGATTTTTCAGAGGGCCAAGACCTCTGGGCCGGATTTGCACAACTTGCTCCTACTGTAACATTTTTGGGGCGCGTTTCAGGAAATTAAGTAGTTAATACAATAAAATAACAACTGATAGATTCGATTTTTGTGAGAATTAACATACAAATTGCCCATCCAAGACTGAACCAGAATTAAACTAGGACTAGACTAGTACCAACCAGGTCTGAACCAGGACTAACCCGAATCAAAACAGGTCTAAAGATGAATTAAACAAGGACTAAACCAGGTCTAAACTAGTGCTAACCAAGAAAAAATTCATTCATTCATTTTCTACCGCTTGTTCCCGTTAGGGGTCGCGGGTGACTGGAGCCTATCCCAGTGCCTTTGGGCCTTAGGCGGGGTACACCCTGGACAACTCGTCGCAGGGTAAATTGGGTTGTGGGCCGGATTAAATCGCTTGGAATGCCTGATTTGGTCCACGGGCCTGATGTTGAATAGCCCTGTACTAAAGGAAATGTGTCCAAAATAGTGGGAAAAGTTCTGCGCTTAGTCGCTTTCAAAGACCACCGTTAAGTTGTACAGATTTGCACAGGGGGAGTCAGCGTCGTTGAGCAAAACACCGAGATAATAAAAGCTGTAATGCATTCGTTTTGTAGAGTGCTTTTCCACACATAAAGTTGCTTGACACTCATAAACTAGTCACAGCTGTCCTGGGGCAGACTGACGCAAGCGAGGCTGTCACTCGGCCCCTCCGACCATCGACATCAACTGAAAGGCAAACTCTACATTTACTAAACGTTCACCTCTCACCTATGGTCTCACCACAAACATCATCAGTCTGGCCTGGGAACGGTTGTGTTTTATTACAATAGAGGAATTCAGAATGCTGCGTTATTCCAGATCTCTCTGCCGAGCCCAAGACCCAAAACCACGACATCCGCGTCGCATGCACAGAAAACACGTGGCAAAAACGTCTGCCCACGGACCGTCGGAATGCTGTTTTCTTGTCGTTTCCCCCACAACAGCCCACCAACCCCTCCGGAGTTTGCATGTGCAGGTTTCATGCAGACGCTCGGCCGCATGCACGACTCAGACAAAACATTTAGACAAGCCACATGTGTGTGTTTTCAGTGTCCTCCGGTGGCACGCTGCTCATCCCGCCCCGGCTTTCGTGAGCAACGTCGCTGAGAAACCCCGCCACATTTCACATCCATTTACTTCAAGCGCGTTCGGGACGCTGCTAACGGGCAAATAGTCTGACTTTTAAACACACAAGGCATGCAAAAAGAGTTTGGATTTTATGTCTTTGGACTTTGCTGTGGAGATTCTCACAAACACACCGTTAACAAAGCGTGAGTACATAGGTCGGCAATGCAGATTCATACACAAGACACATCTGTGTTCTATAACCAAGGGCACATCAGTCTAAAATTCCACTTCAAATCACGGCTTGTGCTAATGTTTGCCGACAACTTTTCTGCCAATTTAATGATGAAACCAAGATCTAACAAACAAAAACCTCAAACGTTTATCCGCAGTAGAGTTCGCTCGTGTTTGGATGGATGGCTCAACTTTGGGGAAATACATACTGTAATCGAAACCAGGGACAGGTTCAGGAATAGGACAATCAAGGTTGACTTCAGCTCCGTCCAACAACACGTTTATAAAGGTGTAAAGCAGCCGATAACGTAATAACCGCCAAAAATAATAACCATCGTCATCGTGTGTTTATTTTCCAGATGCAGGAAAATGCACAAGACAGACAACGATACAAACAAGGGCAAAACGGACTTGACTTGAGCATACAGTCCGCGGCATGGCCAATTCAAATCATCAGGCCAGACAGGGAAAAGTCTGGGAATCCTGAGCCCCTTTGGTCCGATATATTATAGTACAACACTCTTTTTTTGCATTGTATATAACGTCATATAATGTCTGAACTCTGCACCATATTTTCAAATCAACTCGCAAAATTACAAAAGGATTCTGAATCAGATTTCAAATATCTAGGGTTGGTTCAAGACCCCCAACTAAAATTTGACATGTAAAGAAAATCTCCAAAACTAAACAGAGAAATCTCAACTGTTTAAAATGAATCAGTCATCACATCCCAAACCAGCCAACCCTGCTGTACATGCATTATTATTAGTATTATTATTATCATTATCATTATTATAATTATTATAATTATTATAATTATTATTTTTATCATTATCATTATTATTATTATTACTACTACTATTATTATTATTATTATTATTAATAGTATAATTACTATTATTATTAGTAGTAGTATTATTATTTATTTTATTATGATAATTATTATGATTATTAATATTATGATTATTATGGTTATTATTGTTATTATTATAGGCAGTGTGGGTGAAGTGTCTTGCCTAAGGACACAACAACATTTCTTCTAGCATCATAATTTAGAACTAGTATAGTCCTGTTTCAGACCTGGTTTAGATCTGGTGGTACTCGGAGTGAAAAGTTTGAGAGCCATTGGTTTAGTCAACTTAATTAGTAGATTTCCCGTCTCTGCTTTATATTGCACGCTTATAGATAATAAAACATTATTACTATGGGCCCATATTGTGTTGTGTCTAATGTTTAATCAATAATGGGGGGAAATATTACTAAATAAATTCTAATACACAGGAAATTACGGGACATTAAATGTATTTAAGCCAGAATGTCCCATTGCATCCTTCTTGTTACCATCTATTGCTTTATCTTCATCCCACAGACCCTCAGCTCATATAAAATACACTTTGGCAGCCTCAAATCTTAAAATATGTTTTTGTTTGTAGAGCACTTGCCCCTCAAAGGGTCTGTGCATGTCCCTGCAGAAAATGACTGTATTAATCACAGATAACATGCTTTTGGTGGTCTTGTTCAGGCTGTTTGTTGCTTATTTGTTGTTTGCTTTAAAGGATGGTTAAGTTATTAGGCCCAAACCACGCAAAAGTCAAATGTATTAAATATTATCACCAAATTTGGCATCTTTCAATTTGACGTCTGTTCAGTTCAAAAGAAAGGACTTTTTTAATCTTTTTTTTTTTTTTTTTAATCTTTTTTTTTTTTTTTTTAATCTCCAGCAATCAATAATGTGCCAACAAATAATGTTGCCTGGTCACTTCTTAGTGATGGGGCAGTGAAAGCTGTGCCAGAGCTGCAAATATTTGAATTTTGGTTTGGTAATAGCAAGGGGACTTGCTCGAGAACCGTAAGTGCCACGCGACGTGCGGAGTGAAATGAATCAGCGCGACGGGAAAATGCGGGGTTCAGTGAGTGGCGCCAGGAAAACACCGAGTGAAAGTTCGAGGCTTAGCTGTATATTTCAACCACGTCAGCTACTATCAAGATTGCACGACAAATGTAAGACACGATCAGCTCATAAGCATTCTGAAATTATGGGGTTAATAATTTGAGTAACAAACTGCTCTTTACTAATTTCACGTGAAAAAGGGGGTTCGATTTTTCAAAAAAGTATTACATTAGTCTCTGAACCTTTTTAATTTTTGTTTCTATCAAAGCATTTCAATAACTTGGTCAAAGCAAAAAATAATGACTTAGTTTACTAAAAAGGGATCATAAGAATTGTGTTGGACACAACTCTTATGGTTAAATTTGTTGTTCTTAGCTACTTAATACATCTGGACTTTGTTATTAGAAAAACAAAGACGTTTCCACTCTCATCCAAGAGTCATTCTCTCTCTCTTCAAAATCGAGTCTGGAGCTTTGATATCGAGTCGCAGATTGAGACATTTTTTTCTGAAAAACAGAGTTGTGATGATCTGAACTGAATTTTACGACAATAGACCACCCTGAGACGAATGAGGGATTACACCGCCAAATGTAATTTACAAAATGCAAATTGATGACAAAATGATTTATTTTTAGCACACAAACGAAAAAGAATAACGAGCTTGAACGTAGTTGATAAAACAACAACAATGTGTTATGGGAGTTTGCACATTTGTGGTGGTCCTTTTATGCATGTGTAAAGTTAAAAGTACAAAAGTGAAAGTACTGTACAGAACTTTAAATCTGTATTTTACTTAAGTCATTTTTAAAACTTATACTTATACTTTGACTACATTCCGTTTGGTTTGAGGAGTCATTTTTGAGCACATTCATGGCGACATCCTGACATTCGTTGATTGGCCAAAGCACAATTCCTTCTCAAAATCACCACATTTAATACTTTTCCATTTTACTCTTAGGTATTTAAAAACGTTTTCCTGTTTGTTCTACTTTTACTTTTACGCGGGTAATTTTATTGTACATATATCTGTATTTTACGTAAAACTGGCGTAACAGTCAACATCACTAAGAGTCACATGCATGGATATTTGGGCCACTAACGCAGCTTCTATCCAGCTTTTTCTGTCAAGACCGAGATATCAGACCGTAATCCAACACCGATATGCGACGAAACCGAATCACTGAACCTGAATGCCAAAGTACCGAATATCAGAGGACCGGAATACAGAGATCTCACACGTATTAAAATGCTCATTGGTTTCTTTCTTCTTTCATGCGATCACTAAAAATAGCACCAATTCAGACAAGACTATATCAACTCTTCATATGATCATACAGAAGACGACGTCTGACACGCAAAATTACGAACACACTCCCTAGTTGACTGCTCCACAATGCTCTAGTTCTATTCGAATTTATGAAAAAGAATTGGTCCGATGATTTACATCTTCAGATGAATCTTCTCTTTTGTTTTTGACACTATAAGATATACATCATTTCAATTTCTGGAGGTGAGACACTCTGAAATGACTATTTAATGATCTTGTCTCCACCTCTCCTATGTTAGTAAAGTCCGACGTGTCTCCCTTACCATCTAGTAAGGTCAATAAGTAGGTAAGCAGGTTTATTTGCATTGAAAACTGTAAGCAAAAAAACATGTGCTGAGGTCCACGCTAGAGCGAAAGCCTCCATCGAAGACCACTCAGAAGCCACATCCTAGGAGAATATCAGAGGCCTTGGCTCCAGAGATGCTAATCCTAGATTAAGAACATTCCCTTTGGTCTTTTGAAGTTGAGTGCTCAAAAGAACGTTACAGAGACTATCTACCAGCTGATTCTCTTCTGAGTTTTATTTGGCTTATTTAATAGTTCCTCTTTATTTCCCAAAAAAAACAAAGTATTGGTGATCACTTTTATAAATAGCCTAACTATTTCAACAGCCTTTAATTTTAAAGGGAAGCATTAGTAAAGCAGACTTTAATTGTGTGCACAGAACAAACTATTTATATATTCATATTACAGGATTAATACAAATTGCACCACTGAATATTTTATGTGCGCTACACTGAGTGAGCTACGAGCCGACAGCAATCTCAAAACATATATTACTCATAACTATTAGAGACAATTATTAAACCCGAATCCATTCTAAGCGTGCAAAAATTTGAGTTACAAAAATAACTGGTAAGATTGGCGATATAATATTTAATGAAGGGTTTATGGCTAATTAAGTGTAACGGCTCTCAAATTATATTTTGAATGAGGGTACTATATATTTACTGTATTGGTGTACTTATGGTATAACCTTGTCTAGGTGTATAGGTGTCTATGTATTTGGTATTCTGTTGCACTTATTCATCTATTATTATTATTCTTGCTTATATAGTAATAATAAGATAATCGATTGTTTATTAAATTATTATTGCAAAGTCATAATAAGTATTATTTTTACATTTTTTTTAAATTATATTTATTATTGTCTATTGTTGTTATTTGTTGTTGTTATTTATATTATTATTTTATTATTGTTGTTGTTATTATTATCATTTCATGCATTTTAACCAGGAGCCAACCAATAAACTGTAAGAAAGAACCAAAATATTCTCGATAAAGCCAACTCAAACATATAAACTTTGTCTTTGTGATTGTGAAAAAAGCTGATTTCCAGATGTATGACTCAAAGCGGGATCAAAAAAGGAGTCCTGGAGAGGAGCGTTGCCGTAAGGAGATTACCAGGGCTTTGCGTTGCCCGGAATTGCTTTAAGAAATCCACACACGTCAGCCCGACAAATAGTTGTTCTTCATGCAAGATGTCAGATACAGTATGAAAGAACGCAAAAAAGATGAATGAGAAAAAGAGACACCTAAAAACCTATGCTTTTAAGTCATAGGAAAAATCGAGTAGAGTGTTGCCCAGATAATTTGGACTCGGATTGTCTTATATATTTGATACAGCACAAGAGAGCATAGCTGAAGTTAATAAGATTTGTTTTTAATTAAAAGTTGAAATGATTTCATACTAATTGGCGTTACATATCTGTCACTCTAACATACCCTTAAAGAGCCAGAATGAAATATGAATAATGCTTAAACAACGTCTATAAAAGCGCACCCAAATGATAATGTAATGAATCCTTTCTACAGCATGGATCACTCACAGGGCAAGCGGGATCTGATGGGAGGTTCGTCTGATCTCTTACGACAGTCAATCCACCTCGCCTGTGGCGTGGTCTGTGATTGTTAACTTAACATTTATGAATACATACCGCTCTGTACAAATGAAGTATTGTCCGTCCTCAGATTCTTAGGAAAATATAGACTATTGTCTGTAATGCAACCAAAAAGCAATAGAGTAAATTATAAGAATGCTTGAAATGCATACTATTTCAAATAAACATCGTAAGTTGTCGCAGTTAGCATCCTCGGTATGACTGCATGGATTCCCAGAGTATAGCAGTGTATTAAGCAGTTAGTTTACACTACTCCCTCAACATGGACGAGATAATCATTATAAAACAACCCCTCAACTTATAATTTACTCAAATAATCGAATACAACTCAAATTGATGCTGGTTATTGGGATGGACGTGAGCACCGTTGACAGGTGTGATCGGTGCAGCGCCTGCAGTATGCGGGAAAAGTTAAAGGGTGCAGACTGCATTCGGACCGGGTTTGGTGAAGAACGGAGCTGAGTCGAAAGACAAAGCTCCTCGATTTAACCGTCAATCTACGTTCTACCCTCACACAGTATAATGAGGTCAAAAGAAGAAAGCAGATATGGAAAGATGTAAAGTAAGACCAAGAAAAAAAAGCAAGTTGAAGAAAGGTATACAAAAAAAGAGAGAAGAATCGCAGTTTTGAAGGATAAAACACGAAAGTTGGGCGAAAGTTCTGTAAGTATAATTTTTGTTGGAGTAAAAAAGGAGTTTAAGTACAAAAACGATAGAAAAAAGTTCCAAGGAAACGGAAAAAGTAAGCGCCAGGAATAGAGCTAGAGGGATAAGACGCAAAAGTTGAAGAATGCAGACAGCTTAGAGTGAGAGAAAGCAAAGAATATAAAAGGTAGTGCAGAAGAAAAAGGAGTGTCGTGGGGTACAAAAGAAGTCACACGCGGCGAGGGCTCGGATAGAGCGTCTGTCTGCTCCTCCGGTTGAGAGGAGCCACTGTTGGTGGCTCGGGCATCTGTTCCGGACCTCCTGGGCGCTCCCGGAGGAACTATGTCTCTCGCTGGCCTGGGAACCGCTCGGGATCCTCCCGGAGGATTGGAGGAAGTGTCTGGGAAAGGAAGTCTGGGAGTCCCCTGCTTAGACTGCTGCCCCGCGACCCGGCCGGATAAAGCGGAGCAATGATGGATGGATAGTCAGAGTGATTTTGTCTAAAAAGACCAAATCGTTGCGCACGTGAGGAAACACTGAGTATGACAAATATTGTCGGAACTAAAATAATACACCTCTGGGAATAAAATAGCAAACCAAACAGAAAAATGTGTTGTAACAAACGCACACAGTTTTGGAGGGTAGCCACAAAGGGTTAACAGTGGAGTCACGTCCGGGCCACTTAACGATTCGGCTCAGAAAGAACCAGTGGCAGCAATGGTAGAGTGCAACCTTTAAGCATTAGTCCAAACGTCCCCAACATTACGTCAGGGTCTGAAATCTGTTAGTCTGTATTTAATCAATGGTTCTGGCCTGTTTTCCATCTAAATCACATTCGGGGTCCTCAGTAAACAAGGCAATGGGGCCACTGGTGTTTCAACAACTAAAACTCACATCCCAGCTGAACACCAAGAACAAATTTATATACAGACTTAACAATAAATTGTATCATTTCAAAGACCGTTTTACTTTTACATACTTCGGTTTAAGTACAGTAATGATTCTCAATAATTGTTTTATTTTTACTGTGGCCTAAAATGTCCTGTAATGAAGACTCTACCCACCAGAGGTCCTCCAGCTGCTCACGACGCTTGTCTCAATAGACGATCAGGGGAAATTTGGGATTTCGTTTTGGAGATTTATCATTAAAACAATAACAAAAATAAAAGCGATGCCCATTTTGTTTTGTACATTAATCCCAACATACTTTTCGTAACTTTTAACCCGTTGTAGGAGATATAAATGTGTAAGGACACGCACCAGCTCCGAGTATTCGGGAATACGTATTGATAGTTGTGTTCGTGTGACATCACAACATTATACACTGTGTAGTTCAAAAGAGACTAGCCAAAGAATGTCATGGCTAATTGGCTGTTTGACAGTCCGATCGTCAGATTTGTTGCCCCTGGTTCATGGTTCATATCTCTGTAATTACTGAGACTTGTCACATGAAAAAACTGCACAAAGATCAACACCTTCGCAGTCAACATAAATAATCTAAAATTAATTTATTGAATCACAATGAGCTCAAAGTGTGCCATTATTCAACTCCAAAGACATGATCGTTGTCATTTGGATCAAAACATTTGTGGATTTGTATTTTGGATAGTTTCTTTAAAACAACAAATCTCCTCTGAGTTACATACATCTTTGCCCACGCATACTGAGGATCATGACACAATTCATAATAGAAGGGTGGATTTTAACACATACTGTAGATGCAACAGCGCTTTTAAAGGGTCTTTAATATTAGTAACATGTGGTCTAAATACTATTTTACTTAACCTTGCGTCCCGCAAGGCACGGAGGGCAGGTCGGGTGTTTTCGGAAATTGTCTGCCAACGGCAGTGAAATAATGAACACGTCTGAAGCTGAATCTCACTTCAACGAGAAACGAACACAAGCGTCCACCACTGGGCAAACTGTGAATACATCAAATTAATATATATTAATATAAATAAGACCATCCAGCCACTGGAAAAACTGATTTTTATAATAATTTATAATATATATCTATATATAAAATACAGACAGAAAAACACTACTTTAAACTGCTATTATTGCAGATTATACTTCTCATTTTTTATTTCATTGTTGTTTATTTCAACGTGTCATGACATTTTAAGGAAGACATACAAGCTAAACTGATTTATTTGATCAATAATCAAATTGCGTTTTATGACAAATGTATAAAGATCAGAATTGAACAACATTTCTTTCTTACCAATAGAACAGTCAAAGAGATGGAACTATAAAGTGCTAGATTTATTGGTAACGGACAGAGGAGTGAATAATTAATTATACTCCAGAAAACCTCCACTTAACCTAGATTGAAATCCCAGGTTTATCACCGCAACGACAAAAAGAGGAAAGTAGAAAACTCAACAAATATACAAACTATATTACCAATATGTGGGGGATTAGTCAATTATCGTTTAGCTTGATTAATCCGGTCAATAGTGCCTGTAGTAAAGTGTACAGTCGACTAATTATTTTTGGGGGGCTGAAAGGATTGGCGTTGAAACCACAAGCAGAACGGAGAACGCTTCAAGTGAGTGTAAACGTAACTTTTTGTCAGTATATGCTACAGGGAAGAGCTCTGCACACCTGAGTGAGGCGATGGGGCGTGGGCGTGTCGCGGGCGGCGCGTGCCGCGTGCCGGCGCGTGTGGCCGCGTGCGGCGCGGTGCCTGGGGCAGTGTGTGTGGGCGGCGTGTGCGCGCACAAGGCGGTGTGTGTGCGCGGGTGCGCGCGTGGCGCACAGTGGGTGTGTGTGGGCCGGGGGCCGGTGTGCTGCGCTGGCGCGTTGTGCGCGGGCGGTGTGCGCGCAGAGCGGTGTTGCCGAGCAGTGTGTGTGCGAGCGGTGTGGGCGAGCGGTGTGTGTGACCCGTCGGTGTGGTTGCGAGCGGTGTGCGTGTACGGCGGTGTGTGGTTGCGAAGTGGTGTGTGCGAGCGGTGGTTGTGTCGTACGGTGTGTGCGAGCGGTTTCGTGTACGGGGTGTGTGGTGCGAGTGGGTGTGCCGCGTGCAGTGTGTGCGCGCTAGTTGCAGTTGTGCACGGTGTTGTGCGCGTACTAAGTGCCGGTGGTGCGTGTTGAAGTTGGTGTGGTTGCGAAAGCTCGCTGGGCCGGGTCGGAAATTGTAAGTGAATGTGTGTCGGTGGTCATGTTGATTTGTAATGCAGTCGCAGTTTCACTAGTATGGTATCGTGGTGGGGGTTGCTGCGGGTTGTCGGTGCTAATTGGTTGTCGGTTCTGCGGGTCGATGTGCGGCGTGTGGAAATTTCGTCTGCGGTGCTCGAGTCTGTGTAGTACAGAAGTATTTGTGTATTCATCTACCTATCTATTTATCCGTCTTAAATCATTCTCAATAAAGTACTTTTACTATAAAGTGTAAACCGAAAGTTCGGTTGTGTTGGCTCTTTTTCTGTGTTTATTTTGTGTCGTCCAACGCTTCACTTTCCTTTTCTCTCGACTGCTCAGAATAGTTTCTGCTTGTGGTTTCTGTGTTCTGTGATTCCGCTCTCATAATGAAGTCAGGCCGAGATTGAGACGATTTCCTTGCAGCTGCTCGGGTCCAGGGCTTGTATCTTTGTATCTGAGGAATGTTTCGGAGACCGACTCACCTCGCAAATATGACACACGAGGTACTTTTTTATACCTGTGGAGCTTCAGGAAACGATACACACACACACACACACACACACACACACACCTTTATATATGATGTGTAACGGACAATACAGCACCGTTTGGGCGGTTCGGACCGGACTTCTAATTTGAAGTGAATGTAACTGTGAACTAGAAATAATGTACACAATCTGGTGAGAATAGACACAAAAGGGAAGTGAAGTAATCATATTTGAAGATGCAGTATAAGAAATGAGTGAGTTCGACACGGAAATGTCAAATATATTCATACATTTTTGGCATTATGTTTTGTATAGTTTTGTTACTCACTTGCAAATGAATTACAGAGATATGTTCCTGTTTGAGTCAGCGGGAGCAGGAAAAACACTGGGACTTCTGTTTTTCAACACTTTATTCCAGCAGAGTAAGAGTATTGTACTTTCAAATAATCAACTTTAAGGTATATGTAACTCCTCTGGGGTCCGTCACCGGCTTGTCTCTGTGTGATGTTGTTTCTTTGCCCGGAATGTTCCACAGTATGGCATTAGACTTGACTATCTTGCATTTATTTACTTACTTATTCGTGGGCTTAAACTGTGATGCTCAAAAGGCACAAACAGAGTGATGTGTATTAATTATTGGATGTTTGGAGCTAACTAATATCGCTTGTGGATTAATAAAGTTTGTAAAAGTCTGATAATGAATAAAAAATACTTTCCAACAAAGGCAATGTACATGCACCAACTGAAGTTACCAAAAAGTTCCTGGTCTGACTGGAAAGTACCTGTGTGTGGCCCCAGACAGTGCTTAGAGTTACGCACTTCAAATGGGAAATGGTTCTTTAAAAAAGTACTGAGAAAGGTTCCTACAGTGAGAAAACCCACATCGTGAACCACTCATGTAAGCTCTTAGGGTGCATTGAGTTCATGAGAAAAGCAGCCAGAGTAAATACAGAAAGCAGCTCCTTTGTTGGCCCGAGCCCGGAGGTTTTGGCGCAGACTCCGGCGTGCGCAGACGCATGCTGGTGAGACGCAAAGCCGTATTTACACTGACAACCTCGGCTGTCGTAGAGAGGTGATTTAAATAGCCCTGGTCATTTGATCATTTTCCTTCACCTTTGTCTTCCTAAACTCACATGATTTTCCAACACAACTCAGGTGATCTCTGTTGTCTTTCCTTCTGCTGCTGTCAGTCTTTAGAACAAACACTGTTAGTCCTGAACATGTGTCATTCAGCTTTCATAATCCTGTGCAATACTGTTATACTCCTGTGCAATACTGTGACATAATGTCAATCATCCCTGTGCAATATTTTCTGTCCATATGACAGTTATTATTTTAAAGATGATAAGAGTTTTCTGTTTTTATTATTATACTTCTGCCTAATCTGTTTCCGTACCTAATCTTTGTTGCAACGCTGGAATGTCCCCATTGTGGGACAAATAAAGGTGATATTATCTTATCTTAACAATTACCAAGAAATAAAATGAAGATAGAGCAGAGTTGCCTTTAATGTCTGCTGTACATCAGCCTTCTGTCCCCACACTGATCTGGTCCTTCCTATGGGGTCCAGAGTCCTTTTATAGATTACAGAGAAGGCAAGAGGCCGCAGACAGGACATTTGCATCGAGTCAGTTCACACCCCTTACTGTTCTCCTGAAACAATGCCCTAGTGTCTAGATCAATACCAGGCAAGACGGGGGCATCCTGGGCCCCCCAGGGTGTCATGCAGATAGAGAGAAGGCTCTGGTCAAAGGAGTCACAGCACAGGCACGTAACATCTCCAAGTCAGGTTTACATTTTATGACCAAGCGCCTTCAAAACAACTTCGACTCCATGCAGATTAATGTTCGCCTGCAGGGGGCGCATGGCAGTTACATTTACTTGAGTAACTTTTTAAAGAAAATGTGCTTCTCCGACTGCATACTTTTACTCCTACTTCAATATATATATGCATATATAGAGCCTTTCATGGCACTCTTAGTGCTTTACACTTCATTATTCATTCTCTCCATACTTGGTGGTGGTAACTACAATTGTAGCTCTGGTTGCCCTGGGACAGACAGGCGGTAACAAGGCCGATCTATGACGGCTGTTCCAACCACCTCCAACTCTCACACCACAATCACACAAGGCATTTCAATTCAACATTCATATTACTAGAGTAAATCTACAAAGATTTATATTAACAATATTAAATGATTTGAACATTTGTGTTTCTTGCACCGCTCCTTCAGATATGATCACATTTTTACAGGCCATCCTTTGAAAATATCAGATTTGATTAATTATTTCATGTTTTTTCCTTCCATTTACATTCATTTATGTAATCTTAAATACAATGATGTACAGTTTCCCAAATCCTTTTGAGTTATTAACCGATACCTTGTACTTCTTGTTGTAATATTATTTTTAATAACTACTTGAATTTAATCACAGGATTTAAATATATAAACATATAAATTAACATGATCTACTCTGAATCACTTTATGGGGACAAAAATAATCTCCTCATATGTTAGATTAATGACATGGTTTAAATATGGGTGAATTAAAAGTGTCTCTCTCCCCATGTCATTCTACCGTCCTGTGCAAGAAAATCTAAAGAATAATAAAGGTTGGGTTCAGGTGAAGGTTAGTCAATAATAATTATGGATTAAGGCTGGAATAAATAGCTAGGAACTGTAAATCAATGTCACTAAACCTCACGTGTGAGCGAGCAAACCTCAGGCATCATTATAGTAACCATCATGTCAAGAGAAATCAGATACCGTGTTATTAGCAGACAATCACATATTTAGGCCCATTTAATTCTAGTTAGACCAGTTACACACCTGGATCAATAATATTACACCATTAAACTTCTCTGCCAATTAATACCGCAATAGCACGTCATACAGGCAGAAGGCTGACCTCTAGTGTCTGTAGCAGAAAGCGCTGACCTGGATTTGCCCTGATGTCCAGCCAAAGGCCAGACCTACTGAGCTGTGATCATGTAACAACCTGCAGGGGCACAGTAACAACACTAAGGTCCTGCAGGGGCACCTTAACGACACTGACGTCCTAATGTCCTGCAGGGGCACCGTAACAACACTAATGTCCTGCAGGGGCACAGTAACAACACTAATGTCCTGCAGGGGCACCGTAACAACACTAAGGTCCTGCAGGGGCACACGTAACACTAAGGTCCTGCAGGGGCACAACACTAAGGTCCTGCAGGGGCACAGTAACAACACTAATGTCCTGCAGGGGCACCGTAACAACACTAAGGTCCTGCAGGGGCACAGTAACAACACTAATGTCCTGCAGGGGCACAGTAACAACACTAAGGTCCTGCAGGGGCACAGTAACACACTAAGGTCCTGCAGGGGGTAACAACACTAAGGTCCTGCAGGGCAACAACACTAAGGTCCTGCAGGGGCACCGCAACAACACTAAGGTCCTGCAGGGGCACCGCAACAACACTAATGTCCTGCAGGGGCACAGTAACAACACTAATGTCCTGCAGGGGCACAGTAACAACACTAAGGTCCTGCAGGGGCACAGTAACAACACTAATGTCCTGCAGGGGCACCGTAAACAACACTAAATGTCCTGCAGGGGCACCGTAACAACACTAATGTCCTGCAGGGGCACCGTAACAACACTAATGTCCTGCAGGGGCACCGCAACAACACTAAGGTCCTGCAGGGGCACTAATGTCCTGCAGGGGCACCGCAACAACACTAAGGTCCTGCAGGGCACCGTAACAACACTAAGGTCCTGCAGGGCACCGCAACACACTAAGGTCCTGCAGGGGCACCGTAACGACACTAAGGTCCTGCGGGGGCACCGCAACAACACTAAGGTCCTGCGGGGGCACCGCAACAACACTAAGGTCCTGCAGGGGCACCGCAACGACACTAAGGTCCTGCAGGGGCACCGTAACGACACTAAGGTCCTGCGGGGGCACCGCAACAACACTAAGGTCCTGCAGGGGCACCGCAACAACACTAAGGTCCTGCAGGGGCACAGTAACAACACTGAGGTCCTGCAGGGGCACCTTAACGACACTGACGTCCTCCTGCAGGGGCACCGTAACAACACTAATGTCCTGCAGGGGCACCGCAACAACACTAATGTCCTGCAGGGGCACCGTAACAACACTAAGGTCCTGCAGGGGCACCTTAACGACACTGACGTCCTCCTGCAGGGGCACCGCAACAACACTAAGGTCCTGCAGGGGCACCGTAACGACACTAAGGTCCTGCAGGGGCACCGCAACAACACTAAGGTCCTGCAGGGGCACCGTAACGACACTAAGGTCCTGCAGGGGCACCGCAACAACACTAAGGTCCTGCGGGGGCACCGCAACAACACTAAGGTCCTGCAGGGGCACCGCAACGACACTAAGGTCCTGCAGGGGCACCGTAACGACACTAAGGTCCTGCAGGGGCACCGCAACAACACTAAGGTCCTGCAGGGGCACCGTAACAACACTAAGGTCCTGCAGGGGCACCGCTACAACACTGAGGTCCTGCAGGGGCACCGTAACAACACTGAGGTCCTGCAGGGGCACCTTAACGACACTGACGTCCTCCTGCAGGGGCACCGCAACGACACTAAGGTCCTGCAGGGGCACCGCAACGACACAGGTCCTGCAGGGGCACCGCAAGGTCCTGCAGGGCACACTAAGGTCCTGCAGGGGCACCGCAACGCAGGTCCTGCCGCAACGACACTAAGGTCCTGCAGGGGCACCGTAACGACACTAAGGTCCTGCAGGGGCACCGCAACAACACTAAGGTCCTGCAGGGGCACCGCTACAACACTGAGGTCCTGCAGGGGCACCGTAACAACACTAAGGTCCTGCAGGGCACCGCTACAACACTGAGGTCCTGCAGGGGCACCGTAACAACACTAAGGTCCTGCAGGGGCACCGCTACAACACTGAGGTCCTGCAGGGGCACCGTAACAACACTAAGGTCCTGCAGGGGCACCGCTACAACACTGAGGTCCTGCAGGGGCACCGTAACAACACTAAGGTCCTGCAGGGGCACCATAACGACACTGACGTCCTCCTGCAGGGGCACAGTAACAATACTAATGTCCTGCAGGGGCACCGCAACAACACTAAGGTCCTGCAGGGGCACCGTAACGACACTAACGTCCTGTATATTCTGATCATTGCATGTTTGAGGGTTGAGTGCTTGGAAAGATGTTGATCCCTGGATTCGAGGAGATCCCCGGACTCGAGGAGATCCCCGGACTCGAGGAGATCCCCGGACTCGAGGAGATCCCCGGACTCGAGGAGATCCCGGACTCGAGGAGATCCCCGGACTCGAGGAGATCCCCGGACTCGAGGAGATCCCGCTCCTGTAGAGCACTCTCAGCAGTCATACATGCTGCTTCTTTAAACTTGCTTGAAATGTGCAAGTTTGTACAACATTCAAGTTTGGTGCTTGATTTTGTACTTGTCACATTAGACAGGGGTTTATTGGTTGGCCGATAAATCAGGCAGATATTTTCACCTTTTAGAGTGTCAGCTTTTGTTCAGGCCAACCGGCTGGAATAGCTGTTTGATACAGATGCAGTTTTATTTCAACACAAGTGCAGTTAGGTAAAAGCACAAATTATAATGACTTTCCTTATCCAGTTTGTAGTAAAACAGGCTTATGGATGAGTTTGTAGAACAATTATGTGTCAAATGAGTATTTTTACTTATTATTGCTTGTCTTTTACTTTTACTTTTATCATTTATTTTACTTTTTGTAGACTTTTATAGATATATATATTTTTTTTACCTTTTTCCAGTGTTCTTTCCTCCTCTCCTGATGGTCAAAAATAGAGCGAAAAGGATCTGAATAATCTTCTTGGTACGTTTAAAGCTGTGAGAGAAAGGGAGACAAATGCCCCCTCCACTGACATGAAGCCTGTGTCCAAATAAAAACGTACGGTAAGCCTTTAAGCCAATAAATGCAGCACAGACCGAGAGGCCAGGAGTCAAACATTACGACTGCATGTGGTCGCTCAGGGAGGGGCTTTAGCCTGAGTGCAGACCCGATGCTCACTGCTTATTAATGGATCTATTGCCTGCCAAATCTGTGATGTTAAACCCTGAAAATATCCAAAGTTTGTATTTGTCATTTATTAGACATTTGCACATAATTGTTTTTATTTTATGAAGAAGCTGAATAAAAATGTCTTTCTGAGGACCACCAGATCAAAACCAGGTCTAAAAAGGGACTATATAATGGCAAACCTAAAAGAAGACAGAAATAGAGATTAAATTGACTCGCGTACCACCAAAGGAACACATACCACAGTTTGAGGACCACTGGATTTAATTGTAAGTGTGAAAAGAAGCAAACGCATGGACGACAACGACAGCGTTTCTATGAAGACGCAAGGGGACAAACACTGCATCGGTGCAGGTTCGAACTGTTAATTAGAGATTGTTGAGTGTCTGAAATCTGTGCTAAGCTCATATCAAGGTTTGGATAAATACAGCGATGATGTGGTCAAATGGGCTAATGCCTTGTCAGTGGCACTTCCTGTCGCAGGCTGACCTTGTTTTTGGGAAACGACACCACACACTTCCCAAGCTATGTTAGTCTGGAATACATAATGGCAAAATAATGGTAAAATGTGGAAATAAAAACACTGTTTATTATGAATGGGACGATACCACATTTTGGAATCTGTATGATACCTAATACTTTGGAGGTGATTTATTTCCCATTAATGATATTCATCAACATATAAATCATCATTGTAATTACACTAATTGTTTTCTTTTAAAAAGGGTTCCAAACAGTGCATTTTAAGGACGAACAGATGGATCACTCAAATGTGCTGAAGGTGTTTTGACACAAAACAATGAAGAAATGGCCCTAAATTCCACCACATAAACACCACAACTGACATGTTTGTGAAAACGATTATGATATCTAAAGATATAGAGCCAAATACTTAAAGGTCATTCTGGAGATGCTAATGTTTAAGCAAATGAAATAATCAAATATCGGTTTAAAATAAGGTTCTTATTTGATTTTATGAGGCATTATTTAGCACTAGTTATTTGTTGATGCACTTATAATGCATTTAATAGCATTTATAGAACAAAAGAGAGCATTAATAAGCTGCTTATTTAAAAAAAATTCAATAACCAAGTGATAGATGCTTGTAAAGTGCTTATGTAGTGCTTATTACCACATTAAGGAACCTTATTTAAAGTGTTACTCAAATACTTTACTTCTACTTTCAATGACTGTATTAAAACATCATTTTCTAATGTTTTATTCCAGTAAATAGTTGTTTTCTAAATTCTATTAAAACTGTATTTAAAAAAATAAATTTTAAAAAGCGTTCTTTTTTTTGCATTGACATGAATCTACAATAATTGACTTGTGGACTTTTTTCCCTGTTGTGTGTCATTTTGTGCCTGATGATTTTGTGTGTTTTTATTTCTTTATTTTATTTACATACCGTGCAAACTTTCCCACAATTGTTTCCTCTCATATCGCCATTTCCATCACTACACATCTCATCTTCTGCCTCCCAGAAAGCAGATTCATCAAAGGACGGGGCCCCAAACACGTCTGAATTATTAAAGGTATTTTGAGAGGCGAACACATCATCATTTCACCAGACATCCGCGAGCACAGACGGACGCTTGTGCTCTAAATAACGTGAAACCTCGTGACGGTTGGACTTTGCTGGCCTAAAGCTATAGCTGTTTCTGGCGATTCCTGTCATGTGTTCTTGCCTGAAAGTGCTCCCCCAAACGCAGAAACGACCAACTCATCCAGCGCCACTTTCGACGTGTAACACCGCAGAGGGGTCAAGCTGACGAGCACCGTTTCTAGGTTTTGTCCGAGCTATATCAAGAGCACTGGACGCTAATTCCCAAATCCTCTTAGGCTCTGGGGCTCTTATTCCTGTTGGGTCCATAGGTCTTTTTTGAAAGCTCAGTCAGAACAAGCTGATTGGTCGGAGACGGCGCACGCTTGACAGGCCGGAGTCAGGGGCCAGGGGCAGACAGCTGAACCACTGAGAGCGGGCAAAGACGGGAACAGCAACTGGTGTTCGGACGCAAAGGTGAGGACCACTCTTTCCTGTACACTCTCAGCACTTTTGGCCTGAAAGGTTTGCAAGATTGGTGTTGCTCGTGCGTGGAAAATACGGGACTGTAAACGGACTTTTGATTGCCATTTCAGTTGTCGTGTCAGTCGATGGCAATTTTAAGAGTTTACTTGCACAAAACTGGCGGTTAATTCAAAATAGATGACTCAACCAGGCATGATTTTGAAGGTGTTTAATGAAGCCCGGTGGAACAACAAGCCCATTGTGAATTTAGTCACGGGTCTGTATCAAATGGATTTTTTTTCACAAGTGACGTTGATTTACAATAGTAGTTTTGTTTATTCAAGGCACCAAATGAAACCATGTGCAATGTGTTCGGACATGGAACATAATAAACTAAATGCTTGTGACTTGTCAGCAGTCAAGCGCAAAAACAATGCTATTTATTCTTGTTTTTTGTGTGTTTAAATGTATATCAACAAGCCGGGCAAAACACGCAAAAACAACTGTCGAAAACATTGCAGCAGAATCCTTTCATTTTAAAGCATGAATTTGATTGAATTAACTAGAAATGTTAATTATGTTTCCATTGCGAGTCTAATCCAATTCAAAGTGTCTTCATTTGGTCATGCTTTGGCTCATCAGCAGAAATCTGGGCGTGTGGCTTTGAGGGTCAGGAGGTGGAGATCAGGAAGCGGACCGCACTAATTGAAACTCTTAAGGATCGGACATTTAATCCAATGGGATATCGACTCTGCATACGTCACTCTTTCGTTGTTGACATCATCAAAATCCTCAGTTGGCAGTGACCGAACCAACCGCGCAGGACAATTCATAGGACAAGCATGCGGTCATTGCATAGAAGCTGAATGCAAATTGGTTAGATCGTGGGTTTACGGTCAAACTTTGTTCATCTCTATTCTGGTGTCGTCATTTTTTGCATTCCTTGCCTTAAAACAAAGATAAACGCACGGAGATCGGTTGCTGCGCTGTAATCCTCTTACACCGCATTACTTTAATTGAAATTGCCTGACACTGATGCATGCACAAGTTTCTATTATCCTCAGATTGACGATTTGCACCATTTAATTGGTCCAAATCAGGTTAAAATGCTGTACAACATTAATAATGTTCTCTAATTTGATGTATATTACTTAACCTTACCTTAACAATTGTCCCACAATAATAAACACGTTATTTTATGTAATTATTCATCAGAAATCAGCATAGGTTTTATTGCTATTTTGTGTAACTAAAGTGTTAAAAATAAAAATAGACTTTGACTGAATATAAATGTACACAATAACAATGGAAAACTAGCAGCGTAAATCGATAAAGAGTTTGTCATACATCATTACATTTAAAGGGGCAGTGTGACACTTTTTGGGGGTTGTTTTTGTTGTGCCTGGAATGTTTCACAGTATGGCATTAAACATATCTATCTCCATGTGGCTGAAACATCACTTCAAGCTGCTGTAATGTATGTTTTCAAGGTGTTTTTTGCTTTAAAGACTCTGTAATTAAGTACATGCAAGATATGTGAAATAATGTGTTACTAGCAAGAGCGGATCCTCCTCCAGAAACGTTATATTTATTTATTTATTTATTTATTTAGTTAGTTGTTTATTTATTTAACTTTAATGAGAATGTGAAGCGTTCCCTTTTGTTAACGTCCATTGTTAACTGAGTTCAGTCTGAGTCATCCATTTCTTTATAATCACCTTCTTTCATGTTGCCAGAAGCATATTTCGTGCGTCTTTAATGATTGTATTTTTTATGCGCAGGTAATTAACATCTGCGAAAATGTCTGACCGACTCCTTGACCTTGATGAAACGGCCACCCAAACAGGTGAAGACCCTTTCATTCATAGAACACTTTTGCATACTGGTTTGTGTATTCACCATAAAACCGATCTGAATGTTTGGGACAATGGATGTATTGTTGTTTTTGCACAGGTCCAAAGGGTGTGATCAATGACTGGCGGAGGTTTAAGCTCGAGAGCATGGATAAGGAGAGTCTTCCACCGGCCAAGAGGGAGCTGCTCAGACAGATGTCCTCCACCAACAGGCCCAAAGCAGGAGACAACATCGCAGAGCAGAACAGAAAGGTAATCCCTCCACACAGAGGCAGTGTTCATACTCGCACACACCATTGGGACTAAACTGGCCGTAGACCAGGACTAAACAGACAAGAAAGGGATGCATCAGGACTAAACGGAGATCAAACGAGGATCAGACCAGGGCAAGAGTTAATCCATCTTCTACATGCCTCTATGTTAACTCCTCTTTTGCCCTGCAGATGAGTGAGCAGGAGTATGAGATGCTGAAGGATGAGGATGAGGGCTGTCTGAAGAAGTACCGGCGTCGCTGTATGCAGGAGATGCACGAGAAGCTGAGCATCGGGCCGCGCTTCACGGGCGTACACGAGCTAGAGAGTGGAGAGGCATTCCTGGAGGTCATTGAGAAGGAGCATCACAGCACGCTGGTGGTGGTGCACATATACAAGCTGGGCATCAAAGCCTGTGAAGACCTCAACCACTGTCTGGACTGCCTGGTCACGGAGTATCCCACAGTGAAGTTCTGCAGGATCAATGCTGAATCCTCAGGGGCATCTGAGCGCTTTTCTGACGAGGTGCTGCCCACTCTGCTGGTTTACAAAGCTGGAGAACTCATCGGGAACTTTCTGGCCTGCACGCAGCACCTGACCCAGGAGTTTTTTGCCACCGACGTGGAAGCCTTTCTCAACAGCTACGGTTTGCTGCCGGAGAAAGAGCTGCCGTCTGTGGATGATGAGGAGGGGCATGAGATTGAGTGAATGCAGTTGTAACTGTGGGAGAGGATGACTGTAAGGGCTTTGAGAGATACCAAAGACTACGACTAACAGATTGTCTATTAGAATGTTGAGTGTTATCGACTGTCTGATAAAACGCTCCCAAAGCTGGTTCCACTTACATGGTTTTGGCTGGAGCTGTGGCAGATATGGTTCATGGAAGTAACGCAAATTAAAAAAAAGATAAGATGAATGACCCAACTTAACCTTGTTCATGGCAAATGCAAATGCTTTTGTTGGAACACTCTGAATGTTATGCTGTATTATAAAAATGACAATTGCACCTTCAATTGTTTATAGTTCTTTGATTAAACGTCTTTTTGGGAGGTATACGAACGGTAGAGTCACTTTTTGCGTGTTGTGTTGCTCAGGGAAAGCAGTTCTTGTTTGTTATTTAAACTGAGTCACGGATAACATATAAAAATGTATGTTTAAGTCCCATAATAACCTCTAAAGAGCCTAAACCATCCTTGTGAAACCAGCTTTATGTGGGTCTATGTAATGATGAGGGTAGTTTTTAGATAAATGCAGATTGTTCCAAGTCCTCCCTGCACCATTCAAGAGATAAAATCTGGATTACTGTAAATCACAAGAACGGAAATACAATGTTAGAAGACTTTACACACTGTACATAAGATTTAAACTGCTCATTAAAAGACTTTTCGTAGAACTGTGGTGGAACCTTCTTTCATCCATTGTCTGTCGATGACAAATGTCCAGAAAAATCAGTTTACATAAGTTAAGAGTAAGAGCTCCATCCAACACCAGCCGCCCTCTTTCCGGGTGAGCAGTGGAGCCTGGTCTGGAAAAAGAATTCGTAAGCGTCTTGCCAAACGAATGAAACATCTTTCTGACGGCAGTGCGTAGTAGATTACACTTTACTGTTTAGATTGTGTTGAAGCGAGCAAAACGAGCACTCACTAAAGTAGTTCTTGACTCATATAGCACTCATTTAAAATAGCATTTGTGACACTATTTTTAGAAGTGAAAGAGAATCAAACGGTGAGTAATGACGTTTTCTCCCGTAAAAACTCAAAACTCATCTAAAATGTGAAAATGCTGCTACAGTCCCACAACAAACATCTAAGAGAAGAAAATTAAGCGGTGGAAAACCAGATAAACAACAGCTATGGTCCTCACATTTCACACTATTGGCCCGGCTTGCTCTGGTGGCGCTCTGGAAGACTTTGCAAACCTGGTTTAGTTCAGTTTAGACCTAGTTTTGATCAAGTCAATACAGTTATAATAACACAGTTAAGCCTCCAGATGTTGTTCAGTCTATAAATAAGAAAACTTCCATGTTATGTTAATAAGAGATGATTAACCATTGAAAAGGTCTTGAGAACCTTCTTCGTAAATGACTTTATGGTTGTTAAAATTACATTATTCAAGACTGAATTGAGGGATGGATCTTAAAGCATCGTGCAGTCACATGTTTCACTTTTCGTGTCTTTGTTTTAGTGCTGTGACTCTTCTGTGACCCTCTGCCACCTCGAGCATGTCAAAACAAATCTATAAATCCGACCTAAAAAAGGTGCAATATGTAACTTTTCTGGATGGATGTACACTTTTTTAGTTTCCACATTTAACACAATTTGCCATGTAGCTGTTGTCTTGGTGACCCCCTGTGTTTTGTGTTGATGCATAGACCAGAGATCTCAGCTAATCAGATAATCTTCTTACAGGATTACAAATGTAGCTTTAGTTGGCTGTCGTTGACTGTTCCTTTTGCACGCGGCTCCAACTCATGAGAAAACATTCCATACTTGAATTAAACTCAACATGCACTGTAACTTCAAGTGGACGGTTCGCCACCTGCATGTTTCCATGGAGATGTTATTGCTTAACCTGGAATGTTCCATAGTATGGCATTAAACATATCTGTGTTGCATTTATTCAACAGATGTTTTTTATTGCCAAAGAAATATCTTCAAATATATGCATTCTTACATGAGCAGGGTCACCTCTCCACAGATGTGGCCTGGCCCTTTTAAGAACATACCAGGTAAAGCAATAAACTCTCTGTGGAGCGATGCAGCAGCTCCATGCTCCTGAGAGGCATTAGTGAAATATATCTTAACCTTATGTGGCAAGTCAGGGTGTTTTAACTTTTAAAACCAAATCGGAGGGCCAACAGCGCCACCTGGGCATGAATGGGCCCAGGACCATATTGAAAACATTAAAAGAAAGGCGCACTGGTTCGTTGACAGAGGCTAATAGACATTTTTTATACAGAATATGCTTTATTTATAAATTCGTTTCTTCTTAATATTTGTATGAACGATAAGTTCTCTAATAAAAAAAACATAGGCCTCAGTGGAATTTCACATCCATCGTTGTCCATAAATGCAATGACATTCATGTGGAGCATTGTCCATCAATTGATTCTTACAATAGTCACAAGAGTCAAGACAGGTTGAGAACAAGGAAAAAGGCCAGGTGACGGAGCACGCTCATCCCGTCCCCTTGACCTAAAAGTTACAGCTTTAGTTTAAGGCAGAGCAGATTAACAATGGGCCTATGATGCAGCTTTGCTTTCACCTACCTCTGAGAAACTTCTGCTGCGCACCCATGACAGCAGCAAACATGGCTAGTTCAGCCGGCTACAGACACATTGGGACCCCAGCGTCCAGAACTACCAGCCGCCAACGTGCAATCCAGGAGCAATCCAGGAGCAATCCAGGAGCAATCCAGGAGCAATCCAGGAGCAATCCAGGAGCAATCCAGGAGCAACCCATAGAGCGGTGTGTCGTGGGGCGTGAGTCTCGCCACGGCACTAGAGTAAAACATACATTAGTGGCTGTAGAAATCAGTTATGGAAGTAGAAAACGCAGAAACTACCTGAGGACAGGAGGCAGGGGCGTCAACAGCCCAATCGGAGGCGGAGGTGGGGGTAGCAGAGAAAGAAGAAGTGGAAGAGAGGTGTTTTTATACTGCGACACCTGCTGGCCAATTTGTTTATTATCCATTCACACGGTCACACTTATATGTGGTGACCCTCCGTCAGAAAAGTGACATAGTGCCCCTTTAACTTTTTGTGTTGGTGTAGTGTTGTGTAGTATTGGTGTTGTGTTGGTGTTGTGCTGGTGTTGTGTTGATGTTGTGCTGGTGTTTTGCTGGTGTTGTGTTGGTGTTGTCTTGGTGCGGACACGCCTCAATTTGCAAATACACGGTGGAGCCGGACCCACTCAGCAGGAGAACCAATTCTTCGAGGCTGATGAAGAACCGTTCATATGGAGTAGAGACCGTTTCTCCAGGCAGCTGAGGAGCATCTGGATCCACAGGTCCTCGATGTGCCTGCTCCACTCCGTCGGGAAGTGGGAGAAAAGAAGGAAAAAGCGATGAACGAATTGCAAGTGAAATTGAATATTAAGTATTGTTTGATAGAAAAGAAGTAAGAAGCAGAGGATAGTGCTCAAGCTGCCATACTTCCCCCAGCATAGTTGCTCCTGGGGCAGCGTAGCTGGAACTGTAGGTTTTTATTTCTGTTCCTAACTGGCCTGACCATAAGCCATTTCAAAGAGGAACGTTTTAAGCCGCGGTCTTAAATGAACAGGAAGCTGATTCCACAACACAGGAGTTGGTAGCTAACGCTCTACCTCCTACTGTGCTTTTAGAGACTTGGGACCACCAGAGAAGTCCGCATTTTGAGAGCGAAGTGCTCAGTTGGGATGAATAAGGTACCATAGCCTCTTGAGGTAGGATGGGGCCAGGTCATTTATGGCTTTGTAAGTCAGGAGGAGGATTTTGAATTTGATTCTAAACTCAACAGGGGGCCAGTGAAGAGACTCGAGCACCGGCGTAATGTGCTCTCTTCTTTTAGTTCCTGTTAGCAATCTTGCAGCTGCATTTTGAACCGATGTTGTGTTGGTCTTGTGCTGGTGTTAAGATGGTCTTGTGCTGGTGTTGTGTTGGTGTTGTGTTGGTCTTGTGTTGGTCTTGTGTTGGTCTTGTGCTGTATTGGTATTGTGTTGGCGTTG
The DNA here is from genome assembly GCA_015082035.1 of Chaenogobius annularis. Classification (NCBI taxonomy): domain Eukaryota; kingdom Metazoa; phylum Chordata; class Actinopteri; order Gobiiformes; family Gobiidae; genus Chaenogobius; species Chaenogobius annularis. Next base: position 365,703 of record BJKM01000328.1, on the reverse strand, counting down.
TGCTGGTTTTGGTGTCGCAGTGCCTGTGGTTGTGGTTGTCAGCTCTTATTGTTTCTCTGTCCTCTGCTGCAGAACAGGAACATTCTGCAAAACACTTGTAACAAAGCCAGACCTAGTTTCCTGTATAAATAAATGAAAGCAAATCAAAATGACCAATATGGATATCATTAAGAAAGCATTCCTCTGTAAAAACCATTGGAAACTATTGACAACTGAGCACCCACAAGCACGTCAAGGTTACGTCCCCTTCTTGCTTTAGCCCATGTCGTGTAAGCAGCTTCCCTAGCCTCCAGTGCATCGCCTGCAAAAGGGTTTTCTTAATTAGCTGTTGTGAAGTGTGACACGCTAACTCATTCCTCTCCCAGGATATACCCATGTCTGCATCTCGTCTGGCTACGCCTCTTTAGCCTCTAGCTTCCCAACATCTCACAATAGCGTGTGTACAATAAATCAAAACACTCCGGAGAGATGAGAGGAGGTTTTTCCCAAAGATGCCCGAACATGTTAAGGTTGACCCGGGCCAGCTCCAATGGATAAAAACATGGGTATTTTTGACGTTTGCGTGCCACAGGGGAAGGATCAGAATGAAAAAGTAAGAACCTAATAAAGGATTACTGTCCGTGGAATGGAAGTTCAGGAGGTTCACGTCGCAGGGCCGCTGGAAACGCAAAGACACAGAAAGTTGAGTCATTTGTGCGAGCCAAGAATAAACAAGAAACCATTAGTGAGGGGCGTATTTAGCTTTGAGAATCACATTCAGAGAAGATCCTGTTCAAGGTGAAGGTGGACAACTTTGTGAGGTTAAGTAGGATTAACAGTTACGTTAGAACTGCTAATTTAACCTTTTACACTCATTTGCTTTGTTCATCATTGTGGATATGTTATATTATTAAGTACTACATTTGCTATATTTTCCTCAATTATGTTTGCATTATGTTTTAAGCAGATACAAATACCAAAATGAGTCCTCAAGACACAAATATGCAAAGGGTTAATTGTGGCGTCAACTATCCATCTACATTAAAGATATTTTCGAGATTTATTTTAACCGATCCGATGCCAAACAATACTTTCGCACGTGTGCAATAGCGAGTCAATGAGAATTACATTGCATTTACATTATTTTCTCCCCACCCCTTGACCTAAAATAAAACAATTAAATGCAGAAAATCAAAAATAGAAACAATGTATTTCAAAACATTTTAAGTATTGATATTTGTGTATTTTATTTATACCTTTATGTAACCAAGAGGTCTCATTGACATTCAGAATCTCTGGCCTGGCCAAGGCGGCAGCAACACAATCAACACAGAACGGAAAATCACAAAATATGACATAATAAAAACACCTCTCTCATAAGGAAAACACGAACAATTCTCAATCACCACACTTTTCATAATATCTTGAATGTATAAAGTGACACAACATCTTCCAATATAAGGTATTTTTGTACATTGTTCCAAAACCAAGGTGCAGCTCCCAGCTCTTTGAGGCCCGTTGAAAAGTATGAGGAAGTCAGATGAGGAGCGAATCTCCGGACAATGAGGAGGTCACTGAGGTACTGCGGGAGTTTCCCCAAGATAGCTTTGTAAATGAATATTTACCAATGTTGTTTTCTACCATTTGGATGTTCAACAAACTAAATCATGAAGAGTGCAGTGGTGGGATAAACCACAGTGATGCATGGTACACAGGGTCCAGGTCATGTCGATGAGGGCGCATGCATATATAAAGTATCGTCACAGTCGATGCAGAAAGAAAAACAAGATTGTGCTGAAAATAAAAGCCAATCTTTTGTTTCAGTTTTCGGATCATTGTTGTGATATGGATTTTAAATGAGAGACTTTATATATATTTATATGAGTGAACCATTTCAATGGGTTTTCCACCAGATGTACAAATATGAATTTATCGTATCAATACTCATACATTACAAGCCTAATGAAATGTATTACATTAATACAAGCCTTATGTAATACGCATACATTAGATTGAGTATTACATACTTGTACTACTTGTCTGGTACAAGCCTTCCTTTCTTTAGGTTAATGTATCATTGTACATGCACAGTCCCTGTACAAATACAAACATACCATATCATACCAGCCCTGCAGCTGTTCAGGCTGAAACCAGGTTTGTCCTCGATCTCCTCAGTCATCAAGTCCATAGACACTTTGCCCACCATGCCTCAGTGAATGTCTTGTGATTGTAATGAAGTGAAGGAATATTGCCCCAATATTTCCAGATGATGCTCTGGGGGGCACACTCTGACTGCCATTTGAGGTAGGACACATTAAAAACAAGACCAGCAATGACCTTTTATCATAAAACATTTTAATAAAATGTTCCTGAAGTCAAACCTGGTTTTACCCATTTTCCTGCATAAATCAACATGGAATTTAGTACTTGATATACAGTGTTATTGTTCCTTTTATATCTTTATTTACATCTCTTAACCAACCTCTACAGATGAATCATTAGTCCACGCCCCCACAGTCCCATTCACAAAATTCACGCTCGCATATCTCGGTAAATCAGCTTATTGTGCGGCGCCCTGACTCATAACTGCTTCCTGTCCACTGCAGCTGAAGTTTATCTCGTTGTTTACCAGTGACCGCAGCCCCTGATATCCCCCCACACAGCTCATGACGTTGGGCTTTTCGCCACTTGTTTGCGCGGCTGTGTAGCTCAAGTCCAGCTGCCACGCTCCAGTTCCCCCACACAAACGGTTTGGGCGATGTCACGAGGGGTAAAAAGGAGGTCCGCGGGTGCCAAATATGGAGGCGGATGTGAGCGAGATGACGTAAGGGATCACGTCGTGGATAAGGGCTCTCGAAACTTCAAACACGCTGATATTTATGGTGCACTTTAAAACGTTGTTGACGCAAATGAGTCCGCGCTTTGGGAGTGTAGTGGGCCCAAAATAAAATAAACAATGTGAACATTTTGGTGTGTAATTAATGGCTAATCATGCGCACGAACTTGCTTTATTGGGGAATTGTTTGTTGTCGACGTTGACGCTAATTGAAAATCCAATTACAAAGCACAGAAGAGAAAATATTCTAATAATCAATTCTAATCAGAGGAAATTGTTTCGCTTTGCCTGAAATGTCCAAACTGTTGGCCTTCCACGAGAAAAGTTACATAGCAAACTTTTAAAAAATATGAACTTATTAAATTATGTTTGGTTTAATCAATAGTATCAATAAGACAAAAGAAAAAAGACTTATCGTGTTTCATCATTACAAAAAAAAATTGAGCATTAATTCATTCAAAAATCATCACTTCAGCAGCAAAAAATCATGACGATCACGATGATGTGACGGCGAAGTGCAACATGACTGTTGTGAAATACAGGGGAATTATTAGTTATTCGTTTTGCTGAAAGACTGAATAGAAGTTAAGCTTTTTTTAATGTGGGCCTGAATGAATGGATTAACAGGACTCGGAGAGCTTTGGAAAGTTGCTGGTTTGAGAGGAAACCAGGCGAGAGTTCATTCATAAAATATGCAAAAGGCGGCGCTGCAGTGCACGACGGCCGCCTACACGCCGTGATTAATGACACGCGGATCTTGGTGGGTGATTAAAGGATTAGAATAAATGCCGTATAGAATAAGATCGGTGAAAGGAACGCTACATATAATTACACATGACAAGTCACCGTTTCACTGGTGCAGATTTCCAAGGCTAACGGAGGAAATCCCTTCTCTGCGTGAGTCATGGATCAATCATTTCAAACGCTCAAAGTGGTGGTTTTTGCTCACACCCGAGGGTTTCTGTGGGGCAAGTATTGACAGACCCCAACATGGCTGACTCAGAGCACAGCCACGGTTGCCATAGGTTACTGTACATTTGTATATCCAGGCGTGACAGTGGGGGTAAGGAAATAGCTCTGCTGCCTGGAGCGTCATTCTTGTTTAATAATAATAAGTCATAAAAGTGCTCAAAACTGGTTCAGACAGAGACGAAATACCATCTGTCACCAGAGGGATGGATGACCCAAATAAACATAAATAATATTATCATTAATATAATAGACCTGATTAGGCAGATTTATTTCTGTGGTTCAGATGACATCACAACATACTACAGGTCAGAGTTCTGCTGTAGTACAAGAAGTGCATGGTCTAGTCACTAATGACAATCATCAAATTAAAGATTTCTGAAATTAGAGTGCAGATATTTCTTGGCAAAATACAACGCTATCAATAAATTTGGCTCTTGCCCCCGTGTGGCAGGATGACTTCATTACATGCAATAATGTCCCTTATTGCAGTGTTTTCCCTGGACTCCTGGGGGTACACAAACACAAAGAAATGATAAAGGTATAGGTATTATTTTATAATATTTTAATATAAAATGCAATTTGTAATCAATTTTACATCCCTTAAGATGTTTGAATTATTAAAACAAAACGTATTCAAAGAGTTGATATTATCAGAGTAAACAGATCCATCTAATCAAAAGTTAATTTGAACTAAACGGAGAAGCTTAGAGGAAACTCAAGACAAAAAGGTTGGGAAACACTAATCTACATCTTGGTAATGTTGCTTGAATCGAATCACCAATCTTTGTATTCCTTTGTTTTGTATTCCAGTGAAGAGTATCAGCACCATCTGCTGGTGGAAGATGGTTTAGTCTGTTAATAACTCGAATACATTATAATACAAAGGCTTTAACTAAACAACAACAAATCAATGAAGCATAAGAAAGAGCTAACATAAATAGAGATGTCTGACTCATTGTACCTCCCTTATGTACAATGAGTGACAAAATAAGACAAAATAAGCAAGTAAATAAATGTTGATCTTCTTCTTCAGTGTTTTATGGCAGTTGGTATCCATAAAGTGTTACAATTGCGTTTTTTACTTTATAAATGCCAGAAGGATTCACTCATCTCAAAATGTAAATGTCAATCATCTTCTTCTTTGGTGGTGTTTTATGGCGGTTGGATCTGTAATGTTACATCACTGTCATTCTTTAGACTTTATTCTTTAGACTTTATTCTTTAGACTTTATTCTTTAGACTTTACTCTTTAGACTTTATTCTTTTCGACTGTGCCAGAGAGCAGTAAATGTCAGTCATCTTGTTTGATCACTACAGAGACAAGACGTCATAAAAGGTTTGAAAATACATTACCCACAATGCTCAGGTGAATTTGTGTTGACAAATGCTGATGTGCGCATGCGCCGGAGCTGTTGTGGGAAAAATGGCGGCACTGTTGCAGCAGGAGCTGGAGGCGGCAGAGATCGCAAAACTACCAAAAAACATCGTCAACAAAATCGAGAAGATCCTCTTGGACCAACAATATGAAATTGACTCCTTAAAGGCGCAGCAGGAGCAGTTTAGAGTGGACAATGGTGAGATATTCAGCCTCTAATCTGCTGCTTAGCTTTGCTAAACTCAGACCCTTGCTCAGCATGCTCAGTGCATGGCATAGATCTACAATAAAGTCACCCAACGCGTGCTTTCTTTAACATATGAACTTGCTCAGTTTGAAGTTCCTCATATGACCTCTTTCACCTGGTCACGGCTGGTTCACTGGGTTTCATGTGCGTTTGGGACATACACAAGGCTAATGTTAGCTTGCCCCTAAATTAGCATGCGTTAAATGTTTATGAAACTTTGTCCGAGCTCTGGACACCACACTCATGATTTAAATATTGTTCTCTCTCACATCAGAGCAACATTTCTTTGAAAAGGTGCAACAACTAGCTCACTGTCGAGAGGAGTTTTTGGCCCAGTCACAGGCGCATCTGAAGCTCAAGGAGGAATTCACCAAACTCGGTATGACACTTTTAATGGTCTGTTCAGTTGGACATGTTTGACATCTCACTCACGAATCAATACCATGTTTATATTCAGAGGAGGAATGCAAAGCTGTGGTGGCCAAAAACAGAGAGCATGAGACCACGCAGGAGAGACTGTCCTCAGACCAGGTAATGAAGACGGCACACATGCTCTTTATGTTTGTATTCTACTGTCTGTTCTCAACCGCTGTCTTTGTGTAGGTTCTGCTTTCGAAAGCCCGAGAAGAGCTGGAGGCTGAAAAGCGAGAGCTCGTCCGGACACTTGAAAGAAGGTCTTTGGAAGTGGAGCATTTGAACGGTACGCCACTAAATCGTTTGATTATTGAGATTGTGCAGTCACTATTACCAGTAGTTGTTGAAGGGCTTTATTATTTTAGAAAGACTTTTCATGGGTCATTTCATGTCTGATTTTCGTCATTTGGGGTTCTTTTTGTAGATCTTTGTGTGTGATTCTTGCTGTTGCTTTTCCTTGTAGTTTTTTCGAGATTCGTTGTCAACGTTGCAATTTTTACAACCTGTGCAATGGCTTCTTGCATCGCACATGTTGTTGAAATTAACCTAATGGTTGATCTTTCTTTTTCCAGATGATTTAAGGCAACTAAATGACAAACTGGTTGAAACTGCTACATCTAGAATAACTTTGCAGATGAAGCTTGATGAACTCGAAGCAGCTGAAGTCAACATTAAGGTAAGTTCAGGGCTGCTTTGTCTGTGTCGCCTCATTTTAATCCATCTAATCTTTAATGTAATGATTGATACTAGTACAAAGAGAAGCGTATGGACCAGGAGAAAGAGCTTCTACAGGGACAAGTCTCTTGGCTGAATGAGGAGCTTAAAGCCAAGAGTGAAGAGCTGCTGTCCCTGTCTCGACAGAAGGGCAATGAGATCCTGGAGCTAAAATGCTCCCTGGAGAATAAAGAGGATGAGGTTTGTTTGTTTAGAATAGAGAAAAAACATGATCGCTTTTAGTTCACATTATAAGAAGATACGATTCTTGCAGCTGAACAAGATCCAGGACCAAATAACTAGCTTTAAAACTTCAAATCAAAATCTGCAGAAGCAAAATGAAGAAATGGTCAGCAAACTTAAAGAGGTTTGTGGTTTTGTCATTAATCTGTTTAACAATTTCCTGTTCATCTTCATCTCTATTGAATTGACAAACCATTTTGTTTTGCGTTAGGCCAAGGTACAGCAAGCAGCGATGGAGGAGAGGTTCAGAAACGAACTTAACGCCAACATCAAACTTGCTAACTTGTACAAGGTACGTGTTATTCAACATTTGCATGATAGGCATGCTTATCTCGTGCTCTGTGACGTCACCTGCTTTGAATATGAGGTTTATAAGCCGCGGTACGAGCCCGCCAGAGAGTTCCGAGATTATCTGAGAATCTGTTAGCAGTCTGTGTGTACCTGTGAGGTTCAATAAAGTTCCTGAACCCGTCCTCGCGTCTCCTCGTTGTTTCCATCTGTCCAATTATCCATATGGGCCTCAAGTAGTGCTCTGGCCGGCACTCCAGACCAGTGACGGCTACAAACCTAAAGCAGCACCTTTACAGTCCACACAGTCCGGCGTTATCTCTCCAACAGCTATACAACTCGTTTGATATTCAGAAACTCAAACTGAATGGTGTGTTTATTACAGGGAGCAGCAGCAGATGCAGAGGCAAAAAGTGAAGAGTTGAGCCAGGCAGTTGAAGAGCTGCATAAGCTTCTGAAGGAGGCCGGAGAAGGTGAGCCCAAAGCCCAGAACACACGCCAGGGCAACGCGTCTGATTTAGGCCGCAGTGTGTGTCTCTGATGTGATCCGTGATATCGTAACTGTAAAACATCACTGTTCGATAGTTTTGAAATAATGGAACTACAATCTTATAGTTAGGATTGTAGTTCCATTATTTCAAAGACTAATTATTGAGATGGAGGGGAAGACAAAATAAGTGTGCTGCGGTTTTATTACGGTGAATAAAACAGAGCGGCAGACAGACTGACGGACACACACAGGCTCAGGATACACACACAGAAAATGGTTGCTTTATTGCTCGCCCCATGTAAAGTTTTTATACATTTTACAACAGAAAAAGTGAAGAAAAAGGCTAAAGTAGTTTCACTGTTGACACAAATACACGGATCAGTGAATCTGCTGCAAATTAGCAACAGTAAACACGATTTCCTTAGTCTGTCAGCATCTTAAACAGAATTTAATCCAGGTTTTGCTAAATAATAATGCCTTTTTAGTTCACAACTTTTGACTCTGCAGTCTTTGCGCTAAGGGATCATTTATTTATACAATTGAAACTTGAGTACCCTGTTGAATACACAACAATAACACAGAATATTTAGCTAAAATAATCCATCTGAACACTGGAGCATATGTAGTTTCGAAATGTCCAATTCACTTGTCTTATCTTTTGATTACAGCTACCAAAGTCTGTGAAGAACAAGTGCAGGAAATGAATGCAGGCACCGACAAGGCCACCGCCGAGTTAAAGGAGAGGATTCAGAGTCTTGAGAAGGAGTTGGACAATGCAAACGAGCTGCTCGCCTCTTTTAATCTCAGAGGTAGGTGTGGCACGTCACCGTATCGTACATGTGTTTTCTGTCCATTCCTTTTTTTAATGTTGAGGTTTGTAATAATAACCACAATTTGTGTCTCACAGGCCCCGGTGCGGCGGCGTCGTCTTTAACCGAAGAACAGCTGACCACGATGTCTCCCACTGCAGCCGCCGTCTCGAAGATAAAACCGCAGATGAAACTGACCGAGGTAATTGATCATGCTGAATCTGTGAAATGTATAGATTTTGTTTAGTATTTGGTGCGACAATTTTAGAAGCAAAATGAAGTATTTCTTAAATTCAATCTATACTCGAAAATGCATCTAAATGTAAAGAATTTTTTAACTGGCTTTTTTTTTTCTGTCCAAAATATTGCTTAAAAAGATAAACAGTTCTACACATAAAAGGTGCATCAGTCATTCATTTGAAACATAAGCCTGGATTGAAGACCCTTTATCCATGAATAAATCCGTTTTCATTTGTAATCTTGCATTGTTTGAAGGCCGTACGATGCAGATCTTTCCATTTGCTTTTCCAATGTGACAAAACAAGCTAAAAAAGACTAAAATGTTCAAGATTTTTCTGCCACAAATACTTTTTTGGGACAGGCAGTGTTGTAGCTTCAAATGGCAAAGGGTTGAGGCCAGGAACTGTTCTTAAAAATGACGTATTATGAAAGATTCCCAGTATTACAGAAGTTTCATTTTGATTACTAAACGCGTTTCAATTTCATATCTTTCAAAAAAAGTACAGTCCCAGAATATGTGTCTGAGGTTCCACCAAATTAAGATGTGATAAAAGAGCTGCGTTAGATTTCCATTCAAACTCCCGTAGTACTGGGCTGTTAGTAGTTTTCAGTTCCTCCCAAAGCGTCATTTCCCGGTCCGATTCACGTCTTTCTCCCATTTCCCTTAATGTGCTCCGTGTCAAACGTGTGAATTATGATCTATTTATACAATTTCAGTTGTATTCCGCGTATGTGGAGAGCCAGGAGCAGCTGCAGTTGGAGCGTCTGGAAAACAAGCGCGTCAACAAATACCTGGATGAAATCGTGCAGGAGGTGGAGGCCAAAGCCCCGATTCTGAAACGCCAACGAGACGAGCATGAGCGGATGCAGAAGTCTGTGGCAAGTCTCTCTGCCAAACTGGAGCAAGCCGTCAAGGTGCGTCGTTTCCAGCCGTTTAGAGTTTTGGATACTACACACACGTTGTACGTCGTTCTAGTTTTGTACAGATTATCGTTGTTTTTGTGTTGCACCAAATCGCAAAAGCCCTGATTGTACTTTCCCAATGCGTTTGTGTTCAGGAAGTGCATCGTCTCCAAAGAGAGGCAGATGAGGCAAACAAGCACGCCTCGGTTCTTGAAAGGGAAAGCCAAAGGTCTGAAATGCAGGTGGCGGACATGGCTCAGCAGGTTTGTGCGGTCTCTCAAGAAAGTTATGATTATCCCAGTTTTGCAGAGCTTGTCCAAAGCTCTTTTTGGTGTAAATGTTTTTCAGTGGTTATAATTAATGTGTCTCTCTTTCTGTGGAGTTTCCATTGTTTTGCTTTAAAGGTTTTTAACACAATTGACGCTCAAACTAGTATCAGAACTAGGTCCGGCAAGTTCAGTTTTAGAGCCAGTTGTAAAGCAAGAACATTTTCCTTAACATCACAATACAGTGCTTTGCTTAAGAATAGAGTCCAGCCCTCGACATTTACCGACTGTCTATACCCTCTCACTCCCCCTTTTTACACTATGACTGTCAAATAAAACCTTTGGCCGAAAAATGATAGATATATATAAAATACAAAAAAAAAATTGTAAACTTGACTCTAAGAAAAAAGTGCAGATAAAATGCTTTCAGTCACAACAGTCAAACAGGTAAAAAAAAGTTATATTCATTTTGATCTTTATACATCCAAATTACATATTAAAGAAACTGTTGTTTTTTTAAATGTACTCTATTGTTAAAAAAAAAAAAGGTATTATTGTATCAAAATCTGTATTGAGTGTCGAGCCTTTTTAGTGTCCCACAGTTTCAGGATTTTGAGAACTTTTTCCAATGAAATGATAAAATGTTGAGTTTTAAAATGTTAATCCCTCTGGCCACGGCCTTAAGCTTTCCTCCTTCTGAAACCCATGAATTGAAATAGTTCAGGATTTACATTTCCAGTCCCACTTTCGTCTCGTGATCCATGGCCGTGTTTCCAATCTTCTCAGGTGCGAGTGCTGCTCATCGAGCTGGAGGAGGCTCGGGGGAACCACGTGCTTCATGACGAGGACGTGAGCTCGGCGGACGTCAGCAGCACGTCTGACGTCATCTCGCAGCATCTGGTGACCTTCAGGAGTGTGGAGGAGCTACAGAAGCAGAACCAGCGCCTCCTAGTGGCCCTCAGGGAGCTCGGTGACGCCCAGGAGAAAGAAGAGTTTGAAGCCACCAGCAACAAGTAACGCCAATTTTAAGTTTGGTGCACTGTAAAGGGTCTGCTGCTTTGTCTCCATGGAGATGTTGTTGTTTTCTCTATAATGTTCCTCAATTTGGCTTTGAACTTCTTTCTCCAAGCAGGTGACATGACCTTATAGCATTTAAAGATGTCTGAAACTGAATAAATGAAGGTTCGATGAGTTAATACCATACTGTGGGACATTTCAGTTTGGGCTACAGCAATTAATCCACTCATTGATAATTATAATTGTCATCTGGACTATACAGACTCTAAAACGCACGCCAAGACACATTTTTATAACAAAGACGGTGACGTTATTAAATCTAAATCTCTAAAAAGAATAAACTATTTCAAATGTTCACATTTTGCACACTTTATTTGTCAATATTTTGGCAAATTGAGGCGCGTCCGTCCGAGTCAGATCTCTCCTTCACTGGGGAAAAGTAGAAACCTTGAGTTCCACAAAGAGGTTTGGTAGTTTTTCCTGGCCGAGAAGGAGGGTCTAAGTACAGGGGAGCTTGGGACATCTGTCTGAGGACACGGGATGCTGGGACGTTACCAAGTCCCTATGAACATTGTGATTTTGGGAGTTGCACAAATTAATTGAATTGAAATATTTCAGTCACCATAGTTCAACCTTTATTTGTTTTGTATTTAAACGATCTCGATGTACAGTTATCTTTTACGGGTAACTAGACTACTATCATCACTATGAGACGAGCAATAGTGGACATTTACTTTCATTTGTTTACTTTGCACGTATTATTTATAATTATTGCTAAATATTCTCGCGCTGTGTTGCAGGCGAGGTGAACTGGAGCAGTGTCTGGAGAAGGCACAGTCCGAGCTGGAGACTTTGAAAGAGCAGAGGAGCCAACAGTTGAAGATGACCGAGGCCATAGTGAGGCAGAGGGACATGTATCGTGTGCTTCTGGCTCAGGCCACTGGAGTCAACTTCCCGCAGCATGGTAACGACGCTCTCAATGCAACGTGAATGGTCGCTATTGGCAAAGCTGCGAAAACGCCTTCACATCCTGTATATTATGTTGCGTATCTAACCCGTACGTTTAGACTAGGGCTGATATGGCTGTTAAGTTCTGCAATATCCGTATTATTGCAATATTTGAATATACTCCATTGTTTCAGTTGTATTCAAACAAATGTCTCTATCAAACATATCAAAATATAATCTTAATTAGACTAATCCAGGACTAGTCAGACTACATTAATGGTATTGATATACATTTAGTTTGTTGCGATTTCAATACTTTTGCAAGATATTGTCCAGGCCTAGTTGCATTTTTCAGTGCACTTTGAACAGAATCCTTCTACTAAAACTACTTCTGTCTCCACCAAAGGGACTACAGATCAAAATGAGCCTGCATAAACTTAAAACATAAGTGCAGATTTAATCACAGTCGCTTTGAATGACAGAAATGTATTTTTCCATGCAACCCAGTTTCAAACAGTTTTATACTGTTTTATACTGTTTTATACTGTATACAAGGATAGATTAAACGTAAGGTTAATCGACCAACAATAAACAATAAATTGTATCTGGACTATACTGACTATTAAAAGGTTTATTGTATCCGTTTTAAAAATGTCAAAATATCAAAAGACGACCATTTCTGATTTTCATCAATCTGCTTCTATAATAATGGTGAGGTGCAGTGCTTTTTTTAAATCGGCTTCTAAAATAATGGTGAGGTGCAGTGCTTCTTTTAAATCGGCTTCTAACATAATGGTGAGCTGTAGTGCTTTTTTAAAATCTGATGTAAATACCTGATTCTAAAATAATGGTGAGGTGTAGTGCTTTTTTTAAATCGGCTTCTAAAATAATGGTGAGGTGCAGTGCTTTCTTTTAAATCGGCTTCTAACATAATGGTGAGGTGCAGTGCTTTTTTTAATCGGCTTTCTAAAATAATGGTGAGGTGCAGTGCTTTCTTTTAATCGGCTTCTAACATAATGGTGAGGTGCAGTGCTTTTTTTTAAATCGGCTTCTAAAATAATGGTGAGGTGCAGTGCTTTTTTAAAATCGGCTTCTAAAATAATGGTTAGGTGCAGTGCTTTTTTTAAAATCGGCTTCTAAAATAATGGTGAGGTGCAGTGCTTCTTTAAATCGGCTTCTAACATAATGGTGAGGTGCAGTGCTTTTTTTAAATCGGCTTCTAAAATAATGGTGAGGTGCAGTGCTTCTTTTAAAATCGGCTTCTAATAATGGTGAGCTGTAGTGCTTTTTTAAAATCTGATTCTAAAATAATGGTGAGGTGTAGTGCTTTTTTTAAAATCGGCTTCTAAAATAATGGTGAGGTGCAGTGCTTCTTTTAAATCGGCTTCTAACATAATGGTGAGGTGCAGTGCTTTTTTTAAATCGGCTTCTAAAAATAATGGTGAGGTGCAGTGCTTCTTTTTAAATCGGCTTCTAACATAATGGTGAGGTGCAGTGCTTTTTTTTAAATCGGCTTCTAAAATAATGGGTGAGGTGCAGTGCTTTTTTAAAATCGGCCTTCTAAAATAATGGTTAGGTGCAGTGCTTTTTAAATCGGCTTCTAAAATATGGTGAGGTGCAGTGCTTCTTTTAAATCGGCTTCTAACATAATGGTGAGGTGCAGTGCTTTTTTTAAATCGCTTCTAAAATAATGGTGAGGTGCAGTGCTTTTTTTTAAAATCGGCTTCTAAAATAATGGTGAGGTGCAGTGCTTTTTTAAAATCAGCTTCTAAAATAATGGTGAGGTGCAGTGCTTTTTTTATTAATCGGCTTCTAAAATAATGAGATGCAGTGCTTTTGAACGTGCCCTTTATCCCCTTAAGGTACTTCCACTGAGGACTTCACCGCGCTGACCTCGACGCCGAGACGTTCACCTGCGACCACGCCCACCACGGGAACGCCCACTGCTCTCCATCTCCATGACGACGGACACCGCAGAGGCTCTGGGAGGCCAAGGCCGCTTTGAGACAAGTAAGTTCATCATGTCCCTGTAGATGGCGGGTTTTTTTGTTTTCCTATGTTCAGTCCATCTTTTCCTAATGCTTTTTGTGCTGCTTCAATGTTCTCTCGTTGAAAATAAGATGAGCGCATTGTAATTTGCGCTCTTTCTTTCAGTTGCAGGATGTGTTTCCAACTACAAGAAAGAGCGATCGGACAGTGACAAGTCGACGACGGAGCAGAATGAGAAACTGCAAGAACAACTCTCCGAACTCCGCTCCGCAAACGCAAAGATCTCCACGCAGCTGGAGTTCGCCTCTAAAAGGTACGCTGTAGGTCTGCACAGTACGTCAAGTACAAGTACGTCGTGAAAAGAAAAACCACAATAAATGTTAAACGTGAATGAAACGTGGACAGGTACGAGATGCTGCAGGACAAGTCGAAGGCCTATCGTAAAGAGATTGCCTCCCTGCGAGAAAAGGAACAGAAGATGACCGCTTCGATACAGAAGCACGAGCAAAACGCGCACACGCTCAACGAGGACCTGAAAGCTGCCAAGGAAAAACTTTCCATGTCCAAAGTACGTTATATTCCGCATTGTTGATTATTGAATGTGTTTTTATTGCTCAAAAATGCCTCTAAAATCACAGCATGCTTACGGATTAGGGCGGCACGAACGTAGAAAAGTATTGCGATTTTGTTGACTACGATTGCCATTATTTTCGATTTATGGTTAAAAAGTAGGATTGAGTGCTCATATAAAATTTACTGGAGCATTAACTTTTGAGAAAAGATGACAACTTGGTAAATGCCCAAAAAAGAATTAATCAGTTTTGTTTTGGTTGTTCTTCTTTTAAAATAGCCGCTTAATTTGTTGTGTCCAGCGGACGTTTTCTTGCCTAAATCAGTAATTTTCAAAACTACCACAGCGCCTCTGTAGTTCAAATATTTACTGAATTTTGAGAGCACTTCCCACGGCGCTTTTAATGCCATACTGTGGAACATGCCCCTCTGAGTGCACCGTTTAAGTATTCTGTCTGATTTTGCCAATTTTAGGGCCAAGTTGAAAAGTCTCCGTATAGAAGGGACCTGCTCAAGCTGGTGGAGTCGCGGCTCACCCACGAAAAGGAAGCCGTTTTGAGTCAACAGCAGAGCCAGAAAACTGCTGCTTACGAATCTACAGAGCATTCAGGTAAAGTAAGGGCGCGGCGTACGCAGGGTGAAGGGGGCGGCGTACGCGGTAAAGGGGGCGGCGTACGCGGGTAAAGGGGGCGGCGTACGCGGGTAAAGGGGGCCGGCGTACGCGGGTGAAGGGGGCGGCGTACGCGGGTGAAGGGGGGGCGTACGCGGGTAAAGGGGCGGCATACGCGGGTGAAGGGGCGGCGTACGCGGTGCAAGGGGGCGGCGTAACGCGGGTGAAGGGGGCGGCGTACGCGGGTAAAGGGGGCGGCGTACGCGGGTAAAGGGGGCGGCGTACGCGGGTAACGGGTAGCGTCTTACAAATCTACATAGCTAACGGGGCAGCGTACGGCTAACGGGGCAACTTCTTACAAATCTACATCGCAACTTCTTACAAATCTACATCGCAACTTCTTACAAATCTACATGGCGTACGGGCAAAGGGGCAGCGTACGGGCAAAGGGCAGCGTAGGGCAAGGGCAGCGTACGGGCAAAGGGCAGCGTGGGCAAGGGGCAGCGTACGGGCAAGGGGCAGCGTACGGGCAAAGGGGCAGCGTACGGGCAAGGGGCAGCGTACGGGCAAAGGGGCAGCGTACGGGCAAAGGGGCAGCGTACGGGCAAAGGGGCAGCGTACGGGCAAAGGGGCAGCGTACGGGCAAAGGGGCAGCGTAGGCAAAGGGGCAGCGTACGGGCAAAGGGGCAGCGTACGGGCAAAGGGCAGCGTACGGGCAAAGGGGCAGCGTACGGGCAAAGGGGCAGCGACGGGCAAAGGGGCAGCCGACGGGCAAAGGGGCCGACGGGCAGAGGGGCAGCCGACGGGCAAAGGGGCAGCCGACGGCAAAGGGGCAGCCGACGGGCAAAGGGGCAGCCGACGGCAAAGGGGCAGCCGACGGGCAAAGGGGCAGCCGACGGGCAAAGGGCAGCCGACGGGCAAGGGGCAGCCGACGGCAAAGGGGCAGCCGACGGGCAAAGGGGCAGCCGACGGGCAAAGGGCAGCCGACGGGCAAAGGGGCAGCGTACGGGCAAAGGGGCAGCCGACGGGCAAAGGGGCAGCCGACGGGCAAAGGGGCAGCGCGGGCAAAGGGGCAGCCGCACGGGCAAAGGGGCAGCCGACGGGCAAAGGGCCGCCGACGGCAAAGGGGCAGCCGACGGCAAGGGGCAGCCGACGGGCAAAGGGGCAGGCCGACGGGCAAAGGGGCAGCCGACGGGCAAAGGGGCAGCCGACGGGCAAAGGGGCAGACGACGGGCAAAGGGGCAGCCGACGGCAAAGGGGCAGCCGACGGGCAAAGGGGCAGCCGACGGGCAAAGGGGCAGCCGACGGGCAAAGGGCAGCGACGGGAGGGCAGCCGACGGCAAGGGGCAGCCGACGGGCAAAGGGGCACCGACGGCAAGGGCCAGCCGAGGGCCCAGCCGACGGGCAAAGGGGCGGCGTCCAACTACACTCCCTGAGCGCACAAAACGAGGCAAACGTGCGGCGGTTTGATTTGCAGGCCACTCTCGAGCGCTCGGATAGCGATACTCGTCAGCGTCTCGACATTCAGCTGGAGAAGCAGGAGCGCGAGATCTCCCAGCTGCAGAAGAGACTGGAGAATGAGGTGGAACAGCGCCACCTGCTGACACGGAACCAGGAGGTAAGTTTGTGAAGCCTGCTTGCCACTAACATTCAACTCAAAGTAGTAGCAGTAAAATAATACGCACTTCCTGGTTTAAATCAGAACCTGGAAAGCTTTTAGATGTCTTGTCTTGAGGAGCCGTTTTGAGTTTGTTTTGATATGGCAACCCAACGTTTGCAGCTCATTGCTACATTTACTTGCTTTAAACATTAGGGCTGCGACGATTAATCGACTTTGTGAGACTAATCGACTATAAAAACAAATATTCAATCCCTATATTTTGACTATCGTAATCGTTATCTGGACTAGACGGACTTAAAAAAAAACTTTGCAAAGATCATTCCTATCCAAGACTGGCATTGCTAAATCAAATGTCAAAACATTCTGAAGTGTACACTTTATTTGTATCTACACTTTCACAATCCAGTCATCATTTCAACCTTTTATTAGATTTTATTTAGAATTTTAGTTGGAGCCGTATTTAACGTTGTACTGAATGGATTATTTATTTTTTTAAATCACAATTTTTTTTTTCCCCTTTTATGGTACTATTTACAAACCAGATTCAGTTGCTCGAGACGAAGAGGCAGCTGGAGTTACAGGTGGCTCTGCATCAGAAGACCAAAGACCAGCTCAGCGCAGCAGAGATGGAGCTGGGCAGCTTGAGGGTCCAGTCGGGTGGAGACGCGCGTCGCAGCCTGGGCTCGCCACCTACTCCAATACGAAGTGAGTGATCGGGCACGTGCCGCACACACAAGATGCACCACTTCTCTGAGGATCAATCAAGTGATATTTAGAACCATAGACTTTGTATTTCTAAGAGTAATACACAGTAGAGCTGGTTAAAACAATATATATCAATTCCCACTAATTAATACCAAAACTAGTATGGAAATGAAGGCTGTAACTCACAATGATTTTAGTCGGGAAATGACTTTAATATTTATCAACGTAATTAATGGTGAACTATGGTGACAATGCGTTTAGATGGAGAATATCTACAGATTAAGTGGATTATTTATGTAAATCAGAAATAGTTTATTCTTTTTTTTTGACATTCTGATTTAATAACGCCACTCTGCTTTTGTTTAAAGAATAAAACAATAAAATAAAAAGGTATTTTCATGTTTGTTTTCGAGTCCGTTTAAGTCCAGAAAACGATGATCAAAATATGACTCTTCCTGAGCAATTTTCGAATAGTCTCAATCTATATCAGTTACATTTATAGAAACCATTATTTATTATTATTTGGTCTTAAAAAATGCTTTATCGTGTACGCTTATTTAAGAAATGTGTTTATTATCATTGTACTCCTTTTGTATAAATAGTTTTTAAATGTTTATATTGAGGCAAAGCACACAGAGCTAGGGCAGGACCAAACAGTTGACCCATTTTTTTGACTTTTTAGGTCTAGACTTGTTTTTGCATTGTTGAGGAGAATTTATTTGGCCCACCAACAGTGAATGAACCCTGTAAAATGTTGGTTGGCTTTTATTGGGGTCTGGTGTTTGAATGACGTTTGTTCTTTTCTTTGCTCCAAAACAATGTTGTTATGTTCTTCCCCTCGTCCCAGGATTGGGTGAAGCGGCATAAAAGTATCCTCTTCATTAATCACTTTTTACTTTTATTGGTCAAACATAATTCTACATGTTTTAATTGTTTATTAAAAGCGAAACAAAATATGAACATAAAAAAGAGAAACCGCAAATGGCTCCAGCTTCATCACATAAATCAAATTTAATCGTCGTAGTGCTAGTAGTAGTGCTAGTAGTAGTGCTAGTAGTAGTGCTAGTAGTAGTGCTAGTAGTGCATGTTTTTTTCTGGAGCTATGCAAAATATATAGTTTTATTGTATTTATATAGTGTATAATCCGGGGCTGTTTAACTTTTCACATGCCACCACTTGGTGTTGCACAAAATATCCACAACTCGAAATCTGTAAAAACAAACATCTGTAATGTTGGTAAAGCAAAAGGCTTTACAAACTGACAATCCAGTGCTGAACTAGAATTAAACTAGGACTAAAAAACCAACCACTAACTCCGACTCAAACCACGTCTAAATCAAGACCAAACCAGGTCTGAAGTGGAATTTAAAAAAGGACTGAACCAGGACTAAACCAATTCTAAACTAGTACTAACCCAGAATTAAACAAGTAATCGGGTGAAAATATATATTTTGAAGATGGCTTGCGGCCCGGATCAGATCATTTGAAGGACCTGATCTGGCCCCCGGGCCTTAAATTGAATAGGCCTGGTTTAAATAAAAAGGGCCAATTAAAAATAAGATGAGCAGAAATGTCTAGTGTAATCTCCCAAAGGACATTTTTTTGCACTTTTGTGGTTCGTTTTATGGTCCATTCACGTTTAGTGTGACACTTGAACCTCAACATTTACAGATACATTTTGAACACATTCCTGCTACTTTGTGAAAAAATTGTCAACATTGCCCACCTCTAAAACCAAGTCAAGTGCCCCTCACCCAAACGTATTATTAACGATTGGATCTCAAGTTTGCTTGCGCAGCCCTAATCTAGTCCCATCTGTCTGTCCATAGTCTTACCTGTGCTGGACCAGAACCAGGAGGACTTACAGGGCCGCCTCCGATCAACCGAAACCAGGGTGAACGAGCTGACGGAGAGTCTTAAGAGCGTCACCGCCAACATGGAGATGTACCGAACCATGGCCAAGAGTCTGGAGGAGTCCATAGACCAAGAGAAGCAGGTATGGAATGTCGGAAATAAGATTACACTATTTTTTTGCAACAAACGGGTGGTGTGTGTTTTTTTTTTTTTTCCCAATAATAAATGCTTGTAATTTAATTAACGCGAGATGTGCAAAACAATAACGTCTCCAAGAGACAAGTAGGAAACTAGAAATGTTCTACAGTTTTTCACACAAAGTGCCATCTACAGTTTTCTGAGTGTCACCAGATCTAAACTTGGACTTTATCAGACCTAAGTTTTGGCTAAACGAGGTCTAAAAGAAAACTGAATCATGATAAAGTAGTTCTAATTGTGATTAATTCAATAGAGGACAACATATTTAAGGATTTGTCTCTAAATTAAGCATCTACAAAGTATGTACAAAGTGAAACATTGTTGTACATGCTCATCTATACTGTATCTAGTTCTTTATGTATGTGACCACCCCCTCCCCCATGGTGGCCACCCCTGCCAACCCAACCCTGGTCCCCCCCCACCTCCCCCACTACTCTCTCAGTTCAGGAACAGGGTGTATAAAGACTATTTCGGAAATCCAACCCCTGAAAAGCTGCTGGACCAGACGGTGTTTCTCCCGCCACCTTAAAACACTGCGCAGGAGAGCTGTCCCCCGTCTGCTGACATTTTTAACGCCTCCCTGGAGTCATGCCACGTCCCAGCCTGCTTCAAGTCGTCCATCATTGTTCCTGACCCCAAGAAGCCCCGGATCACTGGACTCAATGACTACAGGCCTGTGGCGCTGACGTCTGTAGTCATGAAGTCATTTGAGCGCCTGGTCTTGCCCCACCTCAAGTCCTTCACCTCCTCCCTGCTGGACCCCCTGCAGTTCGCCTAGAGCCAACAGGTCTGTAGACGACCATCAACCTGGCACTCCACTTCATCCAGCAGCATCTGGACTCCCCGGGAACCTACGCCAGGATCCTGTTTGTGGACTTCAGCTCTGCGTTCAACACCATCCTCCCTGCTCTGCTCCAGGACAAGCTCTACCACGTGCCTTCCACCTGCAGGGGAGCACTGACGTCCTGACGGATCGGAGGCAGTGGCGTGCGGCTGGGAAGACTCTCGGCCTATCGGCACAGATTCTCCACAGGGCTGTGTACTTTCTCCTCTGCTCTTCTCCCTGTACACAAACTGCTGCACCTCCAGCCACGACTCCATAAAATTAATCAAGTTTGCGGATGACACCACCCTCCATTAGGCTCATCTAGGATGGGATGAGTCTGTCTACAGGAGGGAGGTGGACCGGCTGGTGTCCTGGTACAGCGGTAACAAACTGGAGTTCAACGCCCAGAAGACAGTGGAGATGATCATGGACTTCAGGAAAGTCATAGCCCCCAGCCCCCCCTCATCATGACAGACTCGCCCATCACCACCGTGGACTCCTTCCGCTTCCTCGGCACCACCATCACCCAGGACCTCAAGTGGGAGCCCTCCATCAGCTCCCTCAGCAAGAAGGCCAGCAGAAGATGTAGTTCCTGCGGCAGCTGAGGAAAGCCAAGCTGCAAGTGCAGATGATGGTGCAGTTCTACACGGCCATCATTGAGTCCATCCTCACCTCCTCCATCACCGTGTGGTACGCTGGAGCCACAGCCAGGGACAAACAGAGACTACAGCGCATTGTGTGTTCTGCTGAGAAGGTGATCCCTGCGGACTTCCATCTCTGCAGGACCTGTACGTCTCCAGGGCTCTGGGACGAGCAGGACGGACCCTGGACATGGTCTATTTGAACCACTCCCCTCAGGCAGGAGGCTACTGTCCATCCGGACCAGAACCTCCCGTCACAAGAACAGTTTCTTTCCCTCTTCTTAAACACCTGCCACTTTAACTGCAATTCAATCACTTTCTGCACTCACAACTGTAAATTTAACTGTAAATTATTGTGTACATAGTAATGCTAATTTTTATTTTATACTATAGTAATTTTAAATTGTTTCTTTTCATATGTTGTTTTTATTATTGACCAGTGTTTTATGTTGCACCTTAATGCCAAACAAGTTCCTATGTTTGTGAATTTTGTTCATTGACAATGGCAATAAACCCTTTCTGATGTTGTTGCTGCTCTTTATCTTTCATTTGTAATTGGAAAAGTTGTGTGAATCTACAGGTGACGGAGCAAGCTCGATCTTCTATTGAAACTCGTATGAAAGAGGCTCAAGAGCAGCGCCAAAAGCTGGAGGAGAAACTCTCTGAAGCCCAGAGAGAGAAGCAAAGCCTGGAGGAGCAGAAGAGAGCTGCGGTGGTTTCTCTAGAGGAGCAGGTTTGTACACTCCAGATCCAATTCAGGATATTAGTCTTAATTTGAGTGGTTTTGACTAATTGTTTTGGGTCCCAGCACTTGAACCATAACTGGTTTTCAGTGCCGGTAATTTTTTTGCTGCCTTTTCTTGTATTATTAATTACCTAGAATAACGAATAAGAATTAAGATGTTCATAAATTCCGTTGAATACAATTTCTTTGAGGAAAAATCTACACTGCCTGGGAAAAAAAAGAAAAAAGACACCACAGCGTCTAGTCTTGATTAAAGCACGTCTTCACAGCCTCTGCGATGTAAAAAAAATATTTCTAGCATTAATTTTTAACCAAGATCTTGGGTGGATGATGTGAGGGCGTGACCACTGCACAAAGCCTTCTCCGGCTCGTCCCAAACACCCTCACTGGGGTTCAGATCTGGCGTAGATTAGTTTCTGCTTCTCCTTACATGTTTTCTCTGCTCGACGCCAATGATTTGACCCTTCTCAAACGTACACATCGTTTCCATGACCACGGGATTCGTCTTTCCACATGGTTGTTTCAGAAATGCCGTGTTGCAGCTGAAAGGTCATCACCCAGTAGGAGGCTCGTACCGTCTGTATTTGCTTAGTTGAATCCAGGTGGAGACTTTATTTATTTTTTTGGTCAGGCAGTGTATTTTAAATGTTTCAAGATGTTTCTGACTCGAGTTATTTGCCATATGGGTAAGTAAATCGCATGTACCCCTCTAACTTGGTCAAAACGTCTCAAATCCAGATAGTTACTCTAAATCTACATTAAAGTAAGTTGCTATCGACCGACTCTTTCTTTGCAGATCAACGCTCTCAAGAGAGAACTAAGCAGTGCGCAGGCTCAACACAAAGAGGCCCTTCAGAAAGTGTCTGTTCTCGAATCCCAGAAGCAACAAGCTCTGCAAGACAGCCGCGAACAGGTACGATTTAGTTCAGCGAAAGAAAACGGTGGATCTTACGACGCGCTAACTCGTCTGTGATCCCTTTCTGAAGGCCAAACTGTCCGCTGAGGCGCAGGACAAGTACGAGCGCGAGATGATGCTCCACGCGGCGGACGTTGAGGCGCTGCAGGCAGCGAAGGCTCAGGTGCTGCAGGCGGTGGAGCTGCGCCACCAGCTGGACGAGCGGGTGCAGAGGGTCAGCGCGGAGCTGCTGGAGGCGCGGGTGTCTTGGCAGGAGCAGGAGAAGATGCTCAAGGTTTGGCAACGGGGGATTTCTGATGGTGGGGTTTCCTCTGTGTTTGTCTCTATTAGCAGGAAGTAGTAGGCGAGATATGAAATGCTCCTCTTTTTTAAGACGGTAGATTTTCCTGTTCAACACAAAATATAATAACACTTTAGAATGACGTTCAGTTTCAAATAGTCATGTTTTTTAAATTATTTATTTTTATTATTATTGATACTTGTTCGTGTGAGTATCTGGTTTCCTTTCTAGTTTGTGTAAATATGTATATAAATTCAGTTATACCAGGATTTGGACTAGGATATTAATTAGGACTGCAATATGACTCTGATAAAAGTCTTAATCGTGTGAAATTAACATGGGAAATGTTTACGTTTTGTGTTTTTGATGAGAAATGACTTCAAGCGGCTTCACTTTAAAAATCTCATCAATTGATTCAAAAAAAAAAAAAAAACCTTTTTTTTTTTAAATGACTCAAATATGTTCTGTACTGTGTTTTGTTTATTTATTTTTTTATTCACTTCATACAGCATAGAAAAAGTACTACTACATTACATTACTTTGATACAATAAAACCTGGTCACATAATTTGGGTTCGTAGGTGTATTTTAGGCAAATCAAATTAATTCTACTGCTGCTGTTCCTTTACTGTTCGGCAAACGATACCTCCCCAACAAAATGTAATAAACTGATCAGCTTTTGTTGGTTTGACATCTTTTGCTTTGTTTTTTACAGGAGGAGATGTCCAACGTTGAGAGCCGTGGCGAGGAGCTGCAGAAACAGAACACGCTGCTCCACGAACAGCTTCAGGCGCTGAGCAAGAAAATGGCCGATAATCTGCAGCGAACCTCCGACAACAGTTCCCTGAACATCTCTCTAACCGAGGAGGGAAAGTCTCAAGAGCAGGTCCTGGAGATCCTCAGGTGACCTCTTGCTTCTGACCGCGTGATCCGTGTACTCCGCTCACTGTCGCTCACACGTACGTTTCTGTTCGCCGTAGATTCGTGCGGCGGGAAAAAGAAATCGCCGAGTCTCGTTTTGAGGTGGCCCACGGAGAGAGTTTGCGTTATCGTCTGAGAGTGGAGCACCTGGAGAGGGAACTGAAGGAGGTGCAAGACGGTCTGAGTGCGGCGAGAGAAAGAATGCAGGTTTGTACATTAGAAAAGTATATTGAGGACAAAATTGATCTACAACTGATTTATTTTTAGTGGCGGTGTCACATTTTGTCCAGTGCCCTCTTTCCACAAAGCTTTCACACACAAAATGTATGTTCTTTAGCCCGGTTTTGACCTACACAAACTGGTGGAACTATGGAATATGATGAAAAGCTCTGCCGGGTTTATCTCTACCATAAGATCTCGCTCGATCAAAATGTCCAAAGATTATCGTCCCTCTGCAGAAGGATCTCTTAGTATTTATATAGTGTCTCCATTTTTGCATCCAATATAGTTTAGGTTAAGGACAATTATTATATAAAAGCATTAATGGAACAATTATCAACAAAGTGTTGACATATGCCTTGTGGTGGTCTCGTGGGATCTGTGTCTCGTCCCTCCCCGTTAGTAATCAGGAACTCAAAGGTTTAATATTGACTTGTTCCAGGTAACGGCGAAGACTTTGGCTCAGCACGATGAACTGATGAAGAAGACTGAAACCATGAGCATCCTGATGGAGACCAATAAGATGCTGAGGGAAGAAAAGGAGAAGAAGGAGCAAATCCTGCAGCAAACCCAGGCAAAGGTGATGTAAAAAAAAAAGAACAACTCATTGCATAACGGCATGTGTAAAGTCAACCTTTTATTCTAGCGCACCTTTTGATTTTGTCTTATTCCAGATGCAAAAGTTGGAGTTGGATATTATGCCTCTGCAGATGGCCAACTCTGAGCTGAGTGAGAAAAGTGGGATGCTTCAGGCCGAGAAGAAAATACTGGAGGACGAGATTAAACGATGGAAGGCTCGCACTCAGGTTTGTGTAGTTGTTCACATTTATAGACCCTTCCTCACATTGTCTTGTACTTCACTATCATTCCTTTAATGTATAACCAGCTTTCTGAATGATAAAAGTACTGTGTATATGACGTAAACAGCCAGATGATAAAGTACATTGCCTGTGATTTGGAATAAAGATTTGAGTCATTTTTGGAGGCGTTTTGTCTCACGATTATTATTTTTTTAGTTCCTACAGTTATAATGTAGCCTGAAAAGACGTGGGCAATATAGATAATGTGAATGTTTTTGAAGAATTTGAAGAAAAATGCTACTTAAATATATATAAAAATTATATTGTGAACTTTCAAATTAGATAATATTTTGGCATTTTTCTTATTGAATGTACAGACATGTTGGTACCACTTTATAATAACTACACCTTAATTGTCCTTAACAAAACACAAGCCTGAATTCATACTGGACATATAGTTTATTAAGCATGATTCAGGCTTAGTAACTACTTCATTAAGGTTGGTAATTAGGTGTTGGAGTATTGGTTAAATAATTACTCAGCCTGAATCATTCTTAATAAGCTATTTGTTGACTATGAATTAAGTCTTTGTTCACGCTTTACTAAGGCAGGATTAAGTGTGACATTTCGGTAACACTTTATAATAACTACAGTTTGATGATTAAACTTCAACTAATCTTTTTTAAGACATGGTTTAACACATTCTAGACTTTGCTATTTTGACATTATTCGGACGTTTGAACATTGTTCTTTTCCTTATTCTTCCGCACCGTAGCATTTGGTGACGCAGCAGAAGGACTCGGATCCAGAAGAGTACAAACGTTTGACCAGCGAAAGAGAAGCTCACCTCAAACGCATCCAGCAGCTCACAGAAGAGGGCGCCAAGTCAGTCCCGTCTGCCTCGAAGTATTTCTCACAAGTCTTCGGCGCGTTTCATTGTATGTGTCTGTCATTGTATTTTTAAAGGGCAAATAATATGAACACGGCGCTGAAAGGGCAGGTGCAGGCGGTCCGCGAGTCTCTGGTAAAAATGACCGAGGAGAGAAATAATTTGAAGGAGGCGGTGGAGAAGATCAATCAAGACATCCAAGAAAAAATGAGGACCATCACTCAGGTCAAGAAGATCGGCCGCCGCTACAAGACTCAGTACGACGAGCTGAAGTTGGAGCACGACAAGGTAGACGCACTGTCAGAAACTACAATTCTCTTTTAAAGGGGCACCACGTAACCTTTGTGTGAAGGTCGACTTGTCTCCGTGGTCGTGATGGAACAGAACACTTGTATTTATTGGGTTTTCAGTTTTCCGTTAACATTTTGAGGTCTGTTTCTTATTCAAAAGTTTTTGGTTTTGAAGAGCTGGCTTTTCAGGGCTTTTCTTAAATTATTGCTTTGCCGTGAATGTTCCACAGTTTGGCCTTTGACTTATCACCATGGAGACAAGCGGGTAATGCCTCCTGGTTAAGTTACAGGTCAGATCTGTGGTGAGGTTATCCAGATGATGGTAAGAAAGTGTGTTTTTCAGGGAATATTTGAACAACAAAAACTATCATCTCTAATTAAATAAAGGCAGGAGATATACATTTAATGTCATACTGTGGAACATTCCAAGCTAAACAAAAACTGATAGATACATTTATTCACAAGTATGCCTTGAACAGTTTTGATGGTGTGTTTGGTGTAGCTCGTGGCCGAGGCAGCGGCGGGACCGTCCCAGGACGAGGAGACGCGCCAGGCCTCGGCTCAGGAGGTGCAGGGCCTCAAAGACACTCTGAACCAGGCCGAGTCCAAGGTGAAAGACCTGGAGGGACAATTGGAGAAAGTCAACAAGGTAAACAATCATTTTCAACAGTACGTTTTCATTCCCATTCCACCAGATCACTGAAGCAGTCAATGAAGAATGGTCAACTCTAAACTGCAGCTCACTCTCAGCTGGGAGGTTATTTTTTGAGACTCTGGGATAAACCAAGTTCTCTTTGATGCAACGTGTCCTCAAACTGGTTTTAGTCATGGCTCATTCTGTTTTTTTATAGGGACAAATTTGCATCCAATTGTTAACATTTATATCAATGGTGAACACAGAAAAAAGCCTGGTTCTTTGCAATATAACTCTCTTGGGGATGAGAGCTGATGCGGATGGCTGTGCTCCAGTAGTAAATCCTGCAGTCTTAATTACATTTTTCTAAAGCTATGCCCGATAAAATCATACATGTGCCAAAGGGATTGTTAACGCTAGAAACTATTGAAATATACTTTCTTCTTTCACAGTTTGAAGGTCAGGTGCCCCGGCTTTTCAATGAAAATCCTACTGTTTAAAGGAAAGTTTTTCTTGTCCAGGTTGTTTCAGAGCGAGACACTGAGCTGCGTAACAGCCAGGAGCAGACGAGCAGAATCCAGACTGAGCTGAGCCGGCTGCGTCAGGAGCAGCAGATGGAGGAAACTCACAGGAAACAAGCCTCCGACAAAGAAGAGAAG
The DNA here is from genome assembly GCA_015082035.1 of Chaenogobius annularis. Lineage (NCBI taxonomy): Eukaryota > Metazoa > Chordata > Actinopteri > Gobiiformes > Gobiidae > Chaenogobius > Chaenogobius annularis. The sequence goes on along the minus strand of BJKM01000328.1, from coordinate 338,596 downwards.
ATGAAAAAGGCTCTGTCCTACGCCAGGCAGAAGATCAGCCAGCTCATGGGTACAACTCTCTCTGTATAATGCATACGTTTCCTCAACACAGAAAATAAAATCCAGAAGTATAACGTACAGCCGTATTAGCTCACACAATATATTAGAAAATTACCGGTATAAAGCATAACGTCTTTTATTAAAAACAATTTTAATATAAATATAAATATTTTATAAAAAAAACAAGAACAGAAACTTGCTGTGATGTCCTCCAAAGAAGTGTATAAAGTGATATATCTGCATTTTTGTAGTAGTTTATTTTTGTATTAATTCAATACATACCATAAAACCAGTCATATGTAATCGGATAATTAAATAACAGTGGTGCTACTTGGTACTGTTTAGGCCAGTCTTTGCATTGGGGATGAATGACGTCTTGTAGATCTTCCTAAATTCGCATAGTTTTCACTGTCATACCAATCCAACCAACTGTCTTTCAATCTCTTTGAAGCAACCAAGGACCAGAATCAAAAAGAAATCGAGGAGCTAAAGCAGCAGCTCGAGGAGCTAAAGCAGCAGCGCGAGGAGCTGGAGGTCCGAGTGAGCGCGCTCAAATCCCAGTACGAAGGACGTCTGAGCCGCCAGGAACGAGAACTACGAGACCTGCGCGGACACCAAGAGCGGCAGGACCAAAGGGACGAGCCGGCCGAGGCAGGGCCCAGCAAGGTACGAGTTTAGTTTATCTTTAGTTTACTTTTGTTTACTTTAATTTAGTTTACAGGGACCGTGTGCAGGAGCATGGCAAAAAGCATAAGCACGATCACCGTTCATTGACTGATTTAAATGTGATCATTTCAAGCTATTATTTATGTACTGTCAGAAAGTGTGGAGAAAGTAACGTTTTGTGACACTCTTTTAAAAGTCTATTTAGCTTGGATCAGTGGCTTTGTTCCTGGTCTTGAAGGGAAACTAAGAACTGAGAACTCATCAAAATAACCAATGTAAAAAAATCTTCTTTTCTAGACCCAGGAGCAGCAGAGGAGCACCGAACAAAGACAGATTAGTCTCAAGACCACTCCAGCGGCAGACAGGGGCAGGTATGTGTGTAAAATACCATCACATCCCTGTCAACTTTGACCTAATACAGCGTTTATTATGTTTGATTTTGTCTTTGCCCGAAACCTAAAAATCTTCAATGTACTTTTTGTCTAAAGCGGCGCCTCTCAAACTTTTCAAACCCAGTGCCACCTGTGCCTTTCCGTTTTGTTGGTATTGGCGTCTTACCGTCGTTTTATCCTTTTGTCAGCGCCAGCACCTCTGAGCCCCCGACCGCGAACATCAAACCGACTCCCGTGGCGTCAGCGAGTAAACAGACGGCCATCCCCGGGAACAAAGCCACGCCTCGAGCCAGCATCAGGCCCATGATCACGCCCGCCCCTGTGCCCACGCCGACCCCCACCGCTACGGTCATGCCCACTACACAGGTGGAGACTCAAGAGGGTGAGTCAAGTGGGATAACTGTCACAATATTAACATTTCATACAGTTTCAATACCAATATCAGACATTTACGGATGGAGAACAGGCTTTTGAGATTCACAGGTGAACGTTTGTGGCTGTGGTATAAGTGCAATAAACGAGGTTGCCGTGCGTTACACAGTTTTAACGCACGGCAACTCATGTTTTAATGCTTGCTTAATCGGTCCGTTTCGACTGAACATGCTTTTTTATATGACTCTGTGGGAGGCTTTACCCGAAAGGAGGAGGAACATTCAGAGCACTTTGTAGACACCTGGCCAACCTCAGCCACTCACATTTGACGACATCAGAGTCAGTTACACCCGCAAGCGGCAATGATGGCCTTTAACCATATGGGGCAGGATAATAACATTTGAGGCTGAAATTTCTTTTTTTTTTCTTCTTGTGTGAAGATGAAAAAAACAAAACACAAGACAAAAAAAAGGTGAAAAAAATACTTTCAAGGGTGTAGGTAAACTGTAAAGAGATTGGGTAATATTTTCAACAACAACAAAAAGCAAAGTAAAAAAGGGGGCATCCCATGTAAAGAGGTTAAGGTACATAAGTTTCAAAATAATTGTCCCATTTAGTCCAGATTTTTAAATATTTTTTATATTTGTTTTATATGAGTCCGTGTGTGATTATAATTTTTTCATTGGCCGTATGTTTGTTATAATAGATTTGAAACCATATTAAATAGTGAATATTTTCTCTTTTCCCCCTGTAGCGATGCAGTCGACAGAAGCCCCTCCAGTCGAGCACGTGACCGTGTACGGCAGCGCTAGCGGCTCTGTGCGCTCTGCTAGCCCTAATGTCCAGACCACGTTAGCTAGCCCCATGCTAACGGTGCAGCAGGTCCAGACGCAGGCCACCGCATTCGTCCAGCCAACGCAGCAACAGAGCGTGACCCATTCAGAGCCGGCCAATCAGGAGCCCCTGGGGTTCGAGGCCACGCCCAGCAGTCAGGTGGAGTGGCCCTCGGCATCCTCCAGCTCCTCTGTGTTTGGGACAGGTGAGGATATACTTCAACCGGTTAGGAGTGGCGACGAGCAGGCCTGAAAAAGTTGCGTAGTGCACCTTTTAAAGGGAGTTTTTAATTGTTATAGTTTTCCCCTGTCATTAGCTTTGTCAAAGTTATATTTTGATTGATTGATTGATGCATGTTTGAGTAATCCTGTAATTGCCCTGCATTGAGGCTTGAGCGCTCAGAAAATGTGTGTTTTCAGCTACCCCTTATCCCCACCTTCAGCCTTATGTATGTGATTCTTTTAAATGGACACCGCAGTGCAAATGGGGTTAAAAATGTTGCCTAGCAGTTAAAATCGGTTACTACACTGAAATGCCATTATGAAGATGTCAGTTGCAGAGAATCATTTCAGTTTCTAGTATTAAATTGTTTAAGATCATTTTTGTTGTTTACACTGAGGAAAAAATATAATAAATGATCTAAGTTTATTACTAAATACTAGCAATATCATTATACATCTTGATTTTATTGATTTCTGCCTCATATTGTCCAGTTTCTGCTACTCCGGGGACGTCTGCCATGTCCAAGAGGCCTCGAGAGGAAGAGGAGAGCGCGGCTGTTGTCACCGAGGCAGAAGTTCCAACTGAAGACAACTCCAGGGCTCCAATCCCCAAGAAGCTGCGCATCATCCAGAGAGTGGGACCAGAGGTGAGAAGATCGTTTCTAAACCTCCCAACGTGGTCTGCGAGAAGAAAAGTACTTGTGGTCCGACACAGGGGTTACAACACGGACGCCTGAGTCCACACGTATTCTCCGTTTCCATTTGTATATAATTGTTAAACTTCAAATTAAAAGTGGCTCAGAGATTAGGTTGTCTTTGGAGTTTGATTAATGTATTTTTTTAACCGCATGACTCTGAAAAGAGAATTTCCCCTTAAAAGTAATTCCAATTGAAATTATTGATGAAATTTGTATTTTCCAATATCTATAGTGCAGTACTTAAGCCATACCGCTTATCGCAGGCAGTTCCAATATCGTTCAGCCCTAGTGTGAATGATTAAAGGTGGTCGATGGTGCAGATTGGCAGCCTTGCTTCCATCAATCGTCCCCAGGGCAGCTGTGGCTACATTGAGTAACTGAGTGCCTGGAAAAGGGGCTTTATTATTGTTCTAAAATAATAAATGTAAACCGTTTTCTTCAGGAGGAGATGCAGGCTGAAGACAGTGCCGAGGCTGAAGGAGTGGTGCCAACAGACAGTCAGGATGTGGCAGAAGCAGCTCAGGTTAGCCAAGATGATGCCGACACGTTTTTATTCTTCTAGTAGTCAGTGAATTAAACCCATGGCATTTGTGTCCAGGACGAAGACTTCCCGGAGGATGAAGACGAGAGCGCCGTCCCTCAGTCGATGATGGAGCACGAGGCGACTCTTGGCGAGAGCGTCGAGCTCCAGAAGGACGTAATCGTGATTTTAACAGACTCCGAGAGCGAAGAAGGCCAAGAGGAGGAAGAGGACGAACAGGTATTCGCTAATTCTTCCTCTAAATGAGAGTTAAAGGGACTGTACCGTATCTGGACAGTCTGAAAAATGTGAAAAAACACACTCATTTGCCTGGTAACGGTGAACCAGCGTTACTTCCTGATTGAATAAAACGATTTATTTTTAGTGTCAGACGGCACACAGCGGCCTGATTTTGACCCTCGAAACTCTTACTACGTGAAAGAAATCGAGACATTTTAATATAACTTTTTCTTCCTGTGTTTTCGTAGGAATATGATGAAGAGGAAGACGAGGAGGAGGAGGAAGATGAAGAAGAGGAAGACGAGGAGGAGGAAGATGACGACGATGACGACGGAGGGATCGGGGAGGAGGCTGACGACAGTAACGAGGGCAGTGGAGACGCCGAGGCTTACGACGAGGACGAGGAGCCAGAGGTGCGTTTCCTGTCGCTCACAAATCCACACTGCAATTTAAAGTTACAATTCACAGTAGCCACATGAGTTTATAGTGACTACTGGATTACCGGATTGCACAGTGCATTTTAAGACGTTTGGGATCCATACAAGCGTTAGTTTTTCCCAATTTGTGGTGTTTGTTTTCCCAATTTGTGGTGTTTGTTTTCCCAATTTGTGATGTTTGTTTTCTCAGTTTGTGGTGTTTGTTTTTCCGCATTAGACGTGAGTGTAACTAAATGTAACACTGCAGGTGGCTAATGCGAGCTTGTGCCTTTTAAAGAAGAGAGATTATGCTATTATTATTATTATTATTATTATTATTATTATATTATTTAGTATCAAACTATAACATAACAGATCAGTATTTTACATTTCGTTCATTCTAAACCTTTGGTCCAAAACGGCTTCATAATAGAGACGGTCATGCATTTTATATTCAAAAACACCTTAAAATGCAGTTTAGAACAGAAAGTCAATGGAACCAAGAGTTTGACACAGCATTGTCCTCCACGCGTCTACATGGATATTAGACCCCGGAAAATTGCCCCGTGATGCCCACTCAAAGCATCAATAGGCCTAAGCTTTTCGCCATGTAAACACTTTCAAGTCAAAACCCTTGAGTTTACTTTTTGCACCGCATTTGTCGCCTTTCAGACCTGTGTAACTCGACCTGTGCATTCGCGTCGACGCCGGTTGTTTACGTTCCACCTCGGTCACGGTTGTGCGCGTTTTGTGGGATGAGTCAGTGTCTGTAAACGGACAGGCCTTTTCACTTTTAATCTTGTGCGAAGGGTTTTTCAAGTTGGCATTCTGCAAAACCACATGTAAAATTGGACTTTAACAAAGTGCTAAAATAATACTGTTTTAGCCTAGATTTTTTGGCATTTTAGAGCCTGTAAAATAAAAGCACAGTATAAAACAATACAATGAAGTTCACTAGTTTCCTTTTTAATTTACTATCGAGCCTTAAACTATAATACATGTTCTATTCATGTCATTTTTTCAGGATTTATATGATATAAAATGAGTTTTGATGCTAGTTTTAGTCTCCTTTTTAATTGAGCTGCAACAATTAATCGACTTAATTGTGATTTTTCCGCCATAAAAAAATTATCACAGCTGTATTTTTTGATAATTGTGATTGTTTTCTGGACTGTACTGACTCTAAACCACAACACAAACCACAAGTACCTTCTTATAACAAAGACGGTGGCAAAAATGTCAAAGAATAAACCATCACTGATTTTCCTTGATAATACGCTTTATTCGTTAATATTCTGTCTAGAAGCAGACGGTCGCTGTATTTCCACCTTTTATTTGGTTGATATTATATTCAAAAAGTCTCAGATAATAGTTTGAATTAAAAAAATAATCAACTACTAAAATAATAGTTAAATACCTATTCTTTAGCGTCTGAGTATTAGTTAGCCACTATGCAAAGGTATTTACCATCACAGACTCATAGATGCTGGGTGAAGTGGGATTTCTTTCCCCTAAATTGACTTTAAAAAACTTCCTGGAAGCACAAACGTTTTCCTACACATCTAGGTGGAATGTATGGAAATACTCGAGGACTTTGGCGCCTTTTAAAGGCCGTATTTGTTCCATTTAACCAAACCCAGATGGAGCTGCTCTGACTTCCAAAATGTGTGGGAACCAAGTGAAAGTTGTGCCATTTCCATCTTAATACACCGCAAAATATTACCTTTCTCCTCAAATATTACTCACGATAAGTTTTATGTGAGTGTTTGGCGTTGTTTTCCCCAGGGCGCTGATGTAACCGACCCGGGCACAGAGACGGAGGAGAGTGTGGGGGCGTCGGACTCCACCCAACGGCCCGCAGATTCCCAGACACCGAGCTGTAAGATCCAGGAAACGCCGTCTAACGCTCGCCTCACTTTGTCACCAATTAGATATCAGACACATGGTGACGGGCGCACGTGTAATGTGTTGATGTCTGTCTGAAAGGGAAAGGGGAGGAAAATGGGGGGGATTCAGGACTAACAATGGGGTCTTTATGTCGCCGTGCAAACCTATGGGGCTCGTCTGTGCAGGCTGTGAACTTGTTCTCATGTTTTTGTCCAGGAAATACCATGTCAAGTGCTTGTTTTTTTTAGAGACTCAAATGAAACCCTGGGTCATTTTCAATGCATTTCTTGATTGGTTTAGGAAAGATTATACTTCTACAATTAACTGATCGCACTTTAAATTATACCTGATCCATTTATAATTATTGGTTTGTACAGTTTTGGGGGTTTTTATTCAAAAAAAGCAAGAGGAGGAAAAGGAGATCTGAGGCTGATTTATAAAAGTCCTTTAATTAGATATTGGTGCATACTTTCTTAAAATCATTAAATTAGAGAAGTTCCAGGTGGTCTTGATTGTGAATGTAAAGTGAGGTGGACAAGTAAATGGGACAGTCGCATTAGGGCTGATCTCAATCGGCTGCTGCACATATCGTGAGTCACTAGAGCTTTGTTTAATGTCCCTGTCTGATCAAACACTTTTCTCTAATTGATCAGCCTCTGTGCGGCTCTGAGTGACAGATGGATTTAACCAATCACAGCTCATCACAAAGTGTAAACCTTTAGAAGCAGATTGCTTTATTTGCCTCCTAAAGGAAACAGATAAATACAAAGTAAACAATACTACACAGTAATTGTGATCAAAATCTAAACCATGATCTAATTGAAATATACACATTTTTACAATGGATAGGAGATATATTATTTTTACCTTTTTGAAGGAACAGAAAATTATGTATTCTAGGAGAACTTTTGTACTCGCACTGCGAATGTATTCATATTATCAACCAACCACATCACTCCACATCACTCCACATCACTCCACATCACTCCACATCACTCCACGTAAAACAAATATGGACAGTTTTTGTATTGTGAAGTGACTTTGTCTGCGGTGACACCAGAAGTGTAAGATGTTTGTCATGATGCTTGTTCTGAGACCAAGGAGCCCCAGTCAACTGTCTGAAATGTCATGTTGTAGACGAGGGCAGTGCAGCTGAGGCCTTCTCCTCTGAACAACCAATCACAGGCTCCGGGTCTCGAATGCCACAGTCCCCCCGAAGAATACTGCACCAGCCCCAGGTCCAGGTGAGGAAAGACGTCGCCAGTCAAACGGTTATTCCTGTTTAAACACATTATTAATGACTGAAATGTGATGATGACGGCTTCAAGATGGAGAAGAATCATGAATAAAGTGCATTATTGAAGTCTGACTTGTTTGGTCCTTAGTTGAACTTTTACCCAAAGTCTTAACTCTGCTTGTCTTTCGTTTCAACAGCGCTTTCCCGGTCGCCGGCAAATGGCTCAGCTTGGTCACAGCGTTCCGGGCAGCACTGTAAGTCAAATTAGCGTGGGCGTTTCAAGATGTTTTGGTAATTTCCCTGCGCCGCAGTTTGCCAAATGCAAGTCGACGTTGATCATTTGTGATTCCCTTTCGCAGCAGCACTTCGAGGACGACGACCGGCTCGTTCCGAGCGCTCCGACTCTCGTGGCGCCGCAGCGCTCCGACGGCTTCGACCAGGCCATGCAGTAAGCCTCGTACCGGCGAAATGATCGAATGCACCAGAGCTTTCATTACCCACCCCCCCAATACCTTTTAATCAATCACCTATAACACATTTTTTACAGTAATATATGCGCTTTGTGTTATAATAATTGGATTCTGTTCAAAGTTCACTTTTTAAAACACAAAAGAGCTTAAGAACTGACTGATACGAGACTTGCGTGTATTTCAGAGCCTGTTTGTGCACACCTAAACAATAGGGTTAGATGTTTTCATGCAGAATAAAACGGATTATTCCGTTGTTTGTGGCGTAACTTGCGTACTTTGAATTGCAGCCTTTGCGATTTTGGCTAATTGCGTCCATTAAAATTGTGATTTTTGAAACGATTTTGATTGATTGTGCAGCTCTAACTCGCACCAGACCAGACAACAGAGCCTCAAAACAAGCTCCAAGGGTTAAGAGTCGAGAGTTTTATATATTTCTCTGGACTAATAAAGGATCAAAAGGCCCAAATGACTTCAATCATGTCTGAGAAGCAAAGAACCAGGTGTTAAAGTGCTCTGCTGGTGGAGAAAGACGTGTGGTTTGATCAAAAGGCTTCATGGAAGTGTTTGTGGAGAATCATTGAGTTTCGATGCGTTTTCCAGGTCTCCTCAAGTGGCAGGAGTTCCGCGTTTTAGATTTGGAGCCGCAGAGGAGGTCCCACAGGCCAGCACCTCCACGCACTCGGACCTGGGGGAGCTGGCGTCACAAGGAGGTACAGGACGGAGGAGGACGGCTTTATCTGAAGGCGTTTCCAAAAGTCACGTGTGTGAATGTGTGTTGTTTTTTTTTGTGGTCTCCTCAGGTCTCGGGATGTTTGAAAGTCCTCTGTTCCTCAGTGAAGACGAGTCTGGAGGTCGAAGTGTCCCAACCACTCCACTTCAGTTACAAGCACCAGGTGATGTCTAGCTTTAAACGCCTCATCTTAAACGATTAAACGACACACAGTGAGCAAAATGTACGTTTTCTTTAGCTCCATTCACACTTCTCCCTCTGAACCTCCTGCGCTGCTTTTAAGTTCATAAACCATCGTCGGACTCGTTCTGAGCATGTAATCACGTTTGGAGGATCACGTTTTACATCTTAAAATAATGCATCTCCTGAAAGCACACAAACCAAAGTAAAAGTTCTCTAGAACGAGTTTGAAGGCAAATAAACATGCAAAATGATGTATTGACTGATCCTTGTTTGTTTTCCTCCTTTGCTGTTTGTCGCAGCCTTTTCTGAAATCGCTCCCTCAGACTCCACAGACCACGCCTCCCAGTCTGTTCCTATGGTAACCACGTCCACTCAGGGGCTAGTGTCTGGGACAGGAGCGGCAGGAGACGACAGGGACGACTTCCTGGAGTCAGATGCTGACAGGTGAGCAGGACCATCTGTGTATTTGGACTTGTTTTATAACAATCATACTTTTATTTATAGAAGTATGTCACTTAAAGTACAGAATGCGTTCTGGTTTCAAAAAGAAACTACAGTCACATTTGGACCTGTTGTCAGAGCTTTAACCTGCAGATGGAGACACTGTTTGTCCTTCTCAGTTCATGGACACGTCGTGTTTCATGTTCAGCTCCTTCTCCAGAACTCCAGCCTCACTGAGCTGCAGAGGCTGAACTAGCTCTGAGTCTGAGCTTTGGGTAGTCTCCTCACAGAGGATGGAAACATTACGAATGTTAATATCAAAAGCTATATTTGATTTTGAACATGTTTCTCTTGGATCTGGGGACACAGAGGTCGTGTTTGTGGAATTTGAAGTATCTTTTACGTTTAGATGGATTTCTGAATCTTTAGTTGCCTTGTATATTTACTTTAATTCTACTGCTCTTTCTGTACATTGTTTTTTCCACACTGAAACTCTGAATACACTGAATACATGTTTTCCAGATGCAGTGTGGAGGCGTCTGGAGAGCATGTGGTGTCTCAGGGTGAACCAGAGCCCAGTCAGACTCCAGCCAGCACCGGCCTCTCCACCACCACCACCACCACCACGCAGGAGCCGTCCTCCAGCTCTGCAGGGCCAAACAGACCAGGTACAGGGCGGGCCGACCGCCACGCGGGGGGCCGACTGACAAATGTCTTTATCAATGCTTATTTTTGTATCGCGCACATCTCGATCAGTATTGTTGTTTTAAGTGTGAATTATTTTTGCACATGTTTAACAAAAAACGATCAAGTTTTGTGTTCTTTTTCCTGGCTAAACAGTATTTTTAAAAAGTCTGAAAGGTCTTACATTTCTTTTTCAAGCTTCTAATGTCTGTTTTGTTGTTCAGACACGAGCAGCGCCCGGGCCAGACCCTCTCGCTCGGCGCCGAGCCGACAGCTGCACCGCTGGTCTGACGGCAGAGGCGGCCGCATGAGGAGAGGTAACACTTTCATATACTTCATGTGTTTTTCATGTAGTAAATACTGTCTTGCCCAAGAACATGTATATTATAAAAGCAGCTCTCGGGGTCAAAATGAGGCCGCTGCGTGTTGTCCGAGAACCAGGAAGTGGATGGTTAGGATGGTTTTGTACCGCTGCAATCTATTTTAAATGAACCAGTCACGTTTTATTACATCAAAATGTCCAAAAATGATGAACAAATTCAGATTTTCTTTGAGAATACACTTGATTTGTAAATACTCTCTACCTAAAAGCCTTCAGTCACTATATTTCTTATATATATATATATATATATATATATATATATATATATATATATATATATATATATATATATATATATATATATATATATATATATATTTTTTTTTATATATATATATATATATATATATATATATATATATATATATATAATTTTTTCATTTTATTATTATTAACACACAAAAACACAATGAAAGAAAACAAGACCAGAGAGTCAGTATTTAGTCACTTTATTTAAATTATTTTATTTATTTATTTTTTACTTTAATTTTGAAAAATAAAACAGAAATAAAGGTTGAAGCGGAAGAAAAAAACAAAAGCAAATCCCACGACGGAAAGCACAGGGGCAAGACCAGAGAAAACGGAAAGAAAAAAACAAATAAAATGTGAGCAATGACAGAAAAATTCAATAAAATAACATTAATAATTTTCAACCTTTTATTTTGTCAATTATGTATTCAAGAAATCTCAATATACAATAGAAATAATCGTCAGCTCTAGAAGACATTTACTCTTCAAATTCAGGTTGTTTTTCTTGTAACAAACGTAACAGAAACGGGTCATTCTTTCATCCAGTTTATTTTATTACACCTCTCACAGACTCTGTTCATAAAAATATTCATAACACAAATATTCTGCCCCAACAGGTCAGGCGTTTGCTCGAGGTTTTTACAGACGCTGAAACGCCACTGGATCGACTGCGTGTTCCTCTCTCCAGCGCTCGTTTTAGTTTTGTACTTGAATTGCCTTTTGTAACAGATGTCCATTCCCCCCCAAACGTTTTATCAAAGTTGTAATAAACACTGTAATAAAAAAAAAAAAATCAGTACGGTCATTGTGATTCGGAGAGTTTCCGTGGACATTTGAAGACGGCGTTGCTCTGATGCGACGTGTTGTGTTTGGCGTCGACGATGACGGGTCTTTCACCTTCTATCCTGATTTTGTAGGATTTAGCTGCAAAACAAACAAACAAAAAAAACATTAAAAATCTGCAATATCACCTGTGCGCGCTTTTCTTTTGTCTTAAAAAAAAAAAAAACATTGAATTGAACGTTTAATTGATTTTCTTCAGTGAATTAGCGTGCGGTTTTTCGGAATTTTGGATATCGTTTTTCACTGCACACATTTCAGATCCTCAAATTCAACAGTCTTGTGTAAAATTCACAGTCGATATCTAGTGAATTTGTAAAGGTGAATTTGTCTTTTTTTTTGTCTTTTTTTTTTTACGACAAATTCTGCAAAATTCTGCAAAAAAAATCATGTTTTTCAGAGGTAAAACTCTAATCTCATGAAAGGTTGATAAATGTATTCAGCTGAAATGAAGACCATTAAAAAGTCTTAACCACTATTTAATTTTATTTTTAATTTTATTTATTTATTTTATTTTTATTTTTTAAAGATATGGACATAAAGAACATGATCTTTTATTTCACAGTTCTCGAGATACTAAAGTTAAAAAGACAAGTCTATTGATTTCCTTTTAGATTACTAATTATTATTTCGATAAATTAACCTGGTCTAGTTTCTCTTTCCTGACCTACAAAGGCAGTGTTTGAGTTAAATGTACACTTTTGTTATGCCTTAACGCGGCGATGAGGTCTGCAATCGTTTTGAAAAGGCATTTAAAGTCTATAAAATGTATTCCTTTTGACCTCAGGCGCTCTGCATTGACCTCAAACGACCTTCCATTGTGTTACTGTAAACGGATGGCAGAACTCGCCGTGTCCCGCCCAACATGACTCGAGCATCTGCCCCTTGCACATCACTGAACGGGTGTGGGTGAATCTGCGGCTCACCTCTGGAGAAGACGTGGTAGCTGTATCCCTCTGGCTCTCTCTTGTTGGGGATGGACACGGCGGCGGTGATGGTCGTGGGGAAACCTCTCCAGGACGTCCGGTAGTTTATGCTCGGTCCAAGAAGAGACACTGCAGAAGCCACGAGAGAAAAGTCAGTTTTACAGTGTCTTTCCTTTCTGAGCGTCAGTTACATCTACCAGAGTGACGCTTACATTAAACTGTACTTCTTACTCCTACGTGAGTAATATTTCGTTTGAAGTAACTATTCTTCTTGAGTGAAGTTTTTGGTTCCTTTTCCCAGTGACAAAAGCTTTGACTGTTAAACTACAACATTTGTGACGCGTCGTTCCTTCAGATATGAATGCGTTTTTGTTGATCTTTTGAAAATAGTTTGTGCATTGAACAGGCGTTTTTCCTTCAAAATAGAAATCAGGAAAGACAATTACTTTTACTTCAGTTGTAGTTTACTCTAATACATTTTTACTCTTACTTGAATCACTTTATAATTTCTGAAGTAAATTTACTCTTAACTATTTGTGGCTTGTCTGTTCTGGTTCTGGGCTGGGTCATTTCAAGGGCAAGAGTCTGTTGCCATGGCAACACCCTAGATGGTGGTTGTTTCATTTTATTCAGCTACAGAGCTCCAGTTTTTGTTGCATTTCAGCTAAAACTGATGGTACTTAGTCTCATCTCAAATAGTACAGACCATAATATGTTATGTAGAACTCACTTTACCCAAGTGCCTGGGTAGAACTCACTTTGCCCAAGTGCCCTGGGTAGAACTCACTTTGGTAGAAAAGAGATTTCACTGAAGTTTGTAAGACTTATGTTTTGCAAGTAAACAAACAAGTCCTGGTCCAGTCCTGGTCCAGTCCTGGTCCAGTGTTTATGTTTAATATTCCATCATTTGTGGCCCAGTTCTTCACTCGGGCCGAGTCAGAACCAGTTTCGGCTCCAGGAGCCAGTATTTGTGGAAAACATCCAAACCGGTTCAGAACTAGCACCAGTGTGTTGTAAAAAGGTCCTTCAGTCTTCAGTCTGCCTGGAATGTTTCATTCAAATGTTCTATTTTGCATTTACTCAATTGGGTAATATAGTAAAAATAATAAGTATTGAAGTTCAGTGTGGAGCTGATCCTCTTGTGTTGAAATGTTTAGATTTTATTATGGATTGTTATTTTCATGTTTATTATTTTGGTCATCAGAGGTGGTTTAAATGGGCTTCATAATGAGCCGTTTTGACAGTGATATGTTTAAAAAGTAGGCTTCAGTTGAAGTGTAAACCACATTTGAGAAGAGCCTGAAATATGACCTGATCCAAGAATCGGATGACTTTCAGAACATGCTTTGTAGAAGTCCAAACCACAAGTACAACAAGACTTTCCAATAAAAACACAAGCAGCTTTTGCATTTTGATTATGGCAGCGACTCAGATGCACGCTTAATGCCACACTACGGAACATTCCGGACGAAACGTACCTTGTGCTAAAGCTTGTCGAGCCCGTCTGTTATGACGTATGTGAACGGCGTGGTGGACTTTACTGCCGCACCTCGGGTTGGTGCCAAACTGGTACGAATACTTCTGAACGCTGCCACCTTCGAGAGACGGGAAGGAGACGCGGGTTACCACATGTGATCAAAGGCACGGGCGGGTCAAAGGCACGGGCGGGTCAAAGGCACGGGCGGGTCAAAGGCACGGGCGGGTCAAAGGCACGGGCGGGTCACCTCGTTTGAAGAAGTAAACGGACTCTCTCCTCCGGTTGTACTGTGGCACGGACAGAGCCGCCGTGATGTGGCCCCGGAGTCCGTCGAAACCGGCTTCCACGACTTTGGGAAAGCCCGGGTCCAGCACGTCGTTTTCATACCTCCAGTACTGGGGTCCCTGCGGGTTTGTGCGAGCACGTGCACAGAGAGTCAAATATCCAGTCAATTTAAAAAAAAAAAAAGGAAATAAAATGATTTACACGCGCTCGAGGGGGAGTGGGACGGGTTTATTTAATCCCACCGCCCATTTGAAAACAGAATCTTAAAATCAAACAAAAAGAACACTGAAATGGAAAGATCGTTCTGTTAATTGACAATATCTGGAATTTTGCTAAAAAATTAAAACTTTTACCACAGAATAGCACATTTTTAAGGTTTATAATCTCACTTCCTGTTTGTAATTGACATCACATTAGGAAGTTACCCAGCAACCACTCGGAAAAAAACTCTTCTAACGTCACAATTTTTTTTAAATTTGACAAATAAAAATATGACTTTGTTGAATGAATGTTTAAAGAGTCAAAAAATTATTCTTTATGTAAATTCTGCATAAAAATAAAGTAATCTTATCTCACTTCCTGTCATTTTCTACAGCTTTTTCAACGTTTTCTCCACAAATACCTGCTCGATTGGTGTAAAACTATCATTTATATGCACAACAGGTACAAATGCACCAAATAAAGTCCGAATTAGAGCATTGTAAAAAGCTGTTATAGGCACTTTAATAAACGAGTTGTTCAGTGAGAATGAAGTCTTTGTTCGTACTTTACGCGCTTCATGACAGTTTCGCTGTGTGTTTCACCTTGAAGATGTAAGTCTTGCCCTGGCAGTTGCAGCGTGTGAAAACCGTGTCGATGGGAGACCGGACCCCCCAAACCTCGGCGATGCCCCGCGCTGGACCCGGGACTCTGTTTGCGTCCAGAACCCAGAAGTAGTGACCTGAGCCAAAAGGCAAACGCTGAATCACGAAAGGCCCAATCATGGTTCACATTTAGCAGAAGATCTGTTCTCGTTGTCTCTGGTTTGTGGCGGGGGGAGTTCATGCCATCGTTATTTGACTAATTAAACTATGACAATAGACCCTTTAAAATGCTGTGTGTCCAAATGTTCAAAGGTCTGACATAATGCATCTAAATACTGATCATTTTAAGTCTTTATGACCATTTTGAAATTTTAAAGTAGAAATGAGGAAAAAAAACTCTATTCTAACCTCAAAAAAAGTATAATTTGTGGGGAAAGTATGTAAAAGTACAAAAGTATCTGTAGATAAAATGAAAAACTGAAGATATTTGTCAAAAAAAAAAGTGTGCATCTGTCAAATGTTCCTATTTAGTTGTATTTTACATAACAAATCATGTAAAATACAACTGAAAATGTCTTTAAACCAGACTTACGTACGTGTCCGAGCCTAAACAACCTTAATTTTTCACATTTTATTATATTTTGCCGCCAATTTCCATTTCACTTTTGCCATTTCATTGTAAAATTCAGAATGCATTTGCTCACAAGCTTTTAAAAGGGTCTATATTCTGTGAAATCCATGTTTAAACCCTCTGAGAACGGCGTTATTTCCCCACCGCACAAAGGAGGAATAATTGGAGGAAGCTGAAAACGCACCTCTGAAGACCACCACTGTCCCGTTACTGAGCGTGGTGACTCCGCCGATGGGCCGCCCGCTGCACAGGTCCATGTCGTTGTTGTCGTCTGAAGAGAATAACGTGATTACTGTGACAACGAGCTTGTAAATGTGTTTTTTGTTTTTTTTTGTTTCATTTGGACTTTTAAATGTTCTTTTTCCCGTTTCAAAAAGGCTTAATCTGGAGAAATGACCAAATGTAGTCCGACTTTTCACTGGAAGCGACAGAGTGATAATCTTCATGTGCAAACGTCTTCTCACAAGCATTTTTTTTTTTTTTTTGAAGAATTTGAAATGGAAAAAATTTACAAATGTCACAATTATATTTTCCCATTTCAAAATGTCCAAAATCAAACCTCAAACTTTCTCGAGGATGTGAAATTATAACCAAACGTATACATTTAATTACAAAAAACGTATTTCATTTCACTTTCTCATACAATTCCAAGTGATTTCTCATGGTTCGGAAACACGGATTAAAGCTGCACTATGTAACTTTTCAGGCGGTCCATTTCTATTGCTCAAACATAACATAAAAAACGTTGGTTCTGCTTTGGATCAATCAGTCGTAACGTTTTCCCGCCAGGTCAGATCTGCGGAGAGGCGGCCGCGCTCGCAGAAAGAACGTGCATGTTTCCCCCGAGATAGTTTGGAGCAATACAAACAGCCGTAATAATCGAGAGGCGAAATGCTCTACTGCGGAACATTTCTGCCCTAACACGACCGTCTCGTGACAGACCCCGTGGTGCACCGCTGTGGTGGAAGAAGAAAGTAAAAGTAAAAAAGGAGAATCGTGTAAAAGTTACCGAAAAAAAACTCTCAGCAAATTTAAAAAAAGTACTACTACTACTTTTCTGTCCAGGCAAAAGTAGATATATAAAGTAATCCTGCTCTCAAACGCAGTGAAGTAAAAGTAACTAAGTATCCACTGCGAATTGTACAGATATAAAACCAGTACTTTTACTTTAGTACTTTGTGTACTTTGTACTTTCCTCACCTGCCGGATAACTTTGCGTGGAATCGTCCAGACCGTTGAGCACAGGGCTTGTTGTCAGGGTCCAGGGCCGGTTTGAAGGGTCTTTCCGCTGGTTTAGAGGTGGGCGCGCTTGACGTTGAAGAAGGTCCTTTCGCCGTGCTCGCGTCTCCTGCTTCGGAGCCGTTGTCGTGGCGATTGTGCTCATTTCGGACACTTCCACTGGAGCCAGCGTGGAAAGCTCTGCTGTGGTCACTTGTGGCTCTGCAGTGGTTTGGTTGGTTGGTGTTTTGTTGTTGTTGTTGGGGGGGAGATGGTGGTCAGCTCTGTTCTGTCTTCTGCTGTGGCTGCGGTGGGCTCTCTTGGTTCAGGAAGCAGAGTGGTTGGTCTCAGAAGGAGGTGAAGATGTTCCGGTCGTTTGGGGATCTGGAGTGGACACGAGGTCGGACGCTGCAGGTTCTGGAGCCGTTGTGGAGTCACCGGCCTCTAAAGACGCAAGAAGAAAGAACGAGGGTTTTTTAGTTCGGATCGGGGCCGAAGACCTCGCCGAAGAACTGGTTTACTGCAGTACTCGATATGGCAAGTACACGGTAAACCCAAATAGTATCCTGCACTAGTCAAAGGTTTGTAAGTTTACTGCAAGAGTTCTTTAAAATGGGGAGTTTACTGGGACTAGACCAGGACTAGACAGGACTAAGACCAGACTAGACCCAGGATAGACTAGACCAGGACTAGACCAGGACTAGACCAGGACTAGACCAGGACTAGACCAGGACTAGGCCAGGACTAGACCAGGACTAGACCAGGACTAGGCAGGAACGAGACCAGGAAGAACCAAGACTGACCAAGACGAACCAAGACTGAACCAAGACTGAACGCCAAGACCGATGCCAAGACGGCTAGACCGAGAGGACCGAGCCAGGAACCGACAGGACAGGACCAGACAGCCAGACCAAGCACAGACCGAGCCAGGAGACCATGGACCGGCCAGGACCGAGCCAGGACCCGAGCCAGGACCCGAGCCAGCCACAGGACCGAGCCAGGACCGAGCCAGGACGCGACCAGGACTAGACCAGGACTTGTTTGTTTACTTGAAAACATAAGTCTTACAAACTTCAGTGAAATATCCTTTTCTACCAAAGTGAGTTTTCTACTTGGGCAAAGTAAGTTCTACCTACCAGGCACTTGGGCAAAGTGAGTTTCTACCCAGGGCACTGTGGGCAAAAGTGAGTTCTACCTCAGGGCACTTTGGGCAAAAAATTGAGTTCTACCCAGAGGCACTTGGGCAAAGTGAGTTCTACCCAGGCACTTGGGCAAAGTAAGGCCGTCAGTTTCCTGCTTTTTCTGGTAAATAATAGTCAGTTTACACTGCAAATCAAAATAAGTAGATCGGCAGTTACATCCGGCTTTTCAAAAACATAGAGAGTAAAACAACATTTGTACTTCATATGAACATAACAGCATACTGCAATATTCAGATTAAAGTATCCACTTAAAAGTACCTGGTGCTGCTGTTCCTTCTTCTTCCTGCTGCTGCTGTTCCTTCTTCTGGCTGCCTGCTGTTCCTTCTGTTACTTCTTCTGGTGCTGCCGTTCCTTCTGTTTATTTCTTCTGGGTGCTGCTTTACCTTCTTCTGGTGGCTCGTGTTCTTTTCATGTGGCTGCTGTTCCTTCTTCTGGCTGCTGCTGTTCCTTCTTCTGGCGCTGCTGTTACTACTTCTGCAGCTGCTGTTCCTTCTTCTGGTGCTGCTGTTCCTTCTGCTGCTGCTGCTGTTCCTTCTTCTGGTGCTGCTGTTCCTTCTGTTATTTCTTCTGGTGCTGCTGTTCCGTCTTCTGGTGCTGCTGTTCCTTCTTCTGGTGCTGCTGTTCCTTCTTCTGGCGCTGCTGTTACTTCTTCTGCTGCTGCTGTTCTTCTTCTGCTGCTGCTGTTCCTTCTGTTCCTTCTTCTGTGCTGCTGTTCCTTCTTCTGCTGCTGTTCCTTCTGCTGCTGCTGTTCCTTCTTCTGGTGCTGCTGTTACTGTTACTTCTTCTGGTGCTGCTGTTCCTCCTTCTGGTGCTGCTGTTCCTTCTTCTGCTGCTGCTGTTCCTTCTTCTGGTGCTGCTGTTCCTTCTTCTGGTGCTGCTGTTCCTTCTTCTGGTGCTGCTGTTCCTTCTTCTGGTGCTGCTGTTCCTTCTTCTGCAGTGCCTGTTACTGCTGCAGTGCTGGGGGCCGCCGTGGTAGCGCTCGGTGTCGTTTCGTCCTGGGACGCAGTGATCGTCGGGGGCTCCGGGGGTATTTCAAACCCGTCCAGGTCTGGTAAAGGCGGCTCTGAGGTGAAGTCCTCCGGCAGCAGCTCGGAGACGGTGGGACCAAAGCCACTGGAGCCCTCGGGGAGTGGGCCGGGGTCAGGGACATCCCCCTCAGCCGTCTGTTTGGAGGCTGCAGACGTGAGAAAGTCCAAGGGTCAATGTTAAGTGGTGATAAAGAATGTAACCATGATGGTCCGCTCTACTTGCCGCTGTCGGGGTCATCGTTTTGATAAAATGTGGGGTTGACAGTCGGGATTAAACTGTCGCCTGCAATGAAACAAAAAGCACAAAACGTGAAATCCTTTGCTCATTATTTCTCAGCAAACCGTGTTAACGCTTGTACATTCACCACATCGAAACTGAAACGAAACCAGGATTTAACCCGAAACCAAACCTAGACTAGACCAGGACTTCACAAGGACGAGGACAGGAGCAGCCAAGTTCACATCAGGACTGAAATGGGCTTAATTTAGGGCCCAAAGTTTGCAACGGACCCTCAATCAGATCTGGGACGTTAAACAGGGTTGGTCCCGGCCTGTACTTGGACTGGAGACCCCTGTGAAAAGCCGCACTCGCCACAGTGAGTCAGCCACGGCCCTATTTGTATTCAAGCTACTGTTGCCGTGAAGATGGATGGATGCTTTGTGTTCATCGTTGCCTCAGTTTTGACTTAATTTCCATTTCCGAATTGATGAGGAAACCAATAAAGATAGAACTTCTTTGCAAACTTGAGAAGAAGCGTTCTGTTTGCTCTTTCATAACTTACATTTCATGAACAAATGCAGCTACTTAAATGTTGGTTTGAACGGCAAGTGCGAATCCTTTCTAATTTAGGAGTCCATTAAGAGCTAAAGGTGGTTCCTCATAACCTCTATCGACTTGGTTTTGCGTTAAATAAAGGCGGAAATGTCTTGTCGCGTATCCCATTTGAACGCAGGATATAACGGGGGTTTCCTGCCGTCATGTTTGGCCCTGCCCTGACTTTCCCTCTTCATGTTAAATCTTGGCCTCGGTTTTCCTTTTTGGGTTTGGGTTCACACGTTCTGGACTGTTCAACTGGAGCTGGAGGGCCGTTTCCTGCGGTCGACTTTGGTTTTAAAGGTGCACTATGTATGTTCCAGTACATTATGACCTCCTGAATCTTCCATTTATTCAATTACCAGTCGTTTTTAATAGAGGTTTTATAGCACAGCAGTTGGGTTTTGACTGCGAGCGGCCCTCCATCTGAACGCACTGACCTGGGCCGTTGCCGTCGGTGAGCGGGGTCCCTATAGGCTGCTCCGTGGCCTCAGGGGTCGGGCCTGTGAGAATAAAAGCAGCGTCAGCGCAAGTGTTCCAACAAGGGTGAGCAAACCGTTCTCGCGCGAGTACCTGCGGGTTTCCTCTCAACATTATTGCCACATGAATCTGGCTTCACTGGCTCCTCCTCCTTCTGTGACGTTCATCGGGACAAAATGCGTCACTTCAATGCACAGATTACTGCATGCATTGGTGGTCCGTCTGCAGACCATGCGCCACAGGGACAACGCGTGTATACAACGTGGACAAACTACATCTAATATGCAATCAATATCTTTATCTTTGAACTCATTTATTGTATACTGCAGGTGAATAGGAGAAATCTTACATTTGGAGATATCAAATTGAAATTTCTTCCGTAGATTTCTTACACAAATGAACAGATTTTTTTAATTTTATAATGGTTTCTTTTTTTTTTTTTTTTTTTTTTTTTTTTTAGGCGATATATTGTATAATTTCACATTTGGGACGTTCAAATCTGAAAAATTTACAGAGGGGATTTTGTAAATGTATCTTTTTTTTTTTGCATAAACTAGATCTTACTGAAAATGAACGTAAGATACCATACACACAGCATTTCGTGGGGAAAATAAGGTTTCGGCCCCCCGCATATACACTCACTCTTTAATCTGACCCGTTTACGTCTTTAACAGCCCGTTTACATTCATAGACACTTGATTGGTTCACATTGCTACAGACTGAAATGCCCATAAAAGCACATCCCGTCTGTCTTGAATGGCAAACATACAGACTCCAGAACAGTCATGGATGTCACGTCCAAACGCTTCATTATGGACACGTTACGTGCTGTTTAAACCCCCCATCCGGGACATGCTGACGGTGCGGCCCGTGCCTCACAGTGCCTCACCCGTGTCTTACCCGTGTCTTACCCGTGTCTTATCCTCACGTGTCACCCGTGTCTTACCCGTGTCTTACCGTGTCTTACCCGTGTCTTACCCGTGTCTTACCCGTGTCTTACCCGTGTCTTACCCGTCGTCTTACCCGTCGTCTACCCGTCTCTTAACCCGTGTTTACCCGTGTCTTACCCGTGTCTTACCCGTGGTTACCCGTTCTTACCCGTCTCTTACCGTCTCTTACCCGCTGTCTTACCCGTCTCTTACCCGTCTCTTACCCGTGTCTTACCCGTGTCTTACCCGTGTCTTACCCGTGTCTTACCCGTGTCTTACCCGTGTCTTACCCGTGTCTTACCCGTGTCTTACCCGTACCCGTGTCTTACCCGTGTCTTACTCGTGTCTTACCCGTCTCGCTGCAGTGATCCCTGAAGTCTGGGCAGCACTGGTTGTATTTGACGCAGTCGACGTCGCAGGAACAGGCTCGGCCGCGCTTGAACGTCTCACCGCAGCGACCTTTGCAGGAGTTCTCTGACAGACAAACGACACGCGGGTTTGTTGTCGGGGAAGGAAACGACAGAGAAGTCCGAACACTGTACTCGAGTAAAAGGAAATGGCATTACTCTAGTAGAAGTTCAACGTAGTGGTCAAGCAAGGGTGAAAAAGCATTTGTATGGCTGACCTGGCGTTAAAGTAAGAACAAAATCTGGTATCTGAGTGAATCGTCTGAAAGAACAGTTCCACAAATGTTCAAATCCTTTAATATTGTCCACATAAAGCTTGTGTCACATGTAGATTTACCCACAGTGGGAAGAGGAAGTGAGATACTGTCACACTGTCAAATCCATCACTCAAGCTGGAGCAAAAGTAGTAAAATGCAGTAACATGTTCTAAAAATGAAGTAAATGTACTTGATTAATGTGTACCCACTTCAGAAAATCAATAAGGAAATATTTTGCCATCTTAACAGAGAAGTAGTGGTGGGTGATATTGACAGAAATGAAGAAACTGATCATGTAATAATGAATAAATAATGAGAAGGACAAATTCTGTAACAGTTGGATGAAATGGAGATTATATATTTAGACAATATTAGGTCAATCTTATAGAAATGTGTGTAAAATGAATGACAAAAGTGCAGAAATATCACCTTATTCTCTTTTAATCCGCTCTTTTTGTGGAGTTTTTTGAAACAATACACCCACTATTCGAATGCAGCTTATCTTCAAAACAACATGAACGATCAAATGTGAACGTGAACGCGGCTCTTACTTGAGGTGCACAGCCGCTCGTAGTCCCGGCAGCACTCTCCGTAGAGCAGACAGCTGAAGTCGCACTGGCACGTGTTGCCACGGTAATAGCCCATGCCGCAGCGGTTTTTACAGCTCGCTGAGAAGACACGGACAAAGACTGAGGGGTAAAAGCTTGTCTGCGCGGAGCCAAAACGCTTCAGGGTACACTGGCGAGACTGAGAGGGTAAAACTCCTGCCACGGACACAGTGTATGGATACCGCTGGAACATACAGCACTTCTGGATGTCGGGGAGAAAAGCCAGCTCAAAAAAATGTATGAAACAAACTGGACCAACTACAAAAGAGTGGACCGAGTTGACCTTTGAAAAATGCAGAAAATGACATTTGGACTTATTTGTTTTTGTTGGACCGTGTGTGCCATGACAAAAATAAAACAGATTAGGACCACTGCCTGCGGGTCGAAAATATAGATTTGAAAAGTATCCAAAACTGGTGCTCAATCAAGAGAAAAGGGTCAGTTTGGGTAAACATTTGAATAAATTTGTCTTTGTGTACAATTTTTACCCAAATACAACTGTTTTCTCTTGATTGGATGTTTTTTGTACTTTTTGTGTTCGTGTTGCTTTGTTTTTTTTAAATATTTATAAACTGAAAACAGGCAGCTGATAATAATTACAAAAATAATACAAAATAATACAAAAATAATAATTAAAAAAAAAAAAAATACATAAATAATAATAATAATAATAATAAAAAAGGGAAATGAAATTCAAAAGAGGCTTGATTCAAGACTCATCAAATACCATTGTGTCAGCATAGGACAAACGTAATTTATTTCATATTTGTACTTTTTTAGATTCAATTATTTTATTGTAAAATCTGTGAAATAATAATACTTACACTGAGCCTCACTGAATGTCCAGGTACAAACCAGCAAAACGGCAGCAGCTAGTCCTTTAGAAGTCATGCTTAATCTGAAAATATGAATCAATTGTCATGAATCTTTACATAATCATTACATTTTTACCATATTTTATTATCTTAAAGGTGCACAATGTAACTTTTCCAGTCGAAGGCAAGCCGCTTCTTCTGTTTTTTTGCAATAAAAACAATAAAAATGACAAAACAATGACATCTGGACAAACAAGTGGCTAGAAAAGTAACATAATGCACCTTTAATCCGCATCGGCAGAGCTGACGTTACCTGGTCGCGGTCGTGCGTCTGAGTCCGGCCGCGTTTGGGCTCCTCCCGGGCTTTTAAAGGGTCTGAGCGAGAGGTTTGGCCCCCGGCTGCTGTCAACAGTCGCCGGTGTCAAAGACGTGAGCTCACAGGGAAAAGGGAGGCTCCTCAGACACTGCAGCTGGAAGTCTGTCAACAGCAGCTTGTGCCGGGCAGACGCTGACTTCACTCCCCGGAACGGAAAAACACATTCGGTGCTCTGGTCCCGTCGCAAAGCGGACCCTGCAGATCAATGCACGCGCAGGGCAAAGTCTGCGGTTCGGTTCGATCAAGCTTTGCCCAGATATGGTGAAAGCAGAGGCGCGTTGGCATGGTGACGGTGTTTGGGGCTGTTTTTATGGGAAACTCAGATGTCCAGATTAAATGTTTGATAACTGTGTTTACAATCCAGTTCAGTCCCACGTGGTTTGTATTTAATCTGTACAAGACATTATCATCATATATAAGTCTGAAATACTTGAATACTTCTATTGACGGGGGAATGTAAGTGCTGCTGCTCTCAAGTACTGGGGGGCAGAGGGGTCTGCACATGTTGAGACACACATGTTTATGAAAGTCTAAAGCTTCATTTATTGGTATTACTTTTTAATAAAACATTTACTTTAGCTGTGAGAATCGGTTAATTTAGCCAACTGCTGAGGCCTTAAAAACTAAATAATACACAACATCATCATTGTCAAACTTCATTGTGATAACTAAAATGTAATGTTATTATTTTAAAAACAACAAAAAATAGCTTTTTTCCATTCATGGTTTGACATTATTGTAGCTACTACTCCAATCATTTGTTATTTATTATTTTCAAAATAATTTAAATATTTATTATGTTTTGCTGTTATTCTTATTCTTCTTATTATTATTATTATTATTTACTATTACAAGGAAGAAGAAAAAAGAAAAAGACATTTAATTGATCTTGAGAAACAAACATGTCATTTAAATGTAAGTTAAAAAAGATGTTTGACAGACCTTTTTGTTGCATCAGCCTTGATTTAATTGTTTATACGTTTATATGTGCAATGTTTTGCTTTTTTTGATTTGCTCTCTGGTGCTGTTCTATGTTCTATGTTAAATGTTAAAAACTGAAAAAACAGAGACAAAAACAGGTTAAAAAAAAAAAAAAAAAAGACTATGCTGGTTATGTCACAAGAACACACAAATGAGCAATATCGACCCTTTAGACCAGCAAATTATTAGTTTTATTTGAGTTTTTATTCATAGTGTGACGTCTCTAAAGCTTCTCTTAAACTCTAATCATATAGAATTAGATTAGATTTGTCAACATTTTCTGGCAAATCTTCAAAACAGATTTTCTTCACATCCGTTGCGTTTGCTTTAAAACGTGTAAATAACAATTACTTCTGGGCCCAGCTTGAAAAAAGGAACATAGACTCCAAAATGTGCTGATTGTGAACCTTTTATCACGCCCCACAGAATTACACACACAACAAACTGTGGGTCAGGCCTGTAAAGTGGGCCGTTTTATGGAGGTTAAATAAAGAAAGTGTGTAAATATAGAATCCATGACGTGAAAAGTTCTAAGGTACATTTTATATACGTATAAAAATACAAGCAAAGTCATAAACATCTCCACATTACTGTCATTTATGAGCAGAAACTGTGACTTGTGGACAGAATCACTGTGGTTAGCCCGGCTCGACTCTGTGTTTAAAGTGAGTAATACTGATTGTGTTCAAGGTAATCCACGGAAAACATGTGTTTGCCACAAGTACTTCACAACCAAAATGACTCGTACACGAGCTGGGCCGTGCGATTAATCGAAGTTTCATTGAAGCGAGATGAAGTTTTGAGTCGTCAATGCAAAAGTTTGGAGCAGAGTTCGGACTTTAGAGGAAGAAATGTGACTATTTTCTGCCTTAAAGGTGCTCTTCTTTTCTTGGGTCCGACACCTGTTTGATGGTGATTGTCTAGAATGTTCCACAGTATGGCATTCGGCAATTCTTTTTCATTCCCCAAATATTCCTGTGAAAAACATGCATTCTCACTGTGCGCGGACGTCTTTTTTTTGTGCGTTGCTGAGATGAGAATCATGATTAAAGAGTTGAATTCAGATTGCATTCAGCTTTTATTTATGATGCAAACATGTGCGTCGGACCAGCACCAACGTGTGGCACACCCTCAACCAGGAAAGTTACATAGTGCGCCTTTAAACTGCGTTGTCTTGTTTATAAAAGTCCTTTTTTATTGTTTTAAAATCTAAAATCAATCATTATTGCAACTTTTTAAAAATGTTTTCTTTTTTGGCTTTGTTCTAAAAAAAAAATCTCTCCAGCGGAGGTCCAGGTGCACCAGACGTGACTGACCTCCTGTCAGTGGGGTCTCTCCAGAGGGTTCATTAGTGCTCAGATGATAACAGGATTTCAGCAGCACAAACACGGGCAGAACTTCCTCTGTGGGAGCTGTGTGAAAACCACACATTTATTTATACACACGTCTCAGTCCACGCAGGATCTATCAACACAGTGTCACTTCATCTCATAACAAGAGCATTGGAAACTACTTGGAATAAGGTTTGGAACGTGAGGTTGGAGCGCCTCCTTGTGGATACACTATGAGACGCTCTTACGTTTTCTATTTTTTAAAACAATAAGACGCGTTCATCAGTGACAGAAATCAACTTCTATTTTCACTTTCAACTGTTGCATTATGGGGGGAAATGTTTATATTGCTTCGTCTCCTGGCCTGGGGGCTTATTTGCATTTATGTATTTGCAGTGTTGTGTAAAAGAGTGATGATTACTAAACTGATTTTTAACAATGGGGGTAACAGAAATAAGGATTGTTCCCATAGCAATGGACCATACAAAAACAATGGTGAAAAGTCCTCAAAATGGCTCCTTTAAACACTGAAAACACACAGTTATGATCATTATGAGCCCATTCTGTCCTGACGCGTGCACTTGGTTTGGTCCTGTTCTAGTCCAGTTTTAGTCTCGGATTTATTTATCTATTACAGCTCATGTTTTTGAACAATAAACGGCTTTTCCTGGGATTATTCTGCTTTGAGGTGATCGTATCCATGCGTAGAGTCTCGCACTTCAAAACATGTTATTGTGTCATAGTCTCTCCTGCAGAAACATGACCTTGTTTTTTTCCTTTTAGCTGGTGACTGATTAGATGCTTCTCTTCAATCATCTCCCACAGTCTCACTCCAGCTGGGCAGAAAACACCCGAGGGACCCCCAAAGAGCCGAGCACATCTGAAAAAAATCACCCACTGGGCCCGGAAAAGCTCCCGTAGCACAGAGAGAGGAGAGCAGTGCAAATCCTGTGAGGAGATGCTCGTGTTTACTGCATGTTCTTTTTGAGGACTCTTAAGACTCTTGGCAACAGTCTGTCCAGAGCCTGCAGTTCAGCTCGTGCCCCTCACCACGATCGCCTCATAAACTTAAACACCAGTGGGTTTGGTTCAGGGTTTATTTGGAAAAGGCAAACAAAGGACACTAAAAGGAGGAGGGAATATGGAAAGTCTGAAGCTCTTTATGCAAACTGGACCTGGGTGAAGTCCTCATGTTGATGGTGGATGGATGTTTTGAAGGTTTGCAGTAGAACGTCGTATTTTCTATTAAACGCGACCTCAAACGGCAACAGAAACGTCTAGTGTCGTCTCCAAAAAATCAAGAAAGTCACATTTCTACCTTTTTTTGTGCCATTTATGGACACTTTTTAGCACATTTCTGACACTTTTTTAGCATATTGACTCCAGAAATCCTCATCTTGATGGATCTATGTTTGACTAACCCTAATCATTTCTTACTCTAAAACAAAATAAGGCAAATCCTTTTCTAGTTGCATGTAAAGTAACTGTTTCTTGTCAAAATGAGTCACTTGCGGATGTATAAATCGACCTAAGCTGTTCCACTTAAGGGTACTGAAGAGGTGTCTGGGGAGAGCAAAGTCTGACCATTATTATTACAGTATTATTACCTTTCCATCACTTACTATGAGAACATATTTTATTGTATTACAGAATATATAACACATTAAAACCCTTAAAGACACTGCATACATTCTCATTAATCTGCAGTTTACTTTAATAATACGCATTGTCTTGAAATGACCTACAGGGGGAGACAAACAGCGCGAAAAGGGACCGCTCATGAGCTAAAAATAGAATTTCAACAGGTGCCAAAACTGATGAGCACCATTTAATAAGGGAGCCCCGTTTTAATGAAGCTAAATCCTGATTTAACAAAAGCGTTTAACGTCTCGTCAGACTAACAATCTGCACTTTAATCTAGCACTTTTTAACTTATTTCACAGCGTCAAAAATTCCCTAAACTAAAATGAACTTTCACTCACTCCTTTTTGAACATTTATTTAGTTACCATTGCCATTTGGTTGTCTTATGGTCTGAGGCAAAGACAGAGAAACAGGATATGTTATTGTCCTTATTGGTTTCCACTTTTTATACGGTTTTTTTATTCATTTAAAAGACATAAAGCTTTAAATTAAACACAAAGGGCACTGCAGAAACTGTAATTACACTCCTTTCTTATGGGATAAAGCTGTGGATTAAGAAAAATCAATGCCAAATATACTTTTCCTTATGTGGAGCAGTGCAATGTGTCGGCAGTAAATCATATATATTGTGGTAAATGATGAAAACTGGTCTTGTACATCAGACTTGCTCTTTTTCTGCCACGCTTTGTGTCGACACGCCTCTTCCTGCCCGCGGAACTAAATAATAGAAAATAGTCTCAGTTGTGACACAGGAAAAGCTCTGTGCCTTCTGTGCAGATCGCAGCATCCTGTGTCACATTCACGCTGCTGCACAGAACGCACGGTGGGCTCTTCCGGCTCTTTGAAGCGTGGAGGGGGGGGGGTCTGAGAGAGAAAAGAGGAGCCTCGTGAGTCAGAGGTCGAACTGGAGGCCCCTGCGCCGTCACAACACGTCAGACGCTTCAGTTACAGTGCGTGGGGCGGCTTTGTGTCTGTTTACGGTCTGCGTTGGTTCACGGGACGATCAGAATGGCAGATCCGAGCAGAAAACACACAGATGTTGAAGTGCACGCCACAACACAAAACCCCACAGCGTGAATGCAGTTTAAAGACGTTTTTTAAGACACAGACACGGCTTTGAAGGGTGGTTTTTAATGTCAAGAGCGAAAACAAACAGGCTCAAATGGACTTTTATGTACGGGGCAATGAAAGAGTGGAATGTACTGCAATAATGTCTGAAATAAAGACGTTTTTAATTGGTAAATTGTCTGTAAATGGAAATGTATTTAGATTCAGATTGAAGACAACATTACATACTAATCCTCAAACATGTCAATCTTAACATCAATCAAAATATTAAACGTTCCCAGAATCAGAATCAGAATCATGTTTATTGCTATTGTCAGTGAACAAAATTCACAAAAATAGGAACTTTTTACAGGTAATAATAATAATAATAATAATAATAATAATAATAATAATAATAATAATAATAATAGTGATAAGAATAATTGTAATAATAATAATAATAATAATAATAATAATAATAATAATAATAATAATAATAATAATGAGAGCAAAGTATATAAAATCAATTTAAATAAGGCATTAGAATATACTAATAAATTAAAAATAAACTTGGTCTCGGTTTGCGTTATAAATATCTACAAAATAAACATGACGACACAAGAATACAATGAAGAGTAAATTATTCTGTGTATGTATTGTAAATATTGACAAGGATGTTTGATATTTGTCGTTTGTCACGGGAATAATTGTGTCTTTTAAAGAGAGTAGCTGCTGTTGGCACTCATAATC
Source organism: Chaenogobius annularis (assembly GCA_015082035.1). NCBI lineage: Eukaryota > Metazoa > Chordata > Actinopteri > Gobiiformes > Gobiidae > Chaenogobius > Chaenogobius annularis. The sequence continues at coordinate 309,087 of BJKM01000328.1, read as the reverse complement.
CTTCCATTGCTGTAAACCAGAGAGGGGGAAAAATACATTTGCATATAAATAGAATGTACACGTTGTACTTTCCCCAGAACATTCTGACTCAGACACCGACAATGAGTTTGTGAAAAATGTTAAAAGTTGAACGGCTGTGCAAATAGAGAATATAAAAATAGGCCATGCTTTGTAACCTATATTTGAAAAGCGCATTTTGCCAAAACCTTGCAGGGGAAACCACCATCACAGGCCTCTGATGCCCATTGGCACGGTTTGCATTATTCAGTATTGGACACATACATTGAAAACTTTTAAATATTAAGTAGCATGTTGCTCGTATGCTGCTCATGATTATGGCGCTAAGGCAAGAAATGCTATGATTGTGGGTTAATCTGTACAATCATTTCTAAAGTCACACGTATATAAAGATAACTATTACAAGACTTTTGTGAGACATGCAGCGCACACACTGCAGACGTAATATCTACCTAGCCTAATCAATAATAGGCTTCTTTACCAGGTCTTTGACGAAATCTGTGCCATTTGAGACCTTAGACTTTGATGTGACGCCTTTTCTCTTACAATGTTGTAGTCCATGCTCAAAACAGTTCTGTTTAGTGCGTATGACTGAAAGGATTTAATATGCACTTTTCTCTATAAGGCTAAATATATTCTCTATAGTTTAGACCCATTCAAACAGTTACGGTAATCAGTAAAACAATAGAAATAAAGTAGTTCTGGCATTTAGTGGCTCATTAAAGTTAAATTTATCTTTGTTGTATATTTGTTTGTACAGCAGGCTGCAGTACTTTTTGGAAGCAGTAAGTCATAATAAGTAAGTAAAAGTTATTTGTGGTATAATGACCTACATCTGAAAAACCTATGCAAGTTAAAACATAAGCACATTATTGATTAAATTTTTTTCATTCATTAATTTAATTTAATTTAATTTAATTTTGATTTTGATTTTGATTTTGATTTTGATTTTGATTTTGATTTTGATTTTGATTTATTTTATTTTATTTTATTTTATTTTATTTTATTTTTATTTATTTTATTTATTTTATTTATTTTATTTATTTTATTTATTTTATTTATTTTATTTATTTTATTTATTTTATTTACCTGTCGGAAATTCAATGTCGGCACCAACAACAAACACGTATGTTTTTTTTTTTTTTTTTTAATCCCCCTTTCTCGTGTATCGCTTTGATTCGATAACGCCTGAACTCCTTTCACCGATATTAGTTTATTTCCACCAAATGCAAAGCGAAACCACCGATAATGGGCGTTAACTACCCCCACCCACAACAACCCCGCGGACCCGCCCCCTTTTGGACGGTTGCTATGCCTACTCCGCGTTTTTTTTTCTCCCCTTCGTGACTGACGCGCGCGCCCGGCCAATGAGCGCGCGGCGGGCGGGGGGAGGGGCGGGACCGGCCGCGCGCGCACATGAAAACGGCTGCTTCTGCTGCCGGGGGAGGATTTCCACTACTACGACCCGCCACGACCAGCGCGCCGCGCACGGATCCAAAGTCTGGAGCCCCCCGGGGGGACAACATGACATAAGCGACCACCGCCGAGGCACGCGAAGGTAACCGGGTTGTTTTGTCGTGCGGGTTGGGGAGGGGTAAAAAAACAAAACAAAAAACCGCGCTTTTTGGAGGCACGAGTTCCTGCGGGTGAAATGTCGAGTTGGAAGAAGCCCCCGTTGCGCCGCTGCCGCGTGACAGCGTTGAATCGTAAGTGGCATCAGCAGCAGTCCGGTCCGCGCGTGGCACGAACGGACCGGCGAACGGGCCAGCGGAATGTGAGATAAGTCGTGAAATAAGTGCCAAATACGATGTGTGTGTTTGAGGGTCGGTACAAGGCAGGTGTAGCCCACTTTTACTGCCGTCTCATGACTTGTCCCGCGTTGTGTTATTAATCACTTATGCATGTGTTCATTTTTGTTTGTTTTGGAAGTGTTTGAAAAAAAAAAAGAAAAAGAAAAGTGCATTCATATATAAGATAACACACAACACACACACACACACACACACACACACAATCCTGCTTGTCTGTTCAGAGGAATGCCATTTGGTAATACACATTTTTCAGGGTCCCGGTGACTGCAGTGACCTGTGACTGCTGGCTTCATTTAAATGGCAGTTCTCCTCAAGCCCAAAAGCTGATAATTGCTCAAAATGATAATTGTGCATCGGCTCGTTGGGATTGGATCACCCTGCGCGAGGACGATTTTGGAAGGACAAGCGTGCAATTAGGTGCTATTTCTTGTTGTTGTTATTCATTGAAATGTCCTTTTTTATTTTTATTTAATTTTTTGGTTTTGACTGCTTCAAAAGCGTGGGGTGCGCAAGGTCGTCTGCAGCTCTAATAAGTATTTATGCCTTGGTTGGTAGCTGTGCGGACGTAGTTCGGTGGGCGGTCGGTCGACTAAAGCGGTCCGACCCAAACGTACGAGACGCATCCAAGAATACAGAGGGGAAAGTATCTTGTAAACAACGTCTTCAGCCATTTGTGACGGCGGATTAAACTCCTAAAACTCCAGATAATGTCTCCCCAATGTCTGACATGAAAATGCACTCTTATAGTCTTAAAACGAGCCGCACTCTTAATATTTGGGGTCACAAAATCGACTAAAAGTAACGCTGGGCAAAAAAGCTGCTTAAGCTAAAACTGGGGGCAAAAAGTGACATTTTACGGCTCATTTTCTCATCTCCTTTCTGCTCTTGTCCGTATCAATCCTTTTATAATCTCAATAAAATAAGAATTCTTTGATTACTGCATTGACTGTTTGAACCGATTTTTTTTATAGACCAGGGGAGTCTCGTAACGTGAAGGGGGGGGGGGGGGGCGGCGACGTTCCCCGTGCGGTTTACAGTCCACTTTTATTTATTTATTTATTTTTTTAACGAGGAGTTACGCCGATAATGACAACACTGAGTCATTGTGGTTCAACGGTAAATATTGACATCATCCCAATGTGTTGTGGTCATGTTTGGAGCAAGGTCAATGCTAATTATCCATTTATTACGAGAAACAAGGCTATTACAACGTCACGTGTGGTTAGAAATATAACGCTTTATTACACACTTTATTATGGATTGAATGATGTTTAGTTTGACCTGCGTTTGCCTCGTTTTGATTGGTCAGGCTAGTGTTTTTGTTGTTGTTTTTGTTGTTTTTGTATTAATGGCTCTAGTTCAGGCTATTCAACTTACGGCTCGGGGGCCAGATCAGGCCGCCAAAGCGATCTGATCCGGCCCATCGTCCAAATGTTGTTATTATAGATTTTTTTTTTTTTTCTTGTTTTCGGGTTTAATTCCTGGTTTGTACAAGTTTAAACCTGGTTTGCTTCGTCCTTATTTCATTCTGCTTTAGACCTGGGTTGATTCCGGGCTAGTCTTGGTTCCGACCTGGTTTGGAGCCCATCTGGCCCTCAGGTAAATTAAGTTGATTAGCCCTGCTCTAGTTTGATGGCTGGATTTACATGATAAAGTCTGTAAGATAAATAAACCTGGACCAAAATGAGGTCAAATGGATCACTAAATCAAGAATTACACATATTTGTCATATTTATGTATTTTATGCCACATTTTCAACACCTTTTTCAAAAACATGGCAACGTTTTGCAGTTGAATGTCTTGCCGTATCGATGTCTGTTACAATATCCAAAGAGCAAAAAAACAAAACAAAAATGCAGCGATCGACTGTGTAAAAGGTCTGAACTGTCAAAATGACGAAGGTGAAAAACCATGAAACACTTGACTAACTGACATCAGATCGAAAAGGTGTCAAGTTTGAAGTGTTTCTAACACAAAATAAGCAACAATTGTGAATTTCTACGGTCGAAATGTCAGTTTGTTCGCTTCTGTGTTCTGTTTTCTTACATAAATACTCTCGAACTCTTGAAATAATCGTAATCTGGACCGTACAGACTCTAAAACACATTATTATTACATCTAAATGTCAAAAAAAGGATACGTTTCACTTCATTCATAAATATTCCCTATCTAGAAGCGTTTAGTTACTTTTATCCCAATGTTCAACAGAAAGGATCATTTGAGAAGTCGACAAATCAAAAATATAATTGCTGATTTATTTCTTTTTTAACTAAAACAATTGTTAGTTGCAGCATAAATCGCATTTGCCGACGTTGCTCACACATACAGTATTTTCATTTGCTGACGCTGCCTTTACACTACACTGAAAGGAGGCGGGAATAGACTTTTGAATGGCCTTTCCGTTGCGCTGCCTTCATGCAAAAACCGTCCAAACTGCGCCGATAAGGGGCCGCCCGACTTCCTTCCACGGTAATCTCTAATGTCCTGACTTGTTGGAGAGCCAGTGGCACTTCAGCTCTCCCTCTCGGGCCGGACGTGGAACGTAAACTGAAAAGCGTGCCGGGGGCGACGGGCCTGTTTTGCATTTAGATTTGCTTACTTCATGTCGCCACAATTACCTGCCGTAACCCTCGGACACGCTGCCGGACAGTCGAACCAACCACAGCGCGCTACGGCTGGGTCATTGATGCATTTCAGGGGGAAGAAATAGGGCTATTTTCACTTGTAACTTCAAACTAGAGTCAAAACTTTAAAAAGAAATCTGATAATAATCGATGCTGAAACTAGTATTGAAACAAGATCCTCATTTGGACAATAAACGGGAATAAATTAGACGTTTCCAGAACAGTTTTAGAATGATCTTGAGCTGTAACAGAACTAGTACAGTATAAAACCTCACGGTAACTAGGGATGTAGCAATAACCGAAATATCGTGATATCGTATCGTCAAGAAGTCTCACAATAGTATCGTGGGCTGTCACGATGTATTGAATTATGAGCGCCTAAGGAACACATAAGGAACTACACAGACCATGATCCTTTGCTTCGTTTGAGCGCTGACGACGTGGAAGAAACGACTGTTTTTACAATTCTGCTTCTCGCTGTAATATCGCAATAAATATCGTACCGTGAAACTAATATCGTGATGATATCGTACGGTGGGATTTGCATAACGTCACATCGCTAATGGTTACGTAAAGGAAGTACTATTTTGTGTTGAAAATGTAGTTTTTTTTGTTTGTTTTTTAATACATAATAATACATAATAATTTGCGTATCGAGCCTATTCCGAGAGTTTAAAATGTACACAAACTTGCATTTATTCAGCGCCGCGTGCTTTCTCGCTCGACAATCTCTTGAGCAGCGCGAATAAGATAAGATGGGTGTAATGCCACACTGCGGGACATTACAGGCAACGCAATAACGTCTCCGTGAAGACAAGCAGGTGGTGAACATGCCACTGAATCGTTACCTTAGTTAAGTGCACCTTTAAAAAAAACAAAAAAAAAACCATGAATTAAAGTGTGGCTGTGCGATTATTGACAACAAATGTTTATCTCTGTATTTTTTGTGAGTTTCCAGATGACAATATTCAGACGATATTATGTAAATACAAAAGAAATGTGTTTGAAGCAAGTCTTCAAACGTATTAGTTGCGTTTTTATTATCAAACAAATGTGAAATGCACAAAACTGAAGAAATATGATCTTAAACTCTTATTTACTCTTATTTTTTTTTATTTTTTTTTTTTTGTTACTATAAAAGATCCACTTGATAATGACATTTCTTCAAAACTACTTTCACGATATTATCAGAACTTGCCCAAAGCCATAAAAGTCATATTTGTTTTATTTTTTTAACTAGAGAAAAAACAAAAAAAAAGAGTCAAATTGAAAATCATGCTAAATACGAGAAGTTAAAAAAAATCATAATTGTTTCCCGTCGACCAAACGCTTTGGAGGAGTCCTGATTGGCTGCATTTTCTACGGCGCCGAGTGTGAATTATACATGCCAAGCGCCTCTCTCTCTCTCTCTCTCTTTCGCCGCCGGGCCGTTCCCGCTGTCGGCGCCAAGCGGGGCAAAAGCCAGAGCTGGGAAACGCGAGTCAGGAAGCGTTGCGTCTAAACTATCACGTAACAAACAAACAAACAAACAGACAAACGTCCCGTGGCTAATATTAGGCCCGGCGTGTGTTGGAGGAACTGACGTCTGATGCGAGAAGTGTTTCAATGGGAGTTCATGATGATCAAAACGTGAAATGAATGATTGTAAAATGGTGAAATTGACTCAGAAGGAGGAGGAGGGCGTCCAGAGCAGATGGGAGTATCCTCGAGCTGTGAGGTTCAACAGTGCAGGCCTGCCATTAAAGGCAAACTAAATTAAGTTGTGATTAGATTTGTGCTTAGAATGTAGAATTGTGTTTTTAAACTGCACATTGTAAACAACTCCAGGAGCGCGGACATGTGACAGACGACTGAAATATGAACGGATAAACAGGGATGTTGAGATCATTTTTATAATTAAAGAGCTAAAACATAATAATTGACTATTTTAGAAGTGTTTAGTTCAGTGTATGGTTAAAAAACCTAAATGTAAAACTGTTTTTGTGTCACATTCGCTCATTTATAAAGTAAAATGTCATAAAGCCGGTCATAAACTTGAGGAATATTTATGTGCTCGGCAATGGGAATGAAAGGAAATGAAAGATTTCACTGTTGGTTGGTTCAGTGGTCGTGAATAATCGTTAAATTGTGGTGTTTTTTGTCGTACAATGATCGTAAGACAAAAATGGAGAAACTAATACAAGAATCTCATACTTATATTACATTTTTTTTCCATTAAAAATACCGTATATTCTAAATAAATTGCGATCAACAAATTATATCGCAGAAAAGCACTTTTTTTGTTTTGTTTTATCATTTTACTTCCTGGTTGTCACTGATGACATCACACTAGGAAACGACTTTTCAACCACTGGATCCAAAACAAAATGTATGAATTTATTTTGTTGATGTGAAGTTTAGAGCGACAAAAAAGTTGTTTGTTTTGTGTAAATTCTGCGTAAACCTTGGATGGAATGCGCGTCCCCCGGTGTGATGTCACTTCCTGTCATTTCCCACAGATTATTATTATTATTTGTTCTACTTTTCTCCACAAATATCCGCTCGATTGGCGTAAAACTATCATTCATATTCACAACAGGTACAAACGAACGGAATAAAGTCAAAATTAGAGCATCGTAAAAAAAAAAATAAGAATTGTGATTTGAGATTCGATTGGGATATACGCGCACAGTTGCCAAGATACAAACTGGAGCTGAAGACACGGACTAGACGGGGGTTTTAAAAAAACGGTCGACGACATGACCTGCGCGTAAATGTTGAGCGGCGCAGTTTGATGCAGCAGAACGTGTTCACCGAAGAGGGGGGTGTTCAGGGTCGGCGAGGATGTCTGTGGGTCCATGGAAACGCTCTCAAAGGTAATCATCTGGTCACACTGTCATCTGAAAACCTTCACGTTGCATGTGATTATCGTCATGGCTGTTTGGTTAAGATGCGGGCAAGCTTTGTTTTTAACCTGCCTTATTTATGGACTGATTAGTAGCGGTGGGCTTTATATCGCAATTTAGATGAAATCGTGAATGTTTTTTTGAAGAAATAAAAAAAATATATATTAAAAAAAGTTTTGGATAAGGGTATACGCTGATATTTCTGCACTTTTATGATTAATTTGACATTTGTCTGATAATTAAACGTCATTTTTGACATTTTTGACTATCGTTATCGGGATGCTTCATTTTTGTCAAGTGACAGGTCAGATCTGTGAAGAGGTGACCCCCCCGCTGACAGGACACCCATCCTTCATGTATTTATGACGCATTGTGATTGAGTAAATGCAAGATGGATGAGTTTTTATGCATACGTCCCCCATGTATCGAACCCCTCAGTGTCTGACAAATTTGCCCCTGTTCAAGTTCAAAGTAAAAGTACATTTTTCCATTCATAATAATCAACTCAATGAAAAGTTAAGTCACTTTTTGAATCACATGGCTCTGTCACGCCCCTGTATTTGCCACATTTCCACTTTTTAATGCTCCTGTTTGGAATAAGATGCAGGTTGTTGGCATCCGGGGGTTTATTTTGAGCTCATTGTCTCTAAAGGTTATTTTGTTGTATTTTTAGCTGTGCACAAGTCTTTTTAGACGTTCTGATATTTTCTGTAAAGATCAGTGCTCTAGAAAATGAGGTTTGCATGAAGCCTCCATGTTTATGCATTTCCCTCTGAACTAAAGGTTTGATCAAATGTCTCCAAGATGATATCGAAATGGTTGTTTTGACGTTGAAGATGTAAAATTATAATAAGGAGTGCAATTTATTATCAAACTACAAACATATTTGATAAAAATGAAAACATTTTATAATAACATTTATGGGTTTATTTGTTTTTGCCCATATCGATACTTAAAACTTGACTTGGTGTTTTTAGTAAGTTTCAGAAACAGATTATAAATAAAATGATAGCTATTGTGTTCAATTACTTACAAACTAGCTGATTAGCCCCCAGCAAACTTTCAAACATTTAATAATATTCTTTTCCCCCCCTGTAATTTCTATGAGAAAATTGTATGAAAGATTTACTTCCGGAACCAAGCACTGTTGAGCACCGTGGACATTGACATCATCCTGAAAGAACTGTCAACATTGCCCATCTCTGCCCTTAACTACTGGTTTTCTGGCTGACAGTTGTATTTCTTTTGCTCTTTCTGAGGATTGGCCTCTCCATAGAACAGTGGAAAACTAACAAGGAGACATTCAGGAACCTGAACTGCTCCTTGTCTGCCTGGATGAACTCTCTCTACACTAGATGAACTGCTCCTTGTCTGCCTGGATGAACTCATTCTACACTAGATGAACTGCTCCGCATCTGCCTGGATGAACTCTCTACACTAAATAAACTGCTCCTCATCTGCCTGGATGAACTCTCTCTACACTAGATGAACTGCTCCTTGTCTGCCTGGATGAACTCATTCTACACTAGATGAACTGCTCCGCATCTGCCTGGATGAACTCTCTCTACACTAGATGAACTGCTCCTTGTCTGCCTGGATGAACTCATTCTACACTAGATGAACTGCTCCGCATCTGCCTGGATGAACTCTCTCTACACTAAATAAACTGCTCCGCATCTGCCTGGATGAACTCTCTCTACACTAGATGAACCACCCACTCTCTGGCTCCAGTCTCTTTCTGCAAATGGAAGTGCGTCAGTCCTGGACATCTGAAGCCCGTCTGTGAGCGTAGTTTCTCCCAGAGGTTTCTACTCTCTCACACTGGGTTTTCTGTCTCATTAGACCTGGCAGGGTCTAAGAGCAGGGGACGCTCTGGAACAGTTATCCATTTGCCTGTTTCGCATGAATATGCTTTTATCTGCTTTCTATTTTTGTCACTGTTTTATTATCTACATATCTGTGAGTTAAATCAACAATTCTGGGACGTCCACAGAAGCAACTGTTGTTGTCAGTTTGGGTGTTACAAAAATAAATCCGGAATTGCCAATTCCACATTGACTACCTGTATTCTGCTAACTCGACACAGGATGGATTATTGGGGTTCTTAGCAAAAGCATGTCGCCTGAACTTGACTTGCCGTGTCCGTACAAGAACTGGTCCCAGTGTCGACAACAGATTTGTTTAAAGGAGATATTGTGCAAAATAACTATCAGTTGTATTTAGAGTGATTCATGCATGTTTAATTAGCCCCCCCCCCTTCTCTAGTCTGTGTCCAGCTTCAATTAACGGTCTTAATCTTGACATTCTCCCCACTCGCTTCTTCACTGATAATCCAACATTACGTTTTCTCTGTTGGAGCTGCTGACCAGAGACAGAGACGGGCTTCATTGCCTGCGTGTGCGTGTGTGTGCGTGTGTGTGTGTCACTGGACGGTGGCGCTGACAAAAGCACATTGAGACCGGACACAATAGACGGGGCTCAGTTCGTCCATCACTTTCTGTCCTCTGTGGCGTACGAACGAGCGCTGCGTTTGAACCGTTTTTCATGCCGTTTCAAGGACGCCGAACACAGCTCGCTCGCCGCATAACGTTTCAACCCACGCCGACCTATCCGTTGTCTCCACGATATTAGGCGGTCTGCGCGGCGGCTCATACGGCGCATCATCCGCACTGGTCGGTCCCGTGACAGTTGAAGCCCAGGAGACGGCAGAGACGAGGAAATGGGGCTTGACACGAAAACGATCCCTGCTCCTCCACGCCCGGGCAACACCGCCTTTTTAAAGATAATCGAGAAGGACGGGGCGATTAGACGTGCAGTGTCACCCGGCCGCACTTGACTGTATCCTCATGTGCCCCGAACCAGCTGCTCTGCTCGATCGGTGAATGGGCCTGGCAATAAGAGCTGTGCATGGTGATGGCGGCGGGCAGGTGTTTTTGTGCACGTTGATGCGAGACACTAATACACATTTAAACCTGGATCCATCAGTTTTTCAGTTGTGTCCAAAATATTTGTAATTTTGGCAATTTTTAAATGAAAAATATATATATATATATTTTCATGATACATTTTTATGAACGGCACCGTCCTGCCTGGACCTTTTTCATTTGCCAAATGGCCACTGTGCTTGTCTGCGCTCATCCGTCCACCACAAACTGACCTTCAAATCCAAAGTGGTCCTCCAGCTGCCGTTACAATGGTGAAAAGAGTTTTAGAGGAAAAATGACAAAGTCTGATCCAAGGTTATAGGTCTAATTGTTCTCCTCGGGAAATGAGTCCTCTGCATTTGAGCCATCTTCAGGAGCAGTGGGACCCATCTCCAGATCTATTTGACTTTTATGCCAAATTTGACTACATAAAGATTGGTTCAAGATTAATTTTGTGCAAATTCATATTATATATACAGCCTTGTTTCCATTGGTTCATCTTGGAGTGGATCAGTACAACAACGTCTTAAGGGGACCATACCGGCCCACTTGTCGGGTCATAAACGGCCCACGTGAGTTACTTCCTCCAAAAGGTCTTGCTCTTTTCAGCTCCGGGTCCGATTTGGCTAAGAAGGGGCTACACACAGAGCGAGTTGGATGAGAAAAAATAGACACTCATATCAAATAAAAAGTATAATTCAGGTACAATTTTATTGATTAAAAAACATCTATTATGTTTGGGTGAGGTCAGCTGCTCACGTATAGATCTGCCCATGGACCCGGAGCCAGGCCCGGAGCCAGGCCCGGAGCCAGGCCCGGAGCCAGGCCTGGAGCGTGACGCACTCTGCCAATAAGAGAACCGGGCCAAACCTTGTTCGCTCCTTGGCAAACCGGTCCGGGGGATCAGGGCCAGTCGAAACATGGTTTAAGTGTCTGCTGCACTTTCCGAAGTAGGATTTTAAATAAGAGCATTGCCAGTGACTCACCGAAAATTATGGAGAGTGGGAGAGTTAAAGTGTAGAGTAGACTCATGGATCATTCACAGCTTTAGCTCCGCTCGCGCCCTGATTTGTTAAAACGTCTTTGTACGCAAATTGATCATGCTAAAACTATTCAGGAAAGGTCCAACTTCATCCTATTTTATGCCATTTGTTTCTGTGTCAATACTTCCTCCAATGAGTATCTAGTTTTTGTTTTTGAGAGTCGTGTCTGGGCATCCATTTTGGGGCAACCCTACTTTTCTGACGACTTCCTGCTCCAGCTTGTTGCCTTTTTTTTTTACTAAACAAATACATGCTTTTCACATGTTATTATCCTTCCTTCCTCTGTGTTTTCCCCCCCCCCCGAGCTTTCTAGCTTCTTTCTGGTCGTAGTGCGTCTCGTTCTTTTTGCGTTCCACTTTCTCTGCGGCTCTGATTAATGTGTCCAGCTGCAATCGTTTACATTTAACCCACTTCTGCTGTCTACATCATCTGCAGCCAACGACGACGAACTCTGATTACGGCTGAAGCAGAGAGCTGTCCTCAGATGATCGTAGCTGGAGGCGGGCGGTAATTGTCCAAAATGAATATCTGGGTTTATTTTATTTTATTTCGATAGAATCCTGCAAGTAAATCCTTTTTTCTTTCCTCTTCTGCATGAAGCTATCGTTCTTTCTTACCTTTTAGCTGATCCTAAATGGACGTGAGTGCAGTTTGTTAGCAATCTGATATTATGAATGATATTATGAATTCCTAAAGTAATACAAATACTATTAAATTGATTAGATATAATTATTATTATATTATTATTTTTATTTTTTTTTTACATAAAGTTGCAAATGAATGAGAAGAGTGGGGCGTATCCTGCAACAGAAAAGTTTACGACAGTGCACCTTTTAACAGGGCTGGGAAATTAATCAAAGTTTCATCAAAATCGAGATTCTTTCATGTTTAATTGTGAATCAGCATTTTTTTTGTTTTTGTTTTTTTTAAATCGAGATGTCCACAAGTTGAGTTTGGAACGTTTTTTTGTTTTTAATTAATAAGTCCATCTTGTTTATGTCCATGAAATCAATACTGAAAGCTATTTTTATTTTGTTTTTGAAAGAGGAAAAGAAAAGAAAAAAGCAGTTCGTCACTATGAGGAAAAAGAAAACACAATTCTTTCGATCTTTTTAGCCATATCGCCAGCCCTACCTTTTTTTTTGGTAATTAAGACATTTTACGTGCAACGTTTTCCAATACGCCGCTCAAAAAAATACAATTCAAAGCCAATATATATTTTTAAAGGGCAGATCGTGACCTTCTCCCCCGCAAAGTCATCTGAGCAAAAAGTCTTCCTCTTGTGAAGAAAGTGTCTGCTGTGGGAAGGAGACAGCACTTTGTCTGGCATGGTTTGTGTCTGTGGAATCGTCGTGGTCGTCGTCGGGCAGAAGAGGAGGGCCGCGGAGGTCATGAAACACTGCTGCTCTGCGAGATTAAAGGTGCACTATGTCGCTTTTCTAGTAGAGGTTCGGACGGCTTTAAATAGGGCTTGGAATCGCAGGCTCCCTCGCGATTCGGTGCGATACACGTATACGAGTATTAGCACGATTTTGTCGATCGAGAACCAACGACGACCCGATTTAAGAGGCAGCGGCACAAAGATACACAGAGATAAAAACTTTACATCCTTCACACATTAGGCAAGGCAAGGCAAGTTTATTTGTAGAGCACAATTCATACACAAGGCAATTCAAAGTGGCTTCACACAACAGGAAAAATGCATTAAAATCACAAAGACATGGCAGAAATCACAAAATCTTTAAGTTAAAGAGCATAAAGAAGAGTGCAAAGAAAAGCGTATTCAGTCATATGCACAGCCAAAACAAAACAGTTTTTAGTTTAGATTTTGAACATTGCCAGAGTAGAACCTGTTCTCACATCCTCAGGAAGACTGTTCCAGATTATTAGCTCGCATAAAACTGAAACGCAGATTCCCCATGTTTAGTCTTGACTCTGGGCACCAGCAGGAGGCCGGTCCCTGATGTCCTCAGAAGTCCGAGAATGGTTCATATGGCACTAACATGTCCGAGATGTACTTTGGTGCTAGGCCATGGAAGAGACTTGTATACAAGCAGAGCTGTTTTGAAGTCTATTCTCTGAGCCACAGGAGCCAGTGCAGAGACCTGAGCACAGGACTAATGTGATCGTACTTCCTGGTTCTAGTCAGGACCCGAGCGCAGCGTTCTGGATGTACTGCAGCTGTTTTACAGCTCGTTTGGAGAGGCCAGTGAGCAGGCCGTTACAGTAGTCTAATCTACTAGAGACAAACGCATGGATAAGTCTCTCCAGGTCTGGTTTAGACACTATACTTATTGATTTTGGCAATGTTTTTTAGATGATAAACAGCTGCTGATGTTATTGATTTGACGTGGCTGTTAAAATTCAAGTCTGAGTCCATTATTATCCCCAGATTTCTAACTTGATGTGTAGGTTTTAGAGCGAGACTCTGGAGGTGACTGTTAACACTTTCTCTTTGTTTCTGTGGCCAAAGACGATGATTTCAGTCTTGTCTGAGTTCAGCTGGAGAGAGTTGTTTTGCTTCCACACACTGATCACATTAGAACGTATGTTTCACCTGCAGTTAAATAAATGCAAGGAAAACGGGTGATTGTTGAGAAACGTTTGAGTGCCAGTGTCACCCTTTTTATTCGACTAATCGGCTGAAATGTTGTTACTAAGCGTTTCTTTAGTCGACTACAGACCTCGATCTAACCAAATATGTGACGGCAGACCCCAAACTCAAAGAATATAATGCAAAAAAAAGACTATTTGGACAGAAAAACACTCGCAAACTATATATTTGCGCTCAATGAACTTCCAATTTACTCCCAAATCTTTATAATCCCAGTAAAATGAGTTGAGTAATAAACATTTCGGTCGATTTTAAAGACTGAAAGAAGAGCTATAATCTCCGTAGATCTGCATTGAACACCTTTTTTAACAAAACGTGAATCTGTGAATCTCATATTTACGAGTATTAACCTGATGACAATATTCACGCAATAAATATGAGAAATGTGTCTTGATTCCGCTTCAAAAAGTAAATACCGCCGTAGTCTTTTGTGGAAAACAGCACTGCAGCAAGTTTGTTTTATTAATTATAACCTTAATCAGGCCTAATTGCGGCTTGTTTAACCTGTTTATTGACTATAGATGCTTGTTGTTCTCATTGTGCATGTTTTTTTTGCACACATCTGCCTCTGCTAAGTGCACCCGCAGCATGTTTTTGTGTTGTCGCAGCGCTCGCGTCCCTCAGGTCCCGGCTTGTCTCGGTCTCGCTCGTCTAACTTGTTGTCGCGCGCACGATCAGACACGATTTATTACGAACGACGCGGCAGAGCGAGCAGGATTACGCGAGATGCGTGGCGGGCTGCAGCACTGACGCGGAGGGGAAGAAATGGAACAAGAAACTATCACAGAACACGTCGAAATCATTGGAATTATGTATTTATTTATATTGAAATGTTCATGCTTTTGCAAAGGTTCTGAGCGTTTTCACATATAAAGAAGGATTTGTCTGATTTAAATGTGCACAATGTCGTTTCTAACTGTGGATATAAAGTATGTAGAGCTGCAACTAACAATTATTTAGCAAATCGTTTCGACTATTATTATTTTTTTAAACAATTAGTTGACAGTAATTTCAATTTTGGATATGCGCCTTTTCATTGACTTTAACTATTCGAGTTGTCAAAAGTATAAAAAATCAGATACTTATAATACTAAAACTAATATTGAAACTATTTACTCGTTTGAACATGTATTGATACTGGAAAAATAACATAAACGGGGCAAAATGTGACCTTTCCAGAACAGTTTTAGAATGAGCTTTATCCGCACTAGCATAAAACCACAGAAAAACATAAAGAAAGTAATAATATTTAGCGTTGAAAATTACATTGTGTTGTCTGAAAAAGGTATTGCGTATCGAGCCTGTTCCTCCCTTTTGTATAAAAATCAAGTAGGACATTTTAGAATCGTCACAACATACTATGTACTTTACTCGTCTTGAAGTAAAGTATAGTGCATTTGCGTATTATTTCGCTCAGATTTAATATATTGTGCCTTTTGAGCATCTTTTAAATGACTTTCTCCTGTTCCATGATTTATATAATTCACGTGTGCAGGGACTCCGGTTTGCCTTGCCGTTTTAAATTTTTGACTCGGGAGCAGGTTTAAATGAAGGTCAGTCGGTCGGCGTGTGCCCTGGTTCCTCACGGTTCCTCCCGGTTCCTCCCAGTTCCTCCTGGTTCCTCCCGGTTCCTCCTGGTTCATGCGGTGTTGCCTCCTCTGACTTCCTCTGCTCGTCACGGGGATCACGGCGCCACCTCCTCTGCCCGAGCGAGAGCAGCAAAACGCGAAGCCGCGAAATCACGAAACCATCGAAGCCCTTTGCAAACAACAACGTATCCCGTCTTTTTTATGTATAAAACCTGATTAAACTTCTACAAAACACATAGGAAGTCTGAAATACATGGGATTCTGGTATTCGTTCAGCAGTTCAGAAGCCGTAAAATGTGAACGTTGAACTGAATGTTATTATTAAGACGCAAATCGCAAATCCACTCGCAACGTTTGTCAGAAAAATCGTAATTGGAGCCAAAATTGTTAAGCCCTTACACTTAAGACTTATTCCAATTCAACTTATTGCACCTTATTTTTAGGGAGGGTGTATCGGCCAGCGGTGATATTGGAACGTTTCCCCTGGTATCGATATCGGCCCGGTATCGAACGCTTAGCCGATATTTGTGTCATTCCCAGTTCGTCCTCAGTGAATCGGGTTTGACTCTTTAAACAGACGAATGAGTAAAAAAAATTTAAAAAATAAATACATTTTGTGATTATTGCTACTAAAGAGAAAAGTGAATTTGTGAACTTTTCTATAACTTCACACACATTCGTCATCTTTTTATCTGTATCGGCAGATATCGGTTATCGGCCACGAGAGTTAAAAAGACATCGGCGATCGGTATCGGCCCAGACTTTTCGAAGCATTCGTCTGCTGTGTCTATGGCGCTTGCGTATCGGGATTTTTATGTGTTTGAAATGTTTAAGTCACAATATTGATCAGTAACAACTTGATAAATGATAAATGAAACGTCGTCATAACAGTGAGTGCACATTACTGTTGTTACTGCCCAGTAGGGATGGGCCAGTATGGATGAAAAAAAAAAAGACAAAATTATATCCGATATTAGGCCTGCCGATATTTGCCGATACCGATTTTTACATTTTCAATTTCAGTTAGCAAATTACTAATTAGTCTGTAAAATATTTAATAATAATAATAATAATAATAATAATATAATAATAATAATAATAATAATAATAATAAAAATATGGCTTTTATTATTTTTCAATTTTGATACCGATAGGGAACGGGTATATTGCCCATCCCTATTGTCCAGTACAGTTTCCAGGTTCATGTCTGTGCATGCATGTGGGTTGGAGCAGAATACAGACTTTTGGGGAAGAATCCGGATTGTTCAATATGAGGAGAAAAATGTTGATAGTTTTTTTTAGCATACCACCCAGCACGGTATTTGCACTCTTCAGCAAAGCCTGTTGTTTTGCTGACTTAAGGAAATACATCAATCTGGATATGAAGGCTTGCATTGTGAAATGGGCACTGCACAAACTCTCTCATAGAGTCATAATGCGACACGTCTGAAAATGTATGTAGAACAATGCGCTGTGCAGAGTAGACAGTTTATAGAAATTTCATATCATATAATTTTGGAAAAGAGGCACAGTACAGTATATACTATTCCTCAGTTAACCTCCTACACCATCTTACTTGTGTTGTGCATCCAAACCAGTTCATTATGCGCTGGCTTCACTGTTCTCTCCTGTGGATCGTCCCCGCCCGGCGCTAAAGGATTTCTGTCACTCGGTGTTGGGGCGTCCCGCGGCTCCCCTCCCACACTCCACTGCAGAGCTGATTAACAAGCTCTCGGAGGTGTGTGCAGGAGCGTGTGCAAGAGCGCGCGCGTGTGTGTGAAGGTTATGGGGTCCTGATGCCAAGGTACAGGGAGGTTTGCTGTGGCCCAACACGGCTACACAAAGAACTCCTGATAGGAACTGTTTGTGAGAGGGAAGCCACACTTAACCCAAGACTGAAGTGACTGAGTTTGGTCAATGCTCTCGGACCAAAATGTGGGGTTGACGTGTGTTGTTGTTGTTACTTTTAATGGCGGTTGGCAGCCCAAAGGTAGCCGTGTTTTACGCTATATTGTAAAAAAAAAAAAGTGAAAAGTGAGTGAGAGTGAAGTGAGTGAGAGTGAGTGAGAGTGAGTGAGAGTGAGTGAGAGTGAGTGAGAGTGAGTGAGAGAGTGAGTGAGAGTGAGTGAGAGTGAGTGAGAGTGAGTGAGAGTGAGAGAGAGTGAGAGAGTGAGAGAGAGTGAGAAGATGATGACGAGAGAATGAAGAGAGTGATGTGAGAGAGAGAGAGAGGGTGAGAGAGAGAGTGAGAGGGTGAGAGAGAGCGTGAGAGAGAGCGTGAGAGAGGGTGAGAGAGAGAGTGAGTGAGAGAGAGAGTGAGAGTGAGGGAGAAAGAGTGAGTGAGAGAGTGGGAGAGAGAGTGAGAGAGAGGGTGCGAGTGAGAGTGTTAGTTGGTGCTGTGTGACCTCATCGTCACGGCAACTGTACAGGATATGGCCATGCGTCTTGCCTTTGCACAGTTTGCACATCTAGTTTCATTTAGAGGTCGAGCGATATCATGTTTCTTTGGCTGATTCAGATCTTTTCAGCCGATGGCCGATTTTCAAAGATAATTTTCTCATGAAAAAAAATACAAATAAAACACAGTAATTCAAAGTATTGAATTATTAAATAATCAAAGTCATCAGAATGCTTATCAATGAGCTCTTGAACAATGCACTGCGGTACATTTTTGTGATGCAGACTAATATCATGAGCTGGAATAATGGGGGCTATGGTTGACAAAGCCACCGAAGGGTTCAAGTTAAGATCACTCAATCCAGCAAGTTGTCAATGTTTCAGCTGGGTAGGAAATGCAAAACGCACAGTCATCCTCATGATGTTCCCCACATACTCTAAGAATTTCCTTCACTGGGTTTGTGCTCGTATGTCCTTGTACATTTACCCAATAAGCTAACATAAGCTTTAACCTCCTGATCCGCAGTGGCATTTCTCCCATTTCAACCTGCATTGCGGAGACAGGGGAAGTCTTAAAAGCCTTACAGCAGATACGCAAGGCTTGGGCTTGCTCTACATCAAGTTTCTTTAAGTTAGTTTCTGCTGAAGACATACAGCAATACAGCCAATAGTTTCTCTCAGAATGGCCCAGTAAATATTCAGTAGCGACCTGCTAGCTCCCCAGTCCTGGCCAGATACACAACGCAGCAGATTATTCACCTTTTTGCATTTATCGCTAACCTTATCAATGTGCTGTCGGCAATGAAGCTACCAATTACTTTTCATTTGTATTGTCTCCATGACAACAACTTAATTCCATTCCATGACTTAATACAGCACCGGAAGCTATGTGACATCACAAAAAGTTTTGTTACGTGTGAACTCTCACTAGATTTAGACAAGTCCTCTGCAAAGACGAGGCGGGGGCACATTTTAGTCGAGCAACAGAAGTACATACTAGTTACTTTAGTACAGTCAAGCTACAGAAGTGCAGTTAAGTAACTTAACCAGGAAACGCTTTTCCACAAAAAATGGCAATTTCAATGTATTGGAAGAAAAAGATTGATGTGAACTACAAGAATGAGGTTTGTGAGGTTTTTGAGCTGGCAGCCCAACATAACTTGCCTGCATTTTTTGAGGAGGTGAGTAGAGAGGGCCCCATCCATAAGGCTATCTTCACATATCGTTTAACGGCTGGTGATTTCTCGGCACAAGCTCAAGGACCGACCAAGGCCAACGCCAAACTGCTGGCAGCACAGCAAATTCTCCCAGAGCTACGTCGTCTTCCCCTTCCACCTGAGGAGCAAAGACCCAACTTCTGGAAAAAGAAGAAGATGAATCGCACTCTTTTCCGGCAAGGACTACCCCTATTCAAGGCACACGAGAACCCAGTAGACTGCCTGGATAAATTGCTGAAAAGCTTTCGAGGGAAGCCAGCAGAATACACTTTTGTGGATGCGTACCGAAATACTGATCGTTATGTCGTTTCCGTCCAACTCAGTGCGGCAGAGCAGACAGTGGTGGCACTAGGCTTGTCCATGACAGGCGCGAAGAGAAACGCTGCAGCTAAAATGCTCAATATCTTTGAGTATAACTTTAATGTTTCAGAGCCGGAGCTAAACGTGCCGCTGGGTGTTGGCACGGATTCAGAGACCGAGAATTATGTTCCTGAGGTGGTTACACAAGGGGCTGATGGGACCCCAAGGGAAGATGAAACAAGTCCTCATCAAGAGAGCTGCATCCAGCCAGTGGAGGAGTCCCTAGCAGAAGACCCAGAGCTACTGCCTGTAGAAGTCACACCTCCTGAAGAAGGCTCAACTGGACTGACGCAAGAGGACACGTCTACAGCTGTCCAAGGTAATGAAGCCCAATCACCAGTGGACCTGCTGGAATTTCTGCCTGCAGATGTCTTGCCCATGTTGGTTGCAATGGGGGTGATACAGAACAGCAAAGATAAAATCCAGTGGTATGAACCATCTCTGCAGCAAGAGAAAGAAACGCCTGCTGGTATTTTGGACATTTCAGTTGAAAATGTAACAGATGTTTCCCTGGATACTTCTTCCAAAGGCAACATGTGCAACATAGAAGATGAGGTTCAGACTTTATCAGTGGACCTGCTCCCTCTTAAAGGCACTGAAGAAACATCTCCAGACAATGAGGAAAATCAAGCTGAATCATCACTTGAAATTCCACCTTCAAATGATTGGGACATTTCACCTGAACATCAGCAGGTACTTGATGTTACCCAGGGTGTCACATCTCAAATGGAGGAATTTGAGCCCAGAGTGGACCTGCAGATGCTCCCTGCTGAAATACTGTCCAAATTGGTTTTCATGGGGGTGATTACTGAAAATAATGGTATTGTGGAATGGGCTGAGCCTAAACCAACTACCACACGTAAGGAGGAGTCTCAAGGTATCTGCAACCCTCTTCAAACTTTGCCTGAAGAAGTCCAGACCAGCAGAGTACCAGCTGTTGGGACCATCAATGGAGGGAAGTCTGAGACTGATCTAGCAAACAGCGTCACTACTGTTCTGGAAAACATGGATGCAGAAAATACCTCAGACGTGTGTAACATGTCCAGTGCTGAGCTCGTGCTAACACCAGAGGCTCTCTTCCTGACACCCGCTTTGGTCCAAAAAGTGTTTAAAATGGCAGGATCAGACAACTATATTGGCTGTACCCGTACATACATCAAGCTGCAATGTAAGATCAAGGAGCATCTCATTGTTGACGGACAACATAAAATCGGGGTGAAAGACTTAAAAAGAATAGGCATAAAAGCGGCCAAACCTCTAATAGTGGAATATGGCTCCGCTAACGCAGTTCTGAGGGCTCTTCAGGAACCAGACACTGCACAGTTGGAAGCAGCTATTGTTAAACATCTCAACACTGAGCTGATAGCCTTCCAGAAACGGCCCAAGTCTGCCCTGGCACGCTTCTTCTCCTGAGTGTGGAGGACCTTCACTTGTCGTTTGGAACCCAACCCGGATGGAACACCATTTCAACCATTTTGGTTGTCTTTGTGATTTTCTTCAAGATGTGTTAAAGTGCAGTAACAACACAGGTTTTTTTGCACAAAATTCTTCGAAACAAGTCTGAGTAATTCCTCATTCGTCCAGGACTGTTCCATTGTAGAAAAAGATTCAGGGCCGTATTTTGCCCCCGGTCTTAGCGTTAATGTGGGCGCAGCGGAGCTAATTTCCTGACAAATTCCAGACTGTGATGACAGTGCAGGATGTGGCATTCTAAACAAGAGGTGTGATTATGCCAAAATATGAGGTGGAGTGAAGCTAAACTAGTGCGATGGAGTCATGTTACTATCCCCACAATTTAGGTAATAATCATAATAAAACAAACTTCATGGGCATAAATAACACAAATTCTAAGTTATAGAATAATGAACATAGTCAAATTTTACTTGGTTATTTTGTTTTCTCCCTCTCACGTAAACAGCACAGCGCCGTTAGGCACTCGGCTCTTAAAGCCAATTCATACTTCAGAAGAATTGGAAGCAAGATGTTTGTTCAGAAGGGCTGTCCATCAACTACTCTGATTGGCTAAACATTTGTGTGTCAAACGTACACACAAAACACCTTACTCTCAGTTTTTGAGTGAGACGAGTCACAGCTCCACGCATGCACGCATTGTCGGCGCGAGGTTGAGGTGAGGTTTTTGCATTAGCTTTAAGTTATAGATTGGGATGTTTGAGTTTAAATTATTTTCCTCAAGCATGAATGACCAATATTAACATGGGTGGATTTATATTGGAGGAGAGAGCCGTGCAAATGAGGGGAAACCTCCCTCAGTGTTGCCTGATACATGACCCGCACACAGAGCGCAGCGCTGCGGACACTAGTGATGCACGGGTTGTGTTTTGACCCGCAGCTAGGGTTGGGCCGGGACAAGAAATTCTCATTTCATTGTGCGGCAGGTTAGGTTCTAAAATGGCCGCGCTCCACCTGTGGCATTGCAGTTTACTGCGTCTAAATTTTGTTCCTCTGGCTCGTTTCTCTGTGAATATGTGACCGATTGTAATAAAACACAAAGCATTTTATCTTAACATACAGAGAACACATCTGCGTCCCCACTGTCTCCACTCGCTCCACACTCTCAACTGAGAGATAATAATCTTCATAGCAACGGTCATATATAATAGTGTTTTGAAGCCATGAGCCCCAGAGAATCCCTGGCCATTCTGATGCTAATCAGGTACTCAATGATGAGGGAGCAAAGAACAAAGAAGAGTAGTCTCAAGTGAAACTGTAAACAGCCATTATCAGGAGATTGCCCCTGGTGGGCAGGGCCTACTCAGAGTAGGTTAAATATCGGAGTTCTCAGACTTGATCCGAAGATTGAGAATGACTCTTGGATGAGAGTCGAAACGTCGTATTTTTCTAAAACCAGTGTCCAGATGACCACAACTGAATCTCTTACTACGACACATAGGTTGATACTGCACTTTAACATATCTTGAACACATCATGTGTTATTTAGTTTTTCTTTATGGTGGATAAATTGTAATATTTATAACTTTGGTATTTTCAAGATTTCACAGCCTTAAATCTGCATAAGCTGATTTTTGTGTATTTAAATGTTTCTAACTCGTCCAACAGCACAGACCATAAGTAACTCGTGTTACTGAGATTGTGACAGTATTACATATATATTTATAGTATATGACTTGTTGCTCAAACAAATAAAATAAACAGACTAAAGTAACAGGGATGAGTGTCTTTTTTATATATGTGTGTATATTGGCGGACATTAGGATTCATCTCTCCAGATATCGATCAACCCTACATTATGTATTCATTTACGAAATGTGTTATTTATAGATTTACCAGTACTTTGTGAGCTTGAGATATCCAATGTCGGCTGAACATGTAAATTCCAGTCTGCCACAGACAAGGGTTCCCTCAGAGTGGTTTGCAATCAGATCCACAACTTCAGGATAGAAAGTGAGGTCTCTTCTTGGTGGAGCATATACATGTATCAAAGTAAACACACTTCCATTCATATTTCCTTTGACAAATTTGCCATCTTTATGTTGGTGGTCAGAGACCAAAATATAACTTTTTGGTATAAACTCCACTGTTTGGAGGAGGAAGAAGGATAAGTATCATCCCAACACAATCCCTACAGTGAAGTACGGGGCGTGGAAACATCATGCTTTGGGGGGATTCCTGCACAGGACAAGACCACTGCACTGTATTAAGGAGAGGATGAATGGGGCCGTGTATTGTGAGATTTTAGGCAACAATCTCCTTCCCTCAGTCAGAGCATTGAAGATGGGTCGTGGCTGGGTCTTCCAACACGACAATGACCCGAAGCACACAGCCAGGAGAACCAAGGAGTTGAAGCATATCAAGGTTCTGGAGTGGCCCACCCAGTCTCCAGACCTAAATTCAATTGAAAATCTTTGGAGGGAACTGAAACCCTGTGTTGCTCAGCGACAGCCCCAAAACCTGATAGAGAAGATCTGTGTGGAGGAGTGGGCCAAAACCCCTGCTGCTGTGTGCAAACCTGGTCAAGAACTACAGGAACCCTTGACCACTGTATTTGTAAATAAAGGCTTCTTTACCAAATATTAATATTGATTTTCTCAGGTGTTTAAATACTTACTTTCCTCACTGCACACACTATATATATATATATATAATATTTTTTTTTAGACCTGTAATAATCGAAATATTGTGGTGTTCTAATGTCAAAATTCTTACAATACAGTACATCTGTCATGACATATCAAATGACAAGCTCCTTTTCTTAAACGTATGGTTTTGTTGCATTAACATCGAAATAAACAGCGGGAACTACAAAGACCATGATCCTTTGCTGCTCCATTTCAGGCAACATGAAGAACTCTTAATTATTCGTGCCAAAGTATTGTCAAGACATTTTAAAAGGAAAAAGTATAGCATTCAAACAATTCTGTTGGCCTCTTCAACACATTACAATAAATATTGTACAATGAAATATTGTGATATTATCATAGATTTGGATATTATTAGATCCCTATAATTTATTATTGCATTCAATTGAACATGACTCTTTTTGCTCAGGAGCTGTAGGAAAGATTCAGTGCCAGCCGTGCATTTGGGAATGTTTGAGTGCATCTCTGAACCAAGGACACCTCCTGCTGAGATATATCTGCATGTTCTTCAGAAGGCTCCACATATTGGAGACAGACTTTGTTATCATCATAACTGCATATGTATACAAATATATCTGTTGAGCCTGTCCATCATCAGCCTGGAGAAGGAGGTTCTTGTCAGAATACATGACGACACCGTGTATTTTTAACAGTCTTTACATCTATTTGTCATTTAAACATAAAAACACATCAAACAGTTTGAACTAATCAGAGCTCAGAGCTGCTGTGACCCATTTCCCTGACACTGATGCCCCCCGCTGAGACTCCTGTGGCCCTTTCTCGGCCTCCTCTGCCTCTTCTTCCTCCACCTCATCTCTCTTCCGCCTCTCTCTGCCGCCTCCTTTTCTCTCTGCCTCCTCGGCCTCTTCCTCTTCTCTCCTCCTCTCTCTGCCTCCTCTTCTTCCACCTCCTGTTCCCTCTGCCGCCTCTTCTTCTCTCTGCCTCCTCTTCTTCTTCCTCCTCTCCGCCTCTCCTTATCTTCTCTGTGCCTACTCGGCCTCCTGCTTCTCTCTCTGCCGCCTCCTCGTCTCTGCCGCCTCCTCCTCTCTGCCTCTCTCATCCTTCGTTGAGCCTGCTCTCTGCCTCCTCTTCTCTCTCTCTCGCGCCCTCCTCCTCTTTTCTCTGCCTCCTTCTCTCTCCTCTGCATTCCTTCTCTTCTCTCTACTCCTCTGCCATTCTTCTTCTCTCTGCCTCTCCTCCTTCTCTTTGCCTCCTCGCCCTCTGCCTCCTTCTCTTCCTCTGCATTCTCCTCTCTTTCTCTGCTTCCTCCTCTTTCTCTACCTCTTCTGCCTCCTCATCTCCCCCCTCCTCCTCTCTACTTCCTCTGCATTCTCTCTCTTCCTCCTCCTTCTCTCTGCCCCTCGCCCTCTGCCTCCTTCTACTTCCTCTGCATTCTCTTCTCTTCTCTCTGCTCCTCCTCTTCTCTCTACCTCCTCTGCCTCCTCATCTTCCTCCCCTCTCTTCTTCTACTTCCTCTGCATTCTCTTCTCTCTCTCCCTCCTCTTCTCTCTACCCTCTCTGCCTCCCATCTCTCCCCTCTCTCTCTCCTTTCTGCATTCTCTCTTCTCTTTCCTCTGCTCCTCCTCTTCTCTTACTCCTCTGCCTCCTCATCTTCCTCCCCCTCTCCTCTCTACTTCCTCTGCATTCTCTTCTCTCTGCTTCCTCCTCTTCCTCTGTCCTCTGGGGAGCGCTCCCTCTGGACTCACCCTCCCACAGAGTAGCACTTTCCCGGAGCTCGTTTGGTTGCATTTATTGGGACCTAATGGCTCACAGTTTGTTGTGCGAGTGCAGCGAGAGGAAAGCGCGCGGCCGGAGTCACAAAAGGCTAACGCTGCTGTGTTTTTGCAGGAGGCCGCGAGTCCGTCAGAGAAGATGGCCGTCTTTCAGAACAACTTCTGGGTAAGTGTGGCCGCGCGTTTTACAGGATTTTCTGTTCTGTAGACGGTCCGTTTTGTCTTCCACATTGTATTCTGTTATTATTCATTCATTCATTCTTGCATGGACTTGAGTTGTCACGCCCGGTGCTAGTTTGTGATACCATTGTGAGGGTGCTTTTCGAGTTACTGCGTAGAGCGTTTGCTTGAATACAAAAAATTAACACGGAAAAAGACAGCAACAGTGTTTGTAGTCAGTTTCTCTTTATTTCTTTCCACATTTATTATACAGTCTATAATCCTGTGCTACAGCCAAAATGTAATATTGCTTAAAATTGCTTAAATTCAGAAAACGTTTCCGATAAGCCATGGGGGAAAAGTGAACGTTCATGTTACTAGGCCTTCAGTTGTTTAGTTGATTTAATCGTTGGTGGTGTCTTATTCCAAATGTTCCCAAACTTTTCAGGCCGGGACCCCCAAAATAACCACGCCACCGACTCTGAACCACCACAACAAAATCAAATAGATTTCTGTAATAATTCCAAGTGTCAAACCAGGTTTCATTGTGTGTGTCTTAGTCGTTTATTGTGTTATCTGCCCCAATTTCACTCAAACGGACTGTTTTCAATTATAAAAGAGATTAAGTAAAGTGCACATTTTAACATTACATCTCGCGACCCCCAGCACATGCTTCGCGACCCCCACTTTGCGAACCACTGTGATAGTCCACCAAATGTTTTGCTAGTTGATTAGATTATTTCATAGAGATTATAGTTTTGGGAGTGAATCCTTTTTTCATAAGAAGATGGTGTTTACTTGTACTCCTGCATGCGTAGTTATTATTGAGTCTTGTGAGAGCAGTTTGGGTCAGATCATAGAGATACTTCACAGTTTTGAGAGTTGTAGTAAAAAACGTATGCACACAAAGCCTTTCTTTAGTCGACTAGAAGCTCACATTTGACATTTTCTTCCATTGAGGGTAATATTGTGGCTTGAAATGAGAAGAAAGGCTCTAAAAATGTTTAACTCCGATATATATACATTTGCCTTATGTCATTATGTGTATATTTTGTTTAGAGTGCTTGTTTGCAGTGCTGTTTTTAGATCCATCCCAAACCAGATTCAAAACCGCCTCAATAATAACAGATTTGAAACTGTTGCGCCTGCTGTTTCTGTCCGTAGTTCGTTCAAATCCAAAACATCGTACCTTTTGGCTTTTCTTGTAGACGGTTCGCGTTTCTGAGCCGGCGACAGTACATTGTTATTGAACGTTCCTCAGCTTCAAAGCGTCTCCTTCCTGCCGACACGGGCCGTAGCGGGGTTTGTTGTGGTCGTTGCTGCTCCACTTTGAACACTGTTATGTTACTAAAGCTGTGGTTATTCACCTGTTTCCTCCATGAGAGAAGTGGCTTCGTCTTCAGAGGCTCTAAAGGGTTCTCTGTACTATTTCACGACAATAATGTGTTCTGTGATGAGGGGGCGATATTGACTGATTGATTTTTGTTTGGATTCCCGATGACAATGTTCAGACAATATTACGGCAATCAATCAGAAATGTGCTAAGTCGTGTAGTGTTCAACTATCACTCAAAATGTGAATGGATTGTGCAGAAATAAATGTCTGTGAATGTAAATGACTTGGTTCCAATTAAAAGTGTCGCACAAAACATGAAATGATCACAAAATGAACCACAAAAGAGCAGAAATATCACTTTATACCCTCGTTTTGGGAGATTACATTTGACATTTGTGTCTCTTTGTGGTGATTTTTAATAGTTTAAATTCTAGACGATGTATTCTGGATTCTAATATTGCACCTCTCTAAAATAACAATGGTGATATTATACATTTTAGATACATCTCTCACCGCTAATTTGCTCTTTTTGCAGATTTTTTTTTTCTGTTTTTACTATAAACTTTACACATGATGCTCCAAAACAACAAATGTGCTTGAATTTGCTGTTTTTAACTGTCAGATTTCAGATATTTTGACCTGGTTTATTAAAATCTCAAAACAAAAAACGAGCACAAATGATACAAATTCAGAAATAAAAATGTGAAATAATGTTTTCACTGTAGCTTCAGAAAGCGATGCCCTTTTCCACCCTGAAGACATGATTATTGCCAACTGAATGGAGTTTAAGACATAACATTACCGTAATATGACAAGTTCGTGGAGCCAATCCCTGATAAACTAATAATAAGATAAACAATGTGTGGATTTTTTGTTTTATTTCTTCCCACAACCGTAAATCGTAGCGTGGCTGTACACGTATGCCCCTGCCACCCGTCTGAAAGTATCAGGAAATCCTAGTACTACTGACTGTAACTAAACTAAAGTCCTCGGTCATGTTCTCATTGTGCGTTGTCCTCACTTGGCCCGGGCCCGGTTCACCTGCAGAGTCTATTTCAGGTGCGCCCCACTTCTGTCTCTGCCCCGGACACACTCACCCCTCTGTGACATTTAGTTCTGGACCCAAATATTCAACATTCGACAATAAAAGCAGCTGCGTAGGCATTTACCGACCGTTCATCATTGTCCTTACTATTACTCTACAAGTAAAGTCCTTACTATTCTGCTTCGTTGTTTACTAAAAATAGTTTCTGCGGATTCAAGTAAAGTCACGTAGTAAAGACGATATTCTGCTTCGTTGGTAGCTAAGTACATCTAAAAATAGTTATGGAACGTGTTGGAAATCCCGTATTGTGAGTAAAATTGTATGCATTTACTGAAAAAGATGGTGTCTGAGTATCTTTTATTTCTGTACTCAAACAGTGGTGAAGATCAATCATCAATTTTGTTAAGACTACAGATACGGGAGCGTAAAAGTATCGTATTAATATGTCAGTTTGAGTAAAAGTATGGAAGTACCTGTTTAAAAATATACAATTCAAGACCCAACTGTAGAAGGAAAAAAATGCAAGTTTTTTGGTCAACAGAAGCGGCTTTCTTACATTTTCGAGTACGTCTTTTAATTAATATCACTACATTTGAGTCTTAAATAAAGAATAAAATCTGTTAAATACCTTCACAAGTGCATTTTTAAACGGGTACTTCCATACTTTTACTCAAATGTTGTGATATTAATAAAAAAATCCTGATTTTTGGTCAACAGAAACGACTTTCTTAAATTTTCTAGTATTTTATTATCGACACCTTTTTGTTCGTTCAAAGCCGAGACTTGAACTCGACGCGTTTTGGCAGGTTGTCATCATGAACATGCTGGAACAAATGGAAAAAGTACTTTCTACTTCTCAGTTCAGTTCAAAAAAGTACAGAACCTGCTCTCAAATGTAGTGAAGTAAACGTAAACGCATCAAATTTACGTCAGTACTTTCACTTTCGTTGCTTAAACAATACCTCGCCGAACGTTACATTCGTCCGCACCTATTCCTGTATTTAATAACAGAACAGACGTACGATTCCTTTGTACAACTGCTTTTTTAAAAATTGATTTAATTAGTTGTGACGCTGCCTAGTGACGGTCCACGTTGCTTTTAGCGGGAACCCAAAACCAGCAGACGCAGTAACAGATGGACTAAGTCTGGGAACAGCCCGTTTGAGTCCTGTGAGTGTTCGCTCCGCTCTCATATCTTTTGGCTCTGGTCATTTCAGCCGCTTCTCCCGGCCGCTCCACAGACGCGCTTCAACAAATCACGACTTTAGTTAATTATCCGCCGGGGGGCCACAGGGGAGTCGCGCACAGACCCAGGCACGGGCCGTTTGGCTCGAGAACATTCACAAAGCGATGGAATAAAGGAATGGCAGAGGAGGGTTTTTGTGCTTCAAAAAGAGAAAGACAGAAGCAGAGTCACAGTATTCAGAGAGAGGCTTCGTGACGCGTATCGCCCCCGACGACGTTCGCGTGCACGCCAGGGACGCCGATTCAGACCGCAAACCACGACTGGCGCGTCCCGATCCGGATCCGGAACGAGCGCTTGCATCGCGGCGACACTGATCACCGCCACGACCAGAAACTGTTTTTTTTTTTTTTTTTTGCATATTTGAATGGAAATTAGGACTTGTGCGGGTTAGATGGAAGTTAAAGTAGTGAGAGATTACAGTATTGAAGAATGTGTACTGCAATTCCTCAGCGATTTGGTAACTGATCAGTACCAAGCGCCGGTATCTTGTTATTTATTGATTGGTGTTGCATGTCAAATTCATTTTTTTGGCCTCTTCTACGCCACAGACACTTTCCTTTTTGACTCTTAAGTGAAAGTAAACATAAACCCATTGAGTTGACCCATTGAAAAAAAAAAAAATCCATTTATTCTCTAGTCGTGTCCTCGTCAATGTCAGGATTTCTGGGCTTTTAAACTTTTTCTTTACCTCTAACCTTTCAATCTACAGTATTACATTGCATTACAGAATTGGTGTTGCAGTTTAATCAATCACTTCACTTCTGTTTCTCCGCATGATTGAATTATACCATCGAGCTTTTGAACAACAAAAAAATCTCACCCTTTCATTCCAGACGATCGGGTCGTAACGTCAATATCTGAGGCCTTGTTGAGCCCGTAAATGACCTCCCTTATCTCTCCCACAATGCACTTGGAGCGTGTCCAGTCAGTGGCGCATCCTTCTTTCGACCTCGGATGCGGCACGTTCACCCGGGCCGCGTGGGGAACGGCGGTAACGGCGGTATCGGTCGGATCTGGGGCTGTACTCGACCAAAGGAACTCGAGACATGACCGCTCTGCTAAAGACTTGACGAAATGACCGCTCTGCTAAAGACTTGATGAATTGACGAACTTGACGAAATGACCGCTCTGCTAAAGACTTGACGAAATGACCGCTCTGCTAAAGACTTGATGAATTGACCGCTCTGCTAAAGACTTGACGAAATGACCGCTCTGCTAAAGACTGGATGAAATGACCGCTCTGCTAAAGACTTGACGAATTGACCGCTCTGCTAAAGACTTGATGAAATGACCGCTCTGCTAAAGACTTGATGAAATGACCGCTCTGCTAAAGACTTGATGAAATGACTTGATGAAATGACCGCTCTGCTAAAGACTTGACGAAATGACCGCTCTGCTAAAGACTTAAGACTTGATGAAATGACCGCTCTGCTAAAGACTTGATGAAATGACCGCTCTGCTAAAGACTTGATGCAATGACCTCTCTGCTAAAGACTTGATGAGTGTGGATGTAGCCAAAGCGCTCAAAAGGATCTCCGTGTATCATCCGACCATATATGTGACCCAAAAGGCGATGCAAGACAGTAATTTGCACATTGCTGTCGGTAAAAAGGCAGAAGGAAATTGGCAATTCATTCCCAAATATCCAGCCGACTCATTCCATGTCATCTTCTCCTGTCTGCTGCGGTCCAAATCCTTTTTAAAATCACAATAAAACTGTGCTGACTTATAAAAATGTCGGCCGACTAAGACGCCATTTACCGATTAATCGACTGAACTTGACTAAATGCCGACAGCCTCAGTCCGTTATTGAAAAACGTGCTGATATTTGGATCTAAGCTCAAGATGGCTGCGTAAATAACAACACATTTTAGTCCATTCCATATAAATATAGGTTTTGCTGGTATTTATTTAAGTTATAGTACATTTGTGAACTTTATTGCAACAACAGGGGGGGTCAGTATGTGGGATGGTAGTTGTAAAAAAAATATACGTCTCTGTACTACTTTGAAATGTAAGTGCACATGCGACTCTTCTGCTTGTTGTCATGGAGCTGTTATTGCGTTGCCAGCGTATCCCCGGAGTGTGATTCTACTGCTGTGCACATGTGACCCCTGAACTTTGACCCACGCTCATTGGCTTTTGCTAACGATGCTAACACATACTTAGCACGGCGATCATTGTACAGAGGGCAAAAGAAGCTCAGCGACTCTAAATCTATGTGCAATACTTAATATATATATTATAATATTTTTACGGCACAATTTCTGATCATTATGTCTTCATTTAAAACATTCACCCAAATCGGGGAAATATGTGCCGGCGATTTAAGCGGCGAACTGAGACATTGGTCGGTCCTGTTGAATACGTGCAAAATATGTGCTTTTAATGCCCTGCTGCGGAACATTGCAGACAAAGCAGTGTCATTTGTACGAAGACGAGCAGATGACAGACCCCGCCAACAGAAAAGTGACATAGTGCACCTTTTTAAGACGACAGTCGGGATGCAGATTGGCAAAAGAGGAAAACGTCTGGATAAATATTGACATGTTTTTGAAGATTCTCTGTGACGCACTTCCACAGAAAAGAAACAAGATACTTCTCTTAAATAAGTGCGTTTGTATTTTCTCCAGTTAAGTGTCCACATTCTGCCTTTTAAGTGTATGTTTAGGCCCTTTGTCTGTGTTTGGGCTGCAGGCCGAGTGGAAGTGTGTGGTTTCATATGACCCGCAGCAGGAATGTCCCGGGACACTGGATCGTCCAGAGAGGAACAGCTACGCAATTAAGGCACATCTTTAATGAGCGTCACAGGACTGAGATCAGTGGAGCTTTTATCAAGCCCAATCCTGAAATATAACTGTAATAGTGACCCAGTTGTACTTTTATTTTTGTTAAATGCTCACCAACATGAAGTAGTTACCGTGTTAATGTTGCCAGGTATGTCTTTGTAATAATTGTGAGGGAAAAACAACAGTGAAATCTTAAATGTTCGTTAATTCTGATTTTTTTAATTTTTTTTTTCATTCCTAAAATTAATGTGACAAACAGACCAAAACTTACTTTCATTTAAGTGTATTTTTGGACTGTAGATTGAAGTAAAAAGACTTTCTCTTGAATTATTTTATTTTTTGTATTACATTTTCAGATCGTAATATAATTTAACAGAAATGTACGTGTGGATGTCGTTGTTGAGTTTCAGGCGTCGCACACAAATGAATGGACTGTAAAATGTGTAGTCTGGTTTAGAACATTTCTGCACAAATGTGTTTTATTACTATATCATCAAAATGGTACTTCTTTTCAGATGTTTGTGTATTATATTCAGCCACATCAGGCTGTCCACGGCTCCAGAGTGCATTGGCCTTTTCATGTTCCTTTTCCTGTGTTTGGTCTGAGAACCCGGCCCTTCTGCTCCACTATGCAGCTCGGAAGTGCTCTGCAAAGTCTGCTCCGTTATTAAGGCTTTTCTCAGTGGAAAAGTGAAGCCTTTTGTAAGGACGGGATGAAGCTCCAGGCTTTTCAGTCCACGTGTGCATTTCTTCAGCCGATACCGATGTCCAATATTTGTTTTTGCCGTTGTGGCCTGTAGGTCTGGGTGATGTGGATGAGCAGGTATTATCTGGATATAGAATGTTTTGGATCTCAACAAAGGTGCAGCCGAACCTTTTCTAAAAAAATAATAATAATAACATTAACATTAAATTAAATTTTAAAGTAAAAATAGATTAAATCAATATAAAATAAGTCTAAAATAAATCAAAAATAAAATAAATCAAAAATAAATCTAAAATAAAATAAATCAAAAATAAATCAAAAATAAATCAAAAATAAAATTAATCTAAAATAATAGTATAATAATAATAATAATAATAATAATAATAATAATAATAATAATAATGATAATAATAATGAATGTGACAGAGTTTGACATAAACACATAAAAAAGCACATTTAGGTTTACATTTTCAGAGTAGCGATGTCAAGATTATTCGGTTCATCGATAATCGTGGTTATTCAGGTCACAATGTAATGACTGAAAAAGTATAATTGTGGCCATTTTAGGA
This sequence comes from Chaenogobius annularis, assembly GCA_015082035.1. Classification (NCBI taxonomy): domain Eukaryota; kingdom Metazoa; phylum Chordata; class Actinopteri; order Gobiiformes; family Gobiidae; genus Chaenogobius; species Chaenogobius annularis. The sequence continues at coordinate 275,905 of BJKM01000328.1, read as the reverse complement.
TTAAGTTATTTCAGTTGAATGTATACTGAAAAAGTGGCCCTGAATGTAAAAAAAACCCTTTATCTGACTATTTATTTTACATACAATTATAAGTGTATTACCAATTTATTAACTTTAATCTCATAAAGATGGTCACACTTGAGGAATTGTGATCTATTAGACCAGGGGTGTCAAACTCATTTGGGCCAGGGGCCACTTTTCGACGCTCAGGTTGGGTCGCGGGCCGAACATAATGTAAAAAATAAAACAATAAAAAATATAACAAATGTTATATAGCCGAGTAATAGTTCTATGTGGACACTGTTGCACAAATGTGCAGCAGGTGAAAGACTGAGTCCATATTCATGCAGCAGCAGCAGGAACAGGAACATGGACTTGTGATAAGATTCTTGATATTAAATGTTTGTATCACAGACATGTTAATATTGCTGCACAAACTCAATATGAGCTCACTATTTTTACAGTTTAATCTTATTTTAGTGACAAATGATTCATGTGGTGAATGAGAGCTCGCAGCAGCTTCACTCTGTCATGTTCAGACTTTATTACACTCTGACCTGTGTTTTTACCTGTGGCTCATGATCTGTCCAGGTTTTGCACTGGTTTGGATGTTTTCCTCACAGAGTTGTCAGCAAAGAAGTTTGTTTTCTTGTTGTTAGCTTCACATTAGCGGCGCTTTTAGCACAGCTCTAACGTCCACAAAACCGCCTCTTTTCTTTATTCCTCGTGTTTCCCACGATCTGCCCTGGGCAGAGCACCACGTGTGAAGCGGGCGCTACAGGTCATCGCTGGCTGTCCCTCGGCACTTGAGGCACACAGCGCAGAGCAGCGCGGGGGAGGGGCCCGCGGGGGAGCAGCGCTGAGGAGGGGCCGCGGCTGCAAAGGATCTTGGGAATTGTAGTTCTAGCGATAAAAACGCGATATATCTATTGGAAATGAATAATTATAAACTAGAAATGTTCGGCGGGCCAGATGAAAACATCTGGCGGGCCACATCTGGCCCGCGGGCCTTGCATTTGACACATGTGTATTAGACAGTTCAATAATCATGAATAATTGCTAAATCGTGATGTTTCTTTGGAGAATTCTTCTGGCAGCAGAGACAAAAGACCATCTTTGACCCAACAATTCAAGACTGGACTGACAAAGACCACATTCGGACGTTTTGACAGACCTGGGACCAAACGGGAGCCGTACGTTGGGCCAAATGTGCCGTGATTTTTTATTGAACATTGTGCGTTTTCTTGTGAGTTTATTATTATTCTCTCTTTTCTTTTTGTTGCTCTGTCTGCCTGCGTTGCGTTCTAGGTTTTAATGTGTTTAAAATTGCCACAAATACATAAATAAATCGTGACATTGCTTCTCTCTTAGGCGCAGGCTGTGGTTTGACTGTAATGATTCAAACTCGTGCTGTAGCGGTGATGTTTTTACCTCTGGAGCGGCCCCGTGTTTCTTGACTGTTTTGTAATTATTTTCAGCGCCGCCGGGAGGAGGTCCGAAGTGCGGCTAATTGGAGTCGAGTGAGAACAGTGTGAGGGACGGACTCTGGAGATGAATAACATTATGTCTCTGTTTTTACCGTGGAAGTTCCTGTCAGTTTCCTTGCTTACTCCAGTGTAGCGGTTTTCTGTTGAGTTGTGTTTGTTGTCACATCACTAATATTTCAAACTTGATGTGGATGCGAAGGAATAGGCTCTATAAAATAAATAATAATAAACAATAGTACTTTCTTTGTTACCATGTGATCTCAAACTAGCTCTGATAAAACTCGAGTGTTCTAAAACTGGTCAGGAAACGTCCAATTAAGGCCGGACAATATGGGAATTGTCCTTTTAGTAATGAATTCATGAACATAAACTAATTTAACACAAAAAATACGACATTACTTCCTCCAAAGTCCGACCTCTAAAGCACATGTTTTTACTGACAGGATCGACTGCGGACCTCTCGATTCAAAGACCCCCACCATGTCTTTGACGATTAGACCTCCTGACGTCACACTACTTCTACTGATGATCGGGCTGTCAAAAGAATAATGATCAAATCCGGAATAATTATAGAATGGTCTTGAGCTGGATCAGAATAAAAACAGGACCAAAATGTAATATTGAAGAAACTATTATTATTGTGTTTTTTTAAAAGTATAATCTGATTTATTGTGGAGTCAGTATCAAGTATCAAGCCTTTTCCGTTGTATTGAAAATGAGTTTAAAATGTTTCCTTGGAACACTACAGCTGACACTAATGTGACTTTATTGACACAACATCACTGCTGCTGCGGCTGCAGATTCTTCTGATTATACTGTAAATACTGTATGTAATACTGGGATCTCACAACGTCTAGTGATATGATTATTGTGAAAAGAGCGCTGGAGGGGAGGGGGCGGGGGACGCTGAGGGTCGAGGCGAAGGCGGGGGAGTGAGAGCCGCGCGTATGGCGCACTGTGGGCGGGGGAGTGAGGCGTGCAGGTGAAGGCGAGGCGGCAGGGAGTGAGGCGCTCGAGCGCGGGCGGGGAAGTGGAGGCGCGCTGATGGCGGGGGCGGGAGTTGAAGCGGCGAGGCGGGCGAGGCGGGCGAGGCGGGCAGGTGCGGGGAGTGGGAGCGCGCAGAGCGGGGGAGTGAGGCGGGCGAGGCGGGGAGTGAGGTGACGCGAGGCGCACGTGGGCGGTGGAGTGAGGCGCACAGGAGCGGCGAGTGAGTCGGGGGAGCGGCGGGGTGCGAGGCGGCGCGGTGAAGTGAGGCGCGGGGGCGGGGGAGTGAGGTGCGCGAGGCGCGGGCAAGGCGCGGGCGAGGCGCGGGCGAGGCGCGCGGGCAGGGGAGTGAGGCGCGTGAGGCTGGCGGGGGAGTGAGGCGCGTGGGCAGAGTTACAAAAAAGGTTGCTCATCGCAGCTTTAGGGATTGAATTAAAATGCCTGAAATGTTCAGAATTGTATTGTTTTTATAATATTGTGACCTGTATAATCACAATTATTGATACTGAAATCGCAGCTCCTCAAGATGATAAAAAGCATGAAAGAAATAAGGTGTAGTGGTGTAATTGGCATGTCATTCTGGAGCTGGCCACGGCTTGGTTTTGTTGAACGGAACCAGTGAAAAAATGAAACTTCTAGTACCAAAAAACAACAACCAAAAAGGACAAGTTCTGATCAGTTTCACCTTGCACAAATGTCAAAATAAAACAACAATTGTGAATATTGCCATTGTTCAACTGGTTCTGAGCTCACACATGATTTTTTTTTAAACATAAGTATATATATTATAGTATTCAATGTGTTTCTTCCAGTTGTGGAAACATTCAATATTATTTATTTAACAGTTGATATCATTTTGGATAGAGATGTTCAAGTCCATCAGTTCTAGTATTTGGCAAGGCCTGACAAACAATACTAGTACAGAGATTTAATACATCTACAACAGTTTATAAACAGGAACATCAAACCTTCCGTGAACAGTAAATTAGACTCTCATCTTTTTTACATGTCGTGACCTACAAAAGTCATTGACAAAGCGTTTCATAAAAATGGAATTTAGTGTAATTTAATGTGATTTAATTGCCAGTAAAACTTCAACTGATTCCACAATTGTAGGGTCTGGTTCAATAGTGTAGTTGTAAGAGTGTGTGAGGTTGAGTCTGAGAGTCCGGACACTTCCAGCCTTTACTTTCTCAAGTTTACACTGTAACTGATCCGTTTGAACCAATCCAGTATCTTTGGCCCTTCTCACTCTTGAATGCATTACAAATGGCAAATGGTTCTCCCAACAACATGAATGAGGCAGTATTTTATCAAGCGTGTGCTAAAATGTGGAGGTGCAGTTCAGGCAGAAGCATTGTTCTCACTGCCGCTGTATCAAGCACACTTTCATCATTTGGAGGCTAAAAGTTGCTGCCAGGGCAAAAAAAAAGTGACTTAAATGTGCTAAAACTGCAGTAATCTTTCCGTTGTGTGAAAAACTCCCCCTCATGTTTAGAACTCGTCCCTCCCCAGTCCCATTATCCCCCGCTCCGTAGAGAGAATGGGGTTTTGTAATGCTCCACAAAAGCGCAGAAGAGGTCGTCTGCAGGTCTGCGTTCCAAACTCTGACAAATTACTCTAGGTTTTGTGTCCTGTTTTTTTTTTTTTTTTTTTTTTTTTTTTTACCCGCTTTGGCAGCGGTTCATTGTGGAAACGTGAGCTTGAAAGGTGAGCGCAGTCAGTCCGAGCACCTGTCCACCGCGCGGTCCTCGCTCCCCCGGCTGTCGGCTGTATGCAAATGAAGCTGTCGGCGTGAAACGAAACGATGCGCCGCTGCTGCTAAGGCTCGGTCAACGGTGGAGGGCAAGGAAGCGGTGGGGAAGTTGGAATATTAAAACAAGCGTGAGGCCGCTCGCGTTGGTCACGATATTAAACCCGATTTTGACACTAGGCTCGGGTACCGATTTTGACACTAGGCTCTACCCGGTACCGATTTTGAATTCAAGTCATTTTAAACTCAAAATAATAGTACTGTCTTTGCGTTAAAATGTGGTCTTCTTCTAGTTCTGATAAAGCGCCAAATCATTCTAAAACTGTTCAGAAAAGGTCAGATTTTGTGTCTAGTTTTGATTTGTTTTAGCATTGATTAGTATTTGACTTTTACCACCTTTTTAGAGGCTCTGGATGTTGCGATTAATCGGTTAATCGACACAAAAAAGGGACAGTTTTACAAGCAACGTTAAGTCACTTCAATTCAATCTAAACACAGAAAAAATACACGTAAATGTAGTACTTTTTATCCGGCTGTTGATGCCACGTTGACTTGACTTTATCGTTTAAGTGAGAGGAAGGACAGAAGGTTAGTGTGAATAATGAATTGTTGTTATATATTTTTTTTAATGCACGGAGCAAAAATGGGAACAATCATTTCTTGGCACAATCTGGCAGAAGAAATAAAGTCCTGGGTCTGAGTGGTCAATAAGGGTTATACGTTTCATGCAGTGTGTGTGGCAATCTGTGTTGTTCTTGTTAGATGTTTGTTCTAAATCAGGGGTCTCAGACTCATTTTACCTGGGGGCCGCTGGGGGCAGAGTCTGGGTGAGGCTGGGCCGCATCAGGATTTACACAAGAAAAAGCGCTGATAAAACATTACACTGTTATCAAATATCTTTATTTTTAACACAAAATAATGAATTAAAGACATGAAACAATGAATAAAATAATAAATAAGGAGTAAGGATAAGGACAGATAAGCAACTAAAAATGGCAATTATGCAAATTCATTTTGGGAAATTATATTAGGCAGAAAGCATGACAATTTATTTTTATACATCACCCAGTTAAAAGGAGCTATGCTTGATTTGTTTCATATTGTTGCTAGGAAAAAGTGTTTTTGTCCTTTTTATCTATGTCATAATAGACATTTCAAAAGTACTTTTTTCAAAACCTTTCAGTTGATTCTAATCTTACCGGCAAGTTTCCTGTTTTTCACAGTATTATGACAGTTTTCCTCTCCCAAAGTTCTGAAACATCATTTTAAATTGACTCTGGAGTAAAATCTGGGAAATATCGATGCATCAGAAAAAAATTGACCACATTTGAACCTTCAATTACAGTTTCCAATTTTGAGTGACCTCATCTCATTGCAAAATCATGGATAGCTCCTTTAAATCACAACAAAACCACATTGCCATTTGAAAATGTGAAGGAATGGAGACTGTTTGTAAATGAAGTGTATTGAATCACGGTATATAATACAAAGGGTAATTAATATATCACTGCTAGGGAAGAGAAAGTCTTCAATAGCTTCCCCTCCAGACACTCAGAGCTGGACGCATCCACTTCCACTTTCCTCGTCCAAATCTGGTCACGGTTTGGAATTGACGAGATTTTCTCCCTAAACACATTTGAATACAGTTAACACATTATTACAGAGACATGCCTTTAGTTATATTACTTAAGCTGGCGTGTGCACCAAAATATGAAAAGACGTGTGCAAACGGTAAATGCCTCACCACGGCGTAACATAAACCAATATTCTATACAGCTTCAATCATTAAGATATATTACAATCACCTCGATAGTATATGTTAAGGGCTTCAAAACCTCACATGAGGCAAGCGGAGCCCTGCGGAACTTTGACCGAGAACCACCTATTTCCATTCGGGTCCAGTTCACGCGGAGAGTCCCGTGAAACTGGCCGAGCGGAAGCGGGGAAAAGCCGTCCTCACGTAAGAGACGGGGTTGTTTATGAGTCCAAAACAGAAAAACTAGCCGTCGGGATTTCACCAGAAGGGTATATATTTCTAACATCATATCGCGCCAGAAATAAAAATGAAATCCGAAATAATCACAGAAACTTACCTCGAGGAGACAGACGTGGTTTCGCTGCTGCCGTCTTCACTCTACAAACGCATGCGCGTTGCCGACTCGAGAGAACAACAAAAGAACTGATGGGCTCCACTCAGACGCATGCGCATAGCTCAAACCGACAGACACAACGGCTTCTCCTCTGAGCGAGGCAGCCCGGCCGATGTCCCGCCCTCGAGGCATATACCTCACTGTGATTGGTTCATTTAGCGCCGCACACAACAAGTGTAAATCTTGAGGGCCGCACTTATATTAATCTTTCATATTAAGATGGGGGCCGCAAATTATCGTACCGGGGGCCGCAGTTGGCCCGCGGGCCGCGTGTCTGAGACCCATGTTCTAAATGAAACTTGTATAAGGTAGAGACACCTGGGAGTGGGGTGGGAAGTGGGGGCTTCAGCCACAGTGGACAGTGGAGGGACAATATTTAATGTGGACATTTTTGTATGACTATTATAAATATTTGATTACCCTAAATATTTTATTTTTTTTAAATTGTGTGTGTGTGTGTGTGTGTGTGTGTGTGGTGTGTGTTTGTAAGTGTATATATGTATTTAAATGTATGTATATATATGTGTATATATATATGTGTGTGTGTATGTATGTATATATATGTATGTGTGTATATATGTATGTGTATATATATATGTATGTGTATATATGTGTGTGTGTGTGTGTGTGTGTGTGTGTGTGTATGTATGTATGTATGTATGTGTATATATATATATATATATATAATATGGATAATTTGTCTTTGTTTTCTGAGGGAGAAAAGGGTGGTGGGTGGTAGGGAGTTAGTGGGAGGGGCGGAGAGACCATTGTATTATTGATTTGGCCCAATGTTGTTTTGTACACTATAATGGTAAAAAAAAAAAAGGAAAATCCAATAAAAGTTGTATCACAAAAAAAACCGAATCATTGTTATATTGAATTAGAGATTGTTAAAGCTAATGTTTGGTCATGTAAAAACCAATGGAGCAACTCAGCCAAAACTTTGAGTTTAGTTATACAAATGTCATATCATCCAAGCACGGCTTATTAACACATTGTTGTCGTTGTTGTTTGCCTGAATAAAGCTTGATTGGTATAAGTCCCCTGTATTCAGATCAAACTTCTCACTAATTCTGTGATGTTTTCCAGTCGTTCCTGTCTCCTTCCGTCCTCTCCTTGGTCCCTTTTCACTTTGTCACTCACATTAGCGATGAGGCTACATTTTCTTTGTATTGTACAGGGAAAGTGAGAAGTCTTAACTATTCCGGCGTATTTAAAATGTGCAAAACACACTTTAAATATAGACGCACCCTTATTAAAACAATCATTTGGTTACAGGTCGGGGTTTTAGGATTTTAAACTGTCACAATAGCTGCGCGAGGAAGAGTTAACGGACCGTTACTGTCTTTAAAAATGGAAACGGTTACAGCGGTGCAATCCTCAATCGTCCGCGCTCGGCTTGTCTGCCTCGGCATTCCCGTCATTCCCCCGGTACCTGGGAAACGCTGTCGTCTTCTCCGAGGTATTTTTAGATCCGTGCAGCAGCTGTCCGTCAAGTCTCTCTCCATCGGCGTGAGAATGTGGCCAGACTGCAGATGCTGACCTAGTATCAAAACGTGAAAAAAAAAACATGAGAAGTATGAACTAAAAACGTGTGTTGTAGATTGTTGTGTGTGTTTACATGTTTATTAAAGAACTGTATGACTCTAAAAATGAAAGTTTTAGCCACTTTTTCATTGTTAAACGTCTCACATCTGCCTTTCGGTTTAGTCCATGTGGTTTTGGTCGCTGTGTCATAAATTGGTGAAACTAGAAAGCAGCTGTCTGTTTATTAGGGTGAGAAAATACTGCATTGTTCCTCCTTCACAACGGTAAATTAATAATATTATATATAGAATACTAATATTTGAACTTTGAAGCTTTTCTCGTTCTGGGGTAAATGCTCTCAAAGCTGCACAAAGCTGATGATTGGTTCCTTTACTTGACTTGAATCTGAATTTTGGGGCGATATTGACAGAAATTATTATTATAATTTATTTTTTGTGAGTTTCCTGATAATGATAGTCTGAGGATTTTGCATCAATCCAACAAAAATGCGTTAAAACATGTCTTCAAACGTACAGACAAATGTGAAATGACTGTAAAATGAATCACAAAATATCAGAAATATCACTCTTTACCCTTATTTGAAAACTTTTTTGCATTTTGTATTTTTAATCGGCTCTTTTTGTAGTATTTTCTTAACTATAAACGATATACTCGATATTCAAATTTAATGTTTTTTATTTTATTTATTTTATTTATTTTATTTATTTTATTTATTTTATTTATTTTATTTATTTTATTTATTTTATTTATTTTATTTATTTTATTTATTTTATTTATTTTATATGTTTTATTCATTTTATTCATCTAAATGAAAAATATAAATGGAGACAAGTAAAACATCTCTTTGGACAAAGTCATTCCCTCGCCAACATTGCAACTGCTAAAATGTTATTTGTTGCTGTTGTTGCACTGATACAATCTTTATTTCTGCTTTGACAGGGGGAGAAAAATGCCGGCTTCGACGTGCTCTACCACAACATGAAGCACGGCCAGCTGGCAGCCAAAGAGCTCGCCGAGTTTGTCGTCGACGAGAGGTGAGTTTGGCCGCGGAGACGAGCGTGGGAGGACGTTGCCATCGTGGCACTCGCACTTTTCACGCCGACGGAAACGTTAGAACAAGCTGCCAGTGTGCCGCGTCTTCACAGGTTATTCCGTGCACCGCCGAGGGAAACATATTTTAGGAGTCGCTTTATTGTGATCAATACTGTCGCAATGCTGGCTTCACTGCCGCTAACAAGGCGACGTTTGAAAGGGAAAGGAACCGTAGCGTGAACATTCAAATGAAGGCTGCACAGTGCACGTTTTAAATAGTACTTGTGTTATGTTGTATGCCAAAAGTGAAAGCTGCCTCACTGCGTCCTTCATTTTGCTCAATGTTGTGATTCAAATTGACCCATTAAAGTCTCAAGTCTGGCTGTGTGGCAGTTACAAAAGGCACGTTTGCTAATCAGCTGTGCAGAGACGTCCCCGCGTGGTCTTCAGCCGCACAGACAAAAAGCATTGAGCTTCTGCTGATTGAGAAAACTGGTGCAGATTTCTGGAGGAGGGAAATTGAATTATCTGTTGACGGACGACGGCGAGCGACAATCGCAGAAGAGGGAACGGAACGGTGCAAGCAGCCGGAAATCCTCGCCAACTCAACCGGGCGATCAGGTTTGAGCTGGCTTCTGAAAGGGCGTCTTCATAATGTAATGCAACGTGGAGAGATGTTTTGTATTGTGTGGAGCTGGAAGCGCTGCATGACATTTGGGAAAGCTCCTGTTGACAAAGGTCCATCGCTGGAAGGTCGCAAAGACGAGGTTTACTTTAATGCAGGGCTATTCAACCTAAGGCCCGGGGGCCAAATCAGGCCCGTCAAGCAATTTAATCTGGCCCACGACCCATCTTCCAAATGGTGAAAAAATAAAATAATCTTGTTTACTAGTTTAATTCTGGGTTAGCACTTGATTAGACCTCCTTTGGTCTTGGGTTTAGTCCTTGTTTGATTCTGGGTTAGTCCTAGTTCAGACCTGGCTGGTTCTAGTCTAGTCCTAACTTAATTCTGGTTCAGTTCTGTGTGGGTGAGCAATGTTGGTAAAGTATTTTGTACGTTATTTACCACACTTTCTTTATGTATTAAACTAAATGTATTGAAATTGTGCGACCCCAAAATGTTGTTAGAGTGGCGTGTTTGTGCTCTTCCGGCCCAGAGACCATGGCCCCCCGAAAAATCTGGCCCTCGGGAAAGTAAAGTTGAATAGCGCCGCTCTAAAGAAATGTTCTGAATTATTAATATTGTTTCAAGTCCTTTTTATTTGAAGGCTTCGTGTGTTTTGAAGTCTGCTCTTTAACACAGGAACATTATTACTAAGACTTCAGTTTGGACAGAACGTTTTACAGGCGTTTGAATGGGATTAAGCAGTGGTTTCCAAAAAGTGGGGGTCGCGAGATGATTTAAAGATATGATACTGTATTTATTTTTTATTACATTTTATTACAATACACACAATAAACCACAATAAAACTTTCAAATAAACAACATTAAACCTGATTTAACATGTCATTGCCACTTTCAAATGTATTCTGCAGTGTGGGGTCCTGGACTGGGGAACCCCCTGAGATAAAGGAAAGCAGGATGTAGTGATGGAGCTGCGTTTTGTTTGTTCTTAGTGCACTAAATCGCAAAATTAGCAAATGTTGTAATCCGGTAATCCCATTGATATTAAGACTTGAGGTCGTCCTGAACAGTCCTGCTTTAGTCCTGCTTTAGTCCTGGTTTAGTCCTTGCTTTTAGTCTGCTTTAGTTGCTGCTTTAGTCCTGCTTTATCCGGTTATGTTGCTCTGGTTTAGTCCTGGTTTGTTCTCCTGTTTAGTCCTCCTAGTCGGTTTTGTACCTGCTTTAGTCCTGGTTTAGTATTTAGTTAGTCCTGGTTTTGTCCTGCTTTAGCCCTGCTTTAGTCCTGCTTTAGTCCTGGTTTAGTCCTGGTTTAGTCCTGGTTTAGTGCTGGTTTAGTCCTGCTTTAGTCCTGGTTTAGTCCTGCTTTAGTCCTGGTTTTGTCCTGCTTTAGTCCTGGTTTAGTCCTGCTTTAGTCCTGCTTTAGTCCTGCTTTAGTCCTGCTTTAGTCCTGCTTTAGTCCTGGTTTTGTCCTGCTTTTGTCCTGCTTAGTCCTGGTTTAGTCCTGGTTTTGTCCTGCTTTAGCCCTGCGTTGGCCATGCTTTAGTCCTGGTTTAGTCCTGGTTAAGTCCTGGTCCAGTGCTTAGAAACATATAAACTAAACACAGAACACAACACAGAGACACAAAATGAATAAAAACATCCAAATAAACACATATTTTCCAACATAAATGTCCAATGTTGGTCAAATTTGTCCATTTTCAAATTGAGTACTATTTTTCCCTAGTGCCAGTTACTATGTCGCTCTAGTCCTTGGTTGTTGGTGCAGATTGTGTTATCCAATTCCTTGTGATTGGAATATGCTTTTGAATGCAGGGAAAAAAAGGCCAAAGTATCCATTTATTGTGTCCAAGGCAGGAGTTTTGAGACCCAAATACATAGTTCTGAAGTCAAGTATGATGTCAATGTCAAAGACAGTCTACAGTGCTTTATTGAGCTCAGACCAAGTCCTGATGTAATAATAGATCTTTGGGCCTGACAGTTCTAGATCTACTTTAGTCCATCTTTATAGCCGCTTTAGTCCTGGTTTTGTTTAGTAAATAAGGTTTGTTTGGTCTTCGTTTGAACCCGGTCTTGTCTGATATATTTGGTATGATCTGTAATAGTTCTGGTCTGGTTTCTGGTTGGGACATGAGTCTTTGTGCTGGTCCCAGTCATGGATAAATGACACGTCTGTAAGGCCATTTCAGGTAAACACACGTTGTTTTACAACATATTTAAATTAAAGCAGTTTCACTGTCATAGTCTCTGTTTTTCCAGTGTTTATTATGTTTCTATAAAATTACAACCATGTTTCTTACTGGATTTTTTTTTTTGTGAGTTGCATTTCTCACTTTAATAGACCTCTTTTCTTTGTAGCCACTCTTATCTATGTCCTTTTCTAATCAGAACTGTTTAAATATTTACCAGGTCAAATATCTCTGGCATAAATAAATGATGTGTTGCCAGACACCGCGGCGTAGTAATGCTTCAGCAGCAGCACAATGACATTTATGTGTTTATACGTTTGAGTTTGTTCAGCAGAGACTATTGGGCCTTTGGAAGAGTATTAAAGTTTTACGGTCAAAGATCTTCATTTATCTTCAGACCAGGGTTATTGCAATAACTACTATTTTGGCGTCAGTAGAGAAGTAAGAATATATATTGAGCTTCAAAAACACGTATTGTTTCTAATATGTACCTTTCCTTTGCACTTGTGCAGAACTACTTTTGTTGTAATGTACAGTACCGTCTGAGCTGTAGATGTGGAATAATCAACTGTCTCTGACTTATCAAGTGTTTCATGTCTATTCATTTAGGTGAAGGTTGTAAAAAGAAAAAAAAGATACCAAGATTCTAATGCTAGTATTTAGGATTGTCAAAAGTTTGCTCTTGATCTATGTCAGAACGTGTGTGAAACCACAGACGATATTAAAGAAAAAACATTCAATTGTCAATATTGGTATTGACTATCAATTTTGAGTTTAAATTATTGCTACTTTCAGTTCTAGTTTTAGTATTGCAATGTAGTAAGTAGTAGTTTCAATTCTAGCTTAAGTACTAAAACTACTGCAGATTTAAACTAGTATCAATAAGTTTCATACTTTCTTGAATTGTTTATAATGGTCTTGATCTAACTAGACCACATGTTATACTAAATCTGTTATTTTATACACTCTTTTGTCTAAAGTGCTTTTTTAATTCTTTATTGTTGTTGTTGTTGTGGAGGTTGTAAATGTTATCGGACAGTTTAGAGGACAATAAAACTGCTTAAATCTTTATGTTTGTGCTGCAAGAGGTTCTGGACGTCACAATAGCACATTTTATTGATTATTGTGAGAAAAAACATCCAACATTTTTTGATCTTTCATTATCATTTGCAGGAAACAGCAAAATCCATCTGTTTTTATTCTCAAATTTAATGGACTGCAAACGTTCTGAATGAAACGCTATTAATATTGTTACATAATTTAATTTAACTTTATTTTCTTGAACTGAAATGACTCACAATTGTCATTCGTTAGTTCTTATGATAATAGTGTGTCCTGAATAATCATGATTGTCGATTGACTAATTCATCTTGACGTCCCGTGTTTTGGGACTAGACTCGCGGCTCCAATCACAGCCGCTTATCTGTAATCGTGGAAGACATCATGCTCTTCTTCTTCTTCTTCTTCTTCCTCCTCCAAATGTTAACGCTCCCAATTCAGATTCGCCACACACGGGCAAACTTCAAACATAAGGAAATGTCACTCATAATCTCGACCGTGTACGAGATCTGCACAACATCTGTAAATTTAACTGTAAATTCTTGAGTACATAGTAAGCCTATTTTTATTTTGTACGATAGTAAATTTAAATTGTTTTGCGTCTCTCATGCGTCTCTCATGCGTGCCCTTTTGATTTCATATATGTTGTTTTTATTACTATTATTCATCGCCGAAACAAGTTCCTATGTTTGTGAATTTTGTTCTTTGACAATGGCAATAAACCGATTCTGATTCTGATTCTGAAATGAGAGATAAAACAAGTGCCGAAAGAGCCACGAGAGTTACGCCACAGAGAAAGTTCATTTCAGTGCCATTCATGGATAAAACAGACTCAAGTAAAGTAAAGAAACGGATCTTATAGCGCCATGCACTGAATGAGGATTGTGCCAAGCAGATGATACATTTCAGTGTTTAGTTCTACATCATTTAACCGGCCGCTTGTTGGTTCAGTTGGATTGTCTTCTCTGATTGGTCAAAGAATCATCTTATTTGGCAACTTGCCGTAAAAGTCTGACTGTTGATCGCACTTGAATATAACAGATATTGGATGAGATATTTTACACAGAAAGATGGTAACACATTTTTTTAAAATTGTTTTTTCATTTAACACGTGTTTTTTCCAAACAGTGCCTGTAAACGGCAATAACACGCAAGTAGCACGGCAGTGGACGCCAGTGGCACGCCTTCAGTAAACACGACAGTAGCACGGGCTCAGTAGCGCGGCAGTAACACAGCAGTAGCACGGCAGTAGCACGGAAGTAGCACGGACGGGTAACAGGCAGTAGCACGGCGATAAGCACGGCAGTTAGCACGGCAGTAGCACGGCAGTACACGGAAGTAGCACGAAGTAGCAACGGAAGTTAGCACGGAAGTAGCAGGCAGTAAAAGGCCAGTAACACGACAGATTGCGCGGCAGTAACACAGAGTAACATAGGAGTAACATGCAGTACATGGCAGTAGCCATGCAGTAGCATGCAGATAGCATGGCAGTAGGCAGCAGTATTGGCATACACAGGAGTAACATGGCACAGTAACACAGGAGTAACATAGGTAGTTAACACAGAAGTAGCACGCAAGTAACGCAGGCAGTTAGACACGTACGTGCACGGAAGTAGGCACTGCAAGTAGCACGGCAGTAGCACACGGCAGTTAGCACGGAAGTAGCACGGCAGTACAACGGAGTAGCACGGCGAAGGTTAGCACGGGCAGTATAGCACGCAGTAGCACAGGCAGTAACACGGCAGTAGCACGCAGTAGCACGACAGTAACAGTGGCAGTAGCACGGCAAGTACACGGCAGTAGACACGGCAGTAGCACGGCAGCATAGCACGGCCAGTAGCAGCAGGCAGTAACACTGGCAGTAGCACGGCATAACACGGCAGTAGCACGGCAGTAGCGACACGGCAGTAGCGCGCAGTAACACGGCAGTAGCGCGTAGCACAGTAACACGGTAGTCAGACGCAGCAGAGCACGCAGTAACACGCAGTAGCACGGCAGTACACGTGCAGATAGCACGGGACAGTAACAGGCAGTAGCACCAGTAACACCAGTTAGACGCAGTAGCACGAGTAGCATGGAACAGGCAGTAACACAGACAGTATAGCGCGGCAGTAACACGGAGTAAATAGAGTAAACATGGCCAGTGCATGGCAGAGCATGGCAGTAGCACTGCAGTAGCAGCGAGTAACACAGAAGTAACAGGCGAAACAAAGTAGCACGGCATAACACGCGCAGTAGCACGGCAAGTAGCACGCAGTAGCACGGCAGTAGCACGCCAGTAGCACAGGCAGTAGCACGCAGTAGCACGCAGTAGGCACGGCAGTAGCACGCAGTAGCACGCCAGTAACACGGCAGTAGCACGGCAGTAGCACGGACAGTAGCGACGGAAGTAACAGGGCAGTAGCACGGCAGTAGCACAGGCAGTAACACGGCAGTAACACAGCAAACAAGCAGTAACACGGCAGTAGCGCACGGCATAATACAGCAGTAACGAGCAGAGCGCATAAGGCAGTAGCACGGCAGTAACACGGCAGTAACGCAGCGGCAGCACGGCAGTAGTACACGGCAGTAGCACGCAGTAACACTGCTCAGCAGTAGCACCAGTAACCGGCAGTAAGCACCGCAGTAGCACGCGCAGTAAACACGCAGTAGCGCAGCAGTAGCACAGTAGTAGCACGCAGTACACGCAGTAACACGGCAGTAGCACGCTAGCAGCAGTAACACAGCAGTAGCAGTTAGCACGCAGTAGCACGGCCGCAGTAACACGGCAGTAGCAGGCAGTAGCACGAAGTAGCACGAATAACAAGGCAGTAGCACGGCAGTAACAGGCACTAACACGCAGTAACACGGCAGTAACAGGGCAGTAACAGCAGTAGCACACGCAGTAACAGGGCAGTAACACGCAGTACACGGCAGTAACACGGCAGTAACCGGCAGTAACAGCACACGAGTAACACAGGCAGTAACACGCAGTAACACGGCAGTAACACGGCAGTAAACAGGCAGAACAGGCAGTAGCACGGCAGTAACACGGCAGTCTAGCACGTAGCAGTAACACGCAGTAGCATCACGGCAGTAGTACACGCAAGTAGCACGTGTAAAGATACTTTAGCCTACCAGAAATGTAATTGATCGCCATCTTCTTCTTCCTCCTGTGAACTATAACCACCATCGTCGTCTTCTCCAACATTTGCCATCGATTCACTGATGCCAAGTTTATGTGAAGCACTAAATAAAATATATGGATTATTTTTTATATGAGCACGATTATTGTATAGTTATACTTTAATAAATACTGCCAAAACAGTTCATTTAATTCAAAGTACTTTTCAAATGACCTATGACTATATCCTCAATATTCCCCAGTACCCTTTTTAAAAGTGCCATGTACTCAACACATTTCCCTCCATCTTTGTTTGCAGAGCAGCCATCGAGGAGAGCTACTCCAAGTCCATGAGCAAACTGGCCAAGACGGCGAGCAACGGCAGCGCGCTGGGGTAAGTGGCACAAGACGGCCCCTCTCGCCTTGTTTACGTTCAGCCCGTATGTTCAGTCACCGGGGCAACAGAAACACGGAGCCTACAGTATGTCTGCGTATGAGATATGAATGAGAGCCATCTGCACACAACAAATGTCCATATTTATAATTCACACGTGGCCTGGTGGGACGTGTGGAACTCTTTTCCTCGAGTCAATGTATCAGTATTCAGCACGGATTAGTGGGTTTTAATGCAATTAGAAGAGCAATTAAGCGTTAGACGTGGCAACTTCATCATTACAACACGTTAGAGCTGCGAGTCGTTAGTCGTTAAGGTGAATCGATAATAGTGATTTAGGGATGTCACAATATCAATATGTCACAGATTATCGTTATTATGATTATCGTGAGAATCTGTCATTTTCTTTCATTCCTGTGATCGAACATGTTTGTCACCAGCTTTGTGACATTTACAATTCTGAAAGCCAAAATAAAATCTGACTAAAACAGCCAGGTTAAAAAAGTACTTTTTCATTTAGGTCCATTTTTTTGAGCTGTATACTGAACAAAAATGCTTAGTTTTGCTTCTAAAGTTGTCATGATTATTATTGTTTGGTACTGATTATTTTGTGATCTGAATAATCACGATTTTTGATTAACCTCATAATCTTGACATCCTTGATTGTGATTATTTCGGCCACAATATAATCCTAAAAGCCAAAAAGTTATAATTGTGATCGTTTTAGAAGCAAAATCAAGTCTTTTTAGTTCAATCTGTAGTTCATCTGGCTGTTTTTGTCACATTTAATCTTTCAGAAGGTTAAATTTTGGAAAGATTTCAATGTTGTTTGTTCACAGTCTCAATAATCAGGAATAATCGTTCTCACAATGATCGCAACGCTAACATTTGATGTCGTGTTAATGGGTGACGGTCGACCGAAGTTTAGCTAACCATATTTTATTGGGATTATAAAAGAGTAAGACAGAGTTTGGGAGTGAATTATGTGTTTAATCTCTCATTTGTACACATGAAGGAGCTGTAGTTTCTGTGTTGAACTCTGAAAAGTGATGTTTGGGTCCGATATTTGGTCAGATGATAGAGACATTTTAGTCCAACGTGCATGTATTTTTTGTTTGTTTTCTTTTTGTTGTTGCTTTATTACTGTGGTTTTGCTGCTTGGTCAATTGACTGTTTTATGTATGTTTTGTATTGTTTCAATGTGGCCGTTTTGTGCACAAGTTTTCATTCTTAAAATTTCAAAATAAACAAACTCAAACAAACAAAAAAACATGCATGCTCTAAATTCAACTTTGAGAGGAGGAATGAGGATGAAAACAATTACAACGACATCCATATTGGACTTTCCCTACATTTAACCGTTTGCCTAAAAGTGAACCCGAAGACAGTTCATTTTAGTATAAGAATAAAGAGTAAAAGTTACATCAGGCGCTCGATTGGAGAGTGGGCATATGTTGAGTATTCCCCAAGACGAGAAAAACCCAAGGCGCTCTGTTAATTTACAAAGAAAATAATTAAAAAGCCTTTTATTGTAGCATGGTTTTTAGCTTAAAATACGCACCAACGCGTCTTGAGCCCTGCGTGGCCTTCCTCTGGGTGCAGACTGTTCATTTTGGGGTCAACAGCACCAAGACTTGTACATTCCTCACTGCTTAGAGTTGTATTTGGAATCGCAGAAATGTGCAATTAACCACATTTTCACATTGGAATCAATCAATCAATCAATCAATCAATCATCAATCAATCATATTAGTCTGGCCTTTTTAATCGAGTGATCTACAGCCACTCCTCTGTGAACGCGTGCGGTTTGGAGTTCAGACTTTGGAGGAAGAAATTTAAAGTGCCCCCTACAGTCGGACGAGTCATTGAACTGAAATGCAGTTAAGATAAAATATAGTTTGAATTTAGCTTAAAAATGATTCAAAAAAATGTTATCACAGAATTTTTTTTAGGTTTATATTTCACTTCCTGTTTGTAATTGATGACATCACACTTGGAGGTTACCCAGCAAACACCTGGGCAAAAACTCATCTAATGTCATCTAAAAAATGATTTGACAAATACAAATATGTGAGAGCGACTTTATTTTGTTGAGTTAATGTTTAGAAGAGTCCAAAAAGTTGTTTCCTTTGTGTAATTTATGCACAAACGTTGTTGCACTTCCGGTCATAATAAAGTCAAAATTAGAAAATCCTAAAAAACCTGTCAAAGGCACTTTTTGTGTTAAATTGCTGATTAAAAAGTCTCGTTGATTTTCAGTAAATTTACTTTTAAAAGCCTTTTTTCTTTGCTAAAGACAAAACAAACCCCTGTTACTCCAAAAGTGTTTTCTCATGTAGGCCAGCCCTGTTGTAATGTATTTCAAAAATAACAAGCGACTCTGTATTCTCCACTGCGCGTTCGTAATAAATCACAAATACGTGTACGCTCGACAAGAAGCACAACTGTTTTAGTGGACGAAATGCTGAGTGTCCATTCTGGAGCCCAACTGCCTCCAAATAGTGATGAGTCTCAGCGTCTTGGATCCGACCCCCCAAAAAACTGATTTGCAACTTTGTCAGGACTTGACGAATCCACAGAGTTTCTGCAGTTTAGGTGTTAGCTGCCTCGCTCGCACATCACTCATCCTTCCATGTGCCGGCTTTCAACGGGAAAGCAAAGCCCTGTAAACATTCGAAACACGCACGCCCACCTTCACTGTGTTCAGAAGAAGAGTTTCATCAAATGACCTGCCCACACAAAAGTTCCGGGAAAGAGAGAATTAAGTAGAAGAATAAATGTGATGATAAAGTCAAATCTGATTTAGCTCAAAAATGCTATTCAGTTGAGACCCAACTTTGGACCGCTGCGACCTGTTTTTATATATCTCGGGCTGCTTTTCACGCTATAGACGGTCACAAATCTGCGCTCAGTGCCTTTGATCCCTTGTGCATGCAGAATTCTTGAAGGGGCTTGGGTGTCCGCCCATCGTCTCCCATGAGATGTTATTGTGTTGTCGGATGAAAGATGTTCGAAATATGGCATTCAACATTATTTACTCAGGTACATCTTACTCTTACATTTTACTCAGTTACACTTACCAGTTACATTTACTCTGTACATTTACCTATACACGTTTACTCAGTTACACTTACTCAGTTACATTTACTCATAAATTTTACTCTGTTACATTTGACTCAGTTATCATTACTCTGTCTTACATTTACTTAGTCACATTTACGCTTACAGTTTACTCTGCGTTACATTTACTCTGTTACATTTAACTTAGTCACATGTTACTCTGTTACAGTTACTCTTTACATTTACTCTGCTACATTTACTCTTACATTACTCAGTTACACTTACTCAGCGTACATTTACTCAGGTACATTACTCTATATAACATTTTACTCAGTTACACTTACTTCAAGGTACATGACTCTTTAATTTACTCAGTTACATTTCACTCTATCTACATTACTTAGTCACATTTACTCTGTTACATTTACTCGTTACATTTACTCAGTTACATTTACTCTAGTATTTAGTTACATTTACTCTGTTACATCAGTTACATCTCTGTTACATTTACTTAGTCACATTTACTCTGTTACATTTTACCTGTTACATTACTCATGTTACATTACTTCAGTTACATTTTACTCTTACACTTTTACTCTGTACATTTACTTATCTACATTTAACTCTGGATACATTTACTCTGTTCACATTTACTCTGTTACAATTACTCTGTTACATTTACTCAGGTTACATTTACTCTGTTAGCATTTACTCTGTTACACTTACTCTTTAACATTTACTCTGTTACACTTACTCTAGTTCACACTTTACTGTCTTTTTGTTTAAACCATTTTAATCTGTTAAACAATTTCTTTACTCACTTTTACACAATTTACACAGTTACATTTACTCTGTTACACTTACTCAGAATCCCTACATGTACCTGCCACACTTACTTCTGTTACATGTACTCTGTTACATTTACTAAGTTACATTTACCTTACAATTTACTCAGTTACATTTACTGCAGTTACACTAGTCTTACAATTTACTCCAGCACATTTACTCCGTTCTACTGTACATCTTAACTCAGTACAACTTTTACATTTACCGCTGTTAACTTACTCAGGTACATTTACCGGGCTTACATGTTCCAGACATTACTCGCTTACATTTACTCGTTCATTTACTCTGTATTTACAATTTACATTTCACTTCGTGATTTACTCTGTCTACATTTATCGTACATTACTCATGTATGCATTTACTCAGTTACATTTACTTAGTTACATTACTGCTGTTTACATTTACATTTTATTTTGCCATTAATACAACTCAGGCAAATAACACATTTATTCTGTGTACATATGACTGGGTAACTGTTTAACACTTGACTTTGTATAATGTTTACTGCTCTTACGACTTAACACATCGGATGTGGTAAAGTCACTTTTTTACTGTAAATGGATTATAACTTAAAGTTTATTGGATTCACACTTACTGTAGTTATCAGCATTATATCTGTACGGAAGATAAATGACGGTAGTTACAAAGTGTACGTCGTTACATTATGTAACACTGTTTACTACATTTTACTCGATGCCAAAGCGAACAACATACATGAATTAGCGACACGACCATATACTTGCTGGTATAATTGTAATCTTGTTACATGGTATACTAAGTTACATTCGTCTGGTTACATTTACTCTTATCATATTATCTTACATTCTCGTTACAATCATTACAATTCTGTTACATTTACTCTGTTATATTTTACTCATTACATTTCTTAAGTAACTTTTGAAGAATGGTACTGGTCTGGAGTAGTTTTTGACTGTATTAATTTCACCCCTACTGGGTATGTAATGACTATATTTAATTGTTGAAGTAACAGTACCTCTTGGACGTAACGTTTTTGGTTCCTTCTCCACTCTGTAAATCAGGATGTTCGTCCGACCTTCAGTTTCTAAATACTTTTCTACTCTCACTTGCAGTCATTTCTTGAGTCGCTGCTTTGCAATTTTACTCGAAGTAATATTAACTTACTTTAATCTTAACTTGAGTACTTTTTTTCCCCCCCTCTGATCAGAAACGCCACCCTTGTCTCTCCACAGTTCTCTTCGTACAAACGCTCTATAAATACTGAGACCCCGAGCGTACCCTGGCTTGTATATGCCAAATGGGGTAACTTTTAATTTCACATTGCGGAACATTCTGGACAAACAGCGTCACATTGAACGACGCCACGTTCTGCCGTCTGAAAGTGCCTGTCCCGCTGTCGTTTCAGACCTTTGCCCGATGTGGACGTGTTCCGAGCATGTCGGCGGACAACATCAGGGCTGTGGTACTGGAGCTGATGAAGAAGATGAACGACCGTGATCCGAGACATCAAGCCGATACGGCGACGGAGCAGGTCAAACCCCACCGCAAGTCGCACGGCGCAGCGCCGAGTCTCGGCAACGGTCCGCGCAACGGGGTCCGGCGCAACGGGTCCGCGCGCAACGGGTACCGGCGCCAACGGGGTCCGCGCCCAACGGGTCCGCGCAACGGGTCCAGGCCAGCCAACGCGGAGGTCCAGCGCCACACGCGCACAAATAAGCAGACCGGTATGTCCATCTGCAACGTCCGGCCACCGAAAAAGTTTATTTATTTTATTTAATTTTTTTAAATAATTGATGCATTACCAGAGGTTCCCACGGTATTTTTAGAACGATTTTACGAGATTCTTTTTTTTTTTAAATTTAGGGTTGAAAAGCGACAATAAATACAAATTGCGACGCCAAAATTGTGAAAATTGTGTCAAAAAATCTCATCCTCGTGTGTCAATCTCTGTTCTTGTGGGAAGTTTGTCTCGTCCCTTCTCAATTTAATGCTGCACTGTGGAACTTCTTAGGCAAAACAATTCCATCTCCATCTCCCAAGAAGGTGGCGGACCCCAGAAAAAAAGTGACTTTAAACCCACTACATTCTCACTCCGTTTGCGAAATGATCAAAACAGTGAAATGCATTTCCCGTCTACTCTATTACACACAGTACTTTTCATACACAGTAAAAATACTCTGTATGTGTTGTAGACGAAGGAGGAGATGGTGGGCACGGTGGAGGCGGTACAGGCCCTGCAGGTTCAGAACGGGCACCTGCAGAAGTCCAAGGAGGGATACCACGCCAAGTGTCTGGAGCTGGAGCGACTCAAGAAGGAAGGAGCGCCGCAGAAGGAAGTGGAGAAGGTGAGAACTGCACCCACCCGCGCCACGCTCGACCGCCGCGGTCTTCGAACGGCGCCAATAAAATGGGCTTTTTCCATCATTAAAGTGCATAATGATCACAGGATAACGAATCATGATAATGAATACAGGAATAATCTGTTTTGAATACATTTTGAAAGAGAAAAGTACAATTCTTTCGGTCATAAGTGCCACCAAACACAACTGTTTTGAGTCTGGATTTGAGTAGAACCGGTCTCACATCTCCAGGAAGACTTTAACTGCATAAAACGGCATTAAACCACATGTTTCGTCCGAACATTTTGGGTTCCACATTAATTTTTTTTTTTTTACAATTGAATTTACAATTTTTTTTTTGACCCTCAAACCCAGTGTCATTAAGATCTTGTACATTTAAATTTGACATCAATTGTATCTTATTCTGAGGCATTAAACTAAATATATAGTATAATTTGATATTGTGAAGCCTTTGTATTTTTAATGAGCCTATTCGAATCTCTATTTTAATGTTTTTTATATTTGTTGCTGCTTTTTGTACCCAAACAAACCAATGATGTTCTCTTATTTCCTCGCTCTCGTGCAGTGTGAAATGTCTGCCCTGAGTTCATTTCATTCACAAACGCCGCAGTGACACAGTGTTTGCCCCTCCCCCCCGTCTCCACCCCGTCTCCACCCAAGCGGAGCTGAAGTCCAAGAAAGCGGCAGAGTCGTTGCCTGTGCATCGAGAAGTACAATCGTGCAGGGGAGACTTTGAGCAGAAGATGAGCGAGTCGGCGCAGGTCAGTGCCACGCCTCATTTACGAGTCTGAACGCCTGGAAAAGGAAGTATAAACACGCTTTTCTCCTGATGCGGATTACGCATTCTTATTTATTATATTTGGCATATAATTGAATCACAAACAATTCAAACAATTGCTTAAAAAATACTGTCAAAAATACTGAAAGTGTTGAATCACAGTTTTAATGTGTTTGGTTCTGACACAGTCTTTATCATAATTAAACACAATTTTTTGAATAATTATAAAGGGTCTTGGTCTGTATTGGGTAAGATAATATTTTGAATGCATATTTTGTGTGTTTTATGAGAATAATGATCAAAATCCAACAAAATTGGCGGTATTTAAAGCTGCAATTGGTTTTTTATTAAGCGTTGTTTAATTCAGTAAATTAGTACTTTTAATTTTCAAATGTCCATTTCATCAAAAACATCCCAAAGTAAATGCAGACTTGTATTTCTTAACAGTGGTTCTCAAACTGTGTTGCGTACACCAGCTTCTTCAGATGAAATTTGAGTCAATTTATTCAAATTATTGTTTTCCTTTTTGTTTGTCCCTTGTTTATAACTAGAATACAATAGTTGGTTCCCAATGTCACTGGGTTTGGACCTAGAGCAGTCCTGTATGCTGACCATGTTGTTTTTTGATCACACTGGGACCGAGACACGCGAAGACCGAATATAACTCAGTGGCACACGGAAACCGAATATAACTTCAGTGGCACACGGAAGACCGAAATATAACTTTGATTGTCACACGAAGATCCGAATATAACTTCAGGTGGCACACGGAAGACCGATATAAACTTCAGGTGCACACGGAAGACCGAATATAACTTCCAAGTGGGCACACGGAAGACCGAATATAACTTTAGGCACACGATGAAAAGGTTTGAAATTAAACATTAAAACAAACTGTACATAATCTCCCCGACTTAATGAAGGCTTCACATTGCGACCTTTTCGGTGACGTTAATCGGCCCCCTCCACCTCCTTGGTTACGGCTGCTGTTGCCATAGAAACCGCCTGCAAAGCTTAACGCGGGGATCTGTGATTTACTACGTTCGAAATAACAGCGTCGAGAAGCCCGAGCTCTGCGTCCGACGGTGAGTGCGTTATTGGTGCCAAATGCCCAAAAAGTGGTTTAGGTCAAAGGTCAACCACAGTTTAACGCGCTCGTGTAGAAATGAAGTACACACACACACACACACAGTATTTATAGAGTACTTTTTAACCAGGCGTTAAAAACACATTTCGCTTCGTTCACGCTTGTCTCATTATCAAACCGTGTCGGCGTCCTGCTCCGCGCCTCACAAAACACTCGGTCTCAAGTTTCAAGAGGGCGGAGATCCCGGAGGTTTCCCACGCGCAGTTCTGCCCGCGGAACGTTGCCACTGCGCGCGTACGTTAGCAACAAACGGCAACAACAAAAGAAACGTAACGAAAAAAGAGAATGGCGAGGAAACGGCGCTGATTTATGCGACGAACAAACGCACAAACTGTGTAAACCGGAGGCTGAAGGAGTCGCACGTTTTGTTCTGGACGTCACAAAGATGCGTGGGCGCAGACAAGCAGGAACGTAGCCGTAAAGTCTTTCACTGTTTGTTTTTGTTTGTTTGTTTTCTTAAATCCGATTCATTCCAATACTTTACGGCTTTTGTGTGGCAGATAGTATAAACTAATCCTCCGCGAGAACGTGTCCGTCTGTGTCGCACTTCCTGTTTGTGCCGTCCGGCCAACTGCGCATGCGACCGCGTTTAACGTCTGTGTGCGGCTTTTGCCTTTTTGTGTCTTTGCCCGTTTTGTGGGCGACAGACGGGAACGAGCCTGTAACGCTGTCATGTTTACACGCGATCCCGCTTCAGATAAACAAATGAATGAGCATGTTCATTCATTGAGATTTTCACCCTTTAACGTGTGTTTTTGTGTCGCTGGAGAGAATGCAACTTTTCAAGCCATCGCGTTTGTCTTTGGGTTAAATAAAGGCTTATACTTTTTTACACATTTTATATATATCTGAGCTGAGGCAGGAAAAACGCAGCCTTTTCAAACGCCAAACATGAAAAATGAACAAATTAGAGTGCGTTTTTGTTACGTCTTACTTTGTGCACGTCTCTGACTGACGATGTCGAATATTAACGAGCTCTGCATGACGATTGTGGAAACGATTGTGACTTAACGGAGACAAAACCGGGACGAGATCAAAATCAGCCTTTGTGTGTCAGGTGGTGGACATCGGTGTGATAGTTTGATTATTGATTATTGCCGTAGCCGATCTAGATCTATTGTAATATCAACATGTTTGTAATGTATGATGAAAGAACATATGCGGCCCAATGTTTTTCCTGGAATGTTCCTCGTGTTTTTTCACCTGTAAGTAAATAAATGCAAGAGAGATTAATGCCATACTGTGGAACATCCCAGGAAAAGCAATAGCATTGACATGAATACAAACAGGGTGAATATTTCATGACACACATGTATAATAAGTGTATTCGCCTGTAACCTTGACAGTTACTCTCTATATAAAGCAGGGCTATTCAACCTCATTTCCTGAGGGCCAGATTTCTCGGGGGGCGTGGCCTCTGGGCCGGATAGGCTACAAACCAGGTCTGAACCAAAACTAAACCAGGTTCAACCAGGGGCCTAAACCAGGTTCAAACCAGGTCTAAAGCAGGTTCAAACCAGGCCTAAACCAGGTTCAAACCAGGTCTAAAGCAGAATGAAATTAAACCAGAAAACAACGAAAATAATCTATAATAATAATAATAATAATTGGAAGATGGTCGCGGGCCAGATTAGATTGTTTGGCGGGCCTGATCTGGCCCCCGGGCCCTGATATAAAGTGTATCATAATGTTACACTTATTAACGTTGTCCCAGTGTAAAAGAGCCATATTTATTAAAAGATGTAGATCAATCTTAATCATTTAAATAGATTAGAGGTGAAAAATATATTAAGAGAATATTGTTCTGAAAACGAGCAAAATGTATTGAGTGAGTCATATATTTTTGTGATTCATTTTACAGACATTTCACATTTGTATATATATATATGTGTGTGTGTGTGTGTGTATATATATATCGTTATCTGGATCGAGATATTCATTATTCATTTCATTTGTTTTATTTTGTGTCTTCAGAAATTCCAGGACATCGAGGAGTCTCACTTGCGTCAGATGAAGCTGCTCATTAAAGGTTACTCTCACTCCACAGAAGACACCCATGTTCAGGTGGGACAGGTACGTCGGCCCCCGGATCAAAGGCACGCTTCCTTTTTGTCTGCTTGAGTAACGAGCCTTTCCTTGTGTTTGTCTGCAGGTCCACGAGGAATTCAAGCAAAATGTGGAGAACATTGGCATCGACAACCTCATCCAGAAGTTTGCCGAGCAGAAGGGAACGGGCAAAGACAGGCCGGGTACGATTGATCTGTTTAGTTCTTCTTACAGAGAAATGAACACGGAGTAAGTTGTGTTGAAGGGTTCAACTGTAAACCGTCTGCGTGAGGTCTGCGTGGTTCTGCGTGGTTCTGCGTGGTTCTGAGAGGTTTCAAGTTCAGACCGTTCGTAGAGCACACATTAAAAAGCTTTAAACGACAGCACGACACGATGCAAACTCGCGATAAAGTGAACAGAATATTGGAATT
Source organism: Chaenogobius annularis (assembly GCA_015082035.1). Taxonomy (NCBI): domain Eukaryota; kingdom Metazoa; phylum Chordata; class Actinopteri; order Gobiiformes; family Gobiidae; genus Chaenogobius; species Chaenogobius annularis. The sequence continues at coordinate 248,937 of BJKM01000328.1, read as the reverse complement.
ATAACATTTTCTACAAAAACCTCAGCCAGAACCTTATCATTCTAAGCGGACGACGTCAATAATCTTTTTTTTACGTGTGTGTTGTGTGTTTTAGTCTTGGTTCAATGTGGATTTTTTCAGTTTATAGTAATAGATAACCAATATTTGTCTTATAATTCAAGTTCAAATCATATAAGACTTAAAGTGACGTATGACATGTGTTTATGATGTTCTAATTTTGACTTTATTTTGTGTGTTTGGACCTGTTGTACATATAAATGATAGTTTTACCCCAACAGAGCAGGTATTTGTGGAGAAAACGTTCAAAAATCTGTAGAAAATGACAGGAAGTGACATCACACGAGGGACATTTCTCATTCAAAGTCAAAGTTTATGCAGAATTTACACAAAGAAACTACTTTTTTGACTCGTTGATTCAACAAAATAAAGTTGCTCTCCTTTATTTTCATTTGTCAAATAAAAAAAAAAAATTGTGACATTAAATTTTTTTTGTTTCGCCCAGGTAATTTCCTAGTGTGATGTCATCAATTACAAACAGGAAGTGAATTTCTAAATACTAAAAGAAATGTGCTATTCTGTGATTTTTATATTTTTTTTGTTGTCGCAAAATTCTAAATATATTGACTTTTTAATTTATATTTATTTGAGCAAAGACTGGCGAAAAGACTGGCGAAAAGACTGGCGAAAAGACTGGCGTGGATGTAAATGTGACCAAAAGCAAACCGTCCAATGAATGCTTCGTAAAATGTGAATGTCGTTTTATCACCTTTGAGCCCCGTGTGCCGCTGACTCTCGGCCAGATTAAATTAAAAAGGTCACATTTATTGCACGATAATGGACTTCGTCATCAGTATCAGTGCGATATTTTAACATGGCGCAGTGTTTAATTTAGTCAAAATGAAAGCGTAAGAGACAAAACCAAGACTAATCAAGGCTAATTTAGGCCTTGATATTGGAAAAGCATCAATAAAATCAGTCCTTTCATTAAAAACAACTACATTTCTGTCAGTTGGACCTTGACCCATGACCCCTCACTAATAATAGCAGTAAAACACTTGCACGTGCTTTTGTGTGCAGCTCTGGTCGGTTTCGAGGAGTACCTGACGGCTCTGGCGCCTGAAGGGGTGAAGAAGAACCGGGGAAAAGCCTTCAGGCTCCCGGGCCTCGGGAGAAGAGACAAGGAGCCGGACTCCACGTGAGAACGCACACAAACGCTCTGGCGTCGCTCTGCAGACGTCGGGACTGTCTGACGCGTTTGTGTTTTTGTGTCTTTAGGGATTCGGTCGCGACAGAAGCGCCGGTGAGTTGTTCTTCAAGCTCATCGTCACATCTTAAGTCAAATCTCAAAGGGTCTCGCAGGGGACTTCACTGGGACGCATCACAGACCGGCTGGAGATAGAAACGAGATTTAGAAAGTTGAGGATTTATTTATAGCAATGAACGTGGTCTATACAAATGAACGTGAGTTCAGGTCTTGTCTAAGATTATTAGTTTTAATCGATAATCGTGATATTCAGGTCACAATGTCATCGGAATGACATTTTAAAAGCAAACTAAAGGAATTATTTGTTGAATTCATTGAATACACATTTTTGTCCTCTTTTGGGCTAGTCCTTGTTTGTAACTCGTATAGTGAAAGTGCAGTTCTATATTATGACCTGGTTCAACCTTAATTTAGACCTGGTGTTCAACCTTAATTAGACCCGGTTCAACCTTAATTTAGACCTGGTTCAACCTTATATTAGACCTGGTTTAACCTAATTTAGACCTGGTTTAACCTTAATTTAGACCTGCTTTTAACCTTAATTTAGACCTGGTTCAATCTAATTTAGACATGCTTTAACCTTAATTTAGACCTGCTTTAACCTTAATTTAGACCTGCTTAAACTTAATTTAGACCCGTTTAACTTAATTTAAGACGCTGGTTTAACCTTAATTTAGACCTGTTCAACCTTAATTAGACCTGCTTTAACCTTAATTTAGACCTGTTTAACCTAATTTAACCTCTTTAACCTAATTTAGACTGCTTTAACCTTAATTTAGACCTGCTTTTAACCCTAATGTTAGACCTGCTTTAACCTTAATTTAGACCTGCTTTAACCTTAATTTAGACCTGCGTTTAACCTTAATTTTAGACCTGATGTATACCTTAATATTGACCTGGTTCAACCTTAACCTTAATTTAGACCTGGTTTAACCTTAATTTAGCTTTTAGTTTAACAGATGTCAAGTACGCTACAAGATGTAAGACGTAAAGGTGCAATCTGTAAAAGATGACAAAAACAATAGAAAAGGGTGTTGTTTTGTCATATATTGTTGTGTATTCTGATGACCGTGTGTGTTGCCCCCTGAGATCAATAACGTTTTCTGAATCTTAGTCACCAGAGGGCATCTTTTTTGGCACTTCTCTAGACCACCAGTAGGCCTCAGTGTTATTATTATTTCCTGTGAAGGCTGTGTCCGGGTCTCCCCCCTGTTTAACAATGAGGGATCCACCCATACCCGTGGCACGTCCCCGACTGCGTAGTGAGCTGGGGTCTCATTTATGAAACATTACGTGGAATTCTTGCAACAACAAAAAGTGCACGGACAAAACACAAAGCTCCACAATCAGGCTCACTCCCCGTCGTTCTGTCAAGTCCACAGATTTTGGGCCGCTCAGGTTGTCTTTTTATAGCTCACAAACTTGACACGTACGTAACATTTTTCGCGTGTGCGCGCTTCATAAATGAGGCCCCGCTCGGCGGGTTCAAACCGGGCTGACTCGGCTGCCGTCTGCCTCCTGCTCCACAGAACTCTCCCCTGGAAGTGGACGACGAGGGCTTCGTCATACGAGCCGACGACGCTCAGAACGATATCCTTTTGACACGCCCCTGACCTTGAAACAGCAGTGAAGGCGTACGTTTGGAGCCGAGCGACTGTTAAAACAATGACGCTGTTGCATGATATAGCTCGATAGCGCCATCCAAAGAAAAAAGAAAATAATAATCATCTGTTTTTCACTTTAGAATGATAGCACGCTCGTCTCCGCTCAGCTTTAGCCCCCCGCCGCGAGCGCCGTTCCGCCGCGGTGTCGATTTAATGCCGTTAGCGCGCGCGGGGGTCGGAGTTCGCGGCCTCATTTTTCCGCGCCTCGCCGACTCCATTCAACGAACTCGTTGAGCGGAACGAGCGGGACAATTATTCCGATCCCTGTCGCCGTTTATTAGCGCAAATGACCAATGGCGCGCGGCCGGTTTAAACGCTAACGGATGCAGAGGTGCGGCGGGTAAAGCGCTTCATGAAAACGATTTGTAGCATTTAAATGATGAACGGAAACGTGATTAATATGATTTAAACTTGCTCTTTGGCTTCAAGTGTAATCTGTAGGCAACAAACACGTTCAAGTATGTTTTACAATCATTTAAAAGTAAAGAAAATGTGTTTGCTTTGTTGTTTTGTTTAGTTTTTGTAGATGGACTAAACATGTGGAAAAAGAGACGATATCTAACATTTTTTACTCTTTTAAGGCACTGATTGTACTAGATTTAAACAGATTTTAAGTTTAAATTCTGTCATTTAATTTAGTGGCATTTAAAAAAGTTAGTTGAAGTATTGTTCAGATGTGATTGTACTGCAAAATGCCAAAATATCACCTTTTGTCCTCGTTTGAAACATTACACCGCTTTTAATCCGTTAAAAAACCCCATTATATTCAAGTTTTACACATTTCAGTTTCGTCAATATCGTCATTTATTCACGTAATAGTCAGTGATGGGAGGAATTGTTTTGCAAATGTCACCGAATATTAGCGTTCTTTCATTAAAACATAGTGTGTAATGTATTCCGTTTTGCTCTGAATACTTTGAACACTTTGAGTTGCGTGTAAAGACATTTGTTTATCACTAATTAGAGGAGAAAACGTCCACAACTCGAACGCAAGAGCTGTGTTTTCCCACTCATAAATGCATAATTAAGTCCTTTATTTCTTTAATTTTAGAAAAGTAAATGTATTTTCAGCCGCCATTTTGACTTGACACTGAATTACAACCACATGAAAGCGTAACAATTACTCAAAAGTAGTATTCTGATTAGTATTAGTATTGGGTTACTTCTCACAAATGCCTGTAGTTTAAATCGGATAAACCAAATGCATTGTGGGTGGAGGCGCACGGGACACAGTTAAGGCTCAAATGTCCAAAATGCTAACCACTTTGCACATAAATTAACCGTATTTTTCATTGAATTATGTATTTATTTGGCACTTGTTCAAAGAAAAGTGACAGTTAAACAATGAAATCAACAACAACCGTCGAATCGACAAGACCAGAAAGGCTTTGCAGACCCCGCTCACGAAATTTAAAGCAAATTAATAGACTTTTTCCATTACATTTATGATTTTAAAAGGTAAATGCGTCATCGGTTTGTGTTTTAATCTGGTTTTGTACATGAAAACTGCTGTAACATAAATGTATTTGCAGCTTGGGAGCACGTCTAGTGGTGGATCTGACAATTATAAGTAAAATAATGCTTAATGTGGGATCTGTAGTCAGTGTCGTCGTCCCCCCCCCCCCCCCCCCCCCCCCAAACCCCTATGTAAGTGTCGATTGCCTTGACGACGCCCTCCGAACGCTGCGCCGAGGGGAAGGAGCACAACTTTTACTCCAGCGACTCGGACTTCGACGACGAGGAGCCCAAGAAGTTCCACATCCAGATCCGGCCGGTTACCAGCGGCAACCGGAGCAGCGCCGGCGCCCAGGACCGCGAGCTGAAGGCCACGGTCGGGGCGCTCACTCTGCCCCCGAACAGGCGGCAGCAGGCAGGTTTCTCGGACCGCTCGAATGAGGTCGACCGCGATGTGTTTGCAGTGATTTAATGAACATCAGAGCCAAGTTATGATGATTTTTACGTCTCCATGACAACAAAATAAGCAACAATATTGAGTTTCCAAGTTAGAAATGTCTGATTCTCTCACAAAAGGTGTAAAATTATTATATCGCCCCAAATGTGTGTATGAGCGTCACAAAAAGTACAATTTGTGGTAAAATATGTCAAAACTATATATATATGAATAAGAAACTATTGTGAGCTCAGCATTTCTGTAAGTTTTTGTCCAGTAAAACCTAAAAATATGGGTTATTTTCCTTCATAAAAAATGCCCGTAATCTCCTTTTTGAATAAACAATGTAAAATACTGTAGTAAACGTCTTTAAACCATTATTTTTTTGTGATAATCTGAGCCTAATTTAAATTCCTCCATTGACATTTCATTACTTTTGCCTCCGTTTGCCTCTTTTCTGCAATTTAGAATGATTTAGTATTTATTTACACACTTTTTAAGGCTCTTTACGCATTAATGTAGTTCTAAAAATCAACTTTTAGATGTTGTCACCTCTGAAATTTTGTTTTAATCCGTCTTTTACCATTTTTCTCTTCACATTTAGGCACCAGTGAAAAAGCATCTTTCCAGTAAGTCTTAATCACAAAATATCCACACCCTTTTTGACAAAATCTGGGTAAATCTAATGTTTTGGGGTAATGTTTTTTTAGGGAACTCGAGCGCCACAGGAGGCCGATCCGAGGACAATGAGGGCGCGGCACACAGGGGTAAGTCACATGGGTTTGTCTTGTGCAAATATGTATTTAAGGGGGAAAAAACAAACACATTCTACAGTCGATTGTATCAGAACCCGTAAAGCTAAACAACAAATTACAAAGAAAGACACGTTTCAGAAGCTAATCTGCACAATTAAGTAGAATTAAAGGGGTTGTACTTGTTTTTTTTATATATAGTTGAGTAAAATGTGTGTATTTGTTGTAAAAGCAGCTCTTATGGTCAAAATGAGACCACTGTTTGCTGTGAAAAGCGTTTTCATTGGCCACAAACCAGGAAGTAACGCTAGCATGCTAATTGTTGTTGATGGCAAAACTCTGAAAGTTGTGAAAAGTGCTTATAAACTTACGGTAACTATGGGGAATTAGGCCTGTCAGAATAACCAGTACTGTATATTTGTACAGTTACATGAATAAAAATGTACTTCATTACAAGTACAAGCTCCGGGACCAAATCTGTGCTTAAAAGTAAACTAGAAAGAAAGTTTTAACATGTTTTCAATCAGTCTTTTGTGCAAAACGTGATTTAAATAAACAGTTTCAAGTGGGAATCAGCGGTTTTAAATGTCAATCTTCATATTCTCTGAGCTCGGTCCAATCAGATGCAGTGATGTTTGGCGAGTTTGTGGGTTTAGCGAGGAGCAGAGACAGGAGCGAGACAAGGGGACGATTGGAACTAGAGCTGTTCTCACGACTCGTAGTGATTTTAAACAAATTACAATTACATGGCTGAAATTATATTCGAGTACAATTAGACATTTAAAAAATCTGTTCAAAAGAGTGCAATTACCCCCAAAAATTTACTCAATTACAATAACGCAGTTGTAATTAGTTACTTTCCACACGATATTAACCCATTTTGAAGTGCGATATTTTGCTCTTTTTTTTGTTTGTTTTTTATCTCCATTTTGAAACTACTTTATGCTAGATCAAAATTCTTCTAAATGTATAATGTATTAAAAAAAAAGTCTAAATAAATTGGAGAATAAAATGTACAATCAGACCTTAGAAGTTACTCATTCAACCCTCAACAACTCAAATCTTATCGTACTTAAAAAAATAAAATAAAGACAGATAAATTCCTCCATTTAAATAAATAAATTCAAACAAAAAATATTACGATATAGTAATTATCGTGACAGGCCTGTGGTGAATAATTTGGATGGTAGAAATGCGTTTAAACAGTTTCGTTTCTCTGTTTTATGTCGGTGAAAATTTGGTACAGCGCTTATACGATTATTTTAAGAGCAATAAGTCAAGTACAAATGAAATCACCTTTGTATATTTGAAGCTATTTGATCCATTTGATGACACACGGACTGTAAAAGGAGTGGTTTTAGTTGGGGGGGGGGGCGCTCTTGACATGACATGAATGAACTGAAAACATGCTTAAACTCGTATGTTCTGAGGGGTCTCCAAAAGGCTGCGACTAACGATTGTTTTACTATTATTTCTGGTGTTCAATGAGATTTTCTGTATACGTTTTTAACCAAATAAAGGTTGAAATGTGGAGAATAATTACAATTAAAAGTGTATTATTGATGAAAACCGGAAATAGTTTATTCTTTTTTGACAGTTTGATTTAATAACGCCACTTTCTTTGTTTTAAAAGGTCTTTTCGTGTGTGTTTTTAGAGTTTGTTGTCTGGATTGTAACAGTAAAATAAGAGAGAAAAGGTTTTATGACTCGGGCAAAGCAACTTCAAAAAGGCATAAAAACCCTGATATTTACAGATATTTTATTTTAAAAATGTCCTAAAAAATAAAGACTAATCGATGAATTTTCTTTCAAGTGACTACAAAATTGGGATTAAATAATGCAGTTAAATAATGCAAATTGTGATGAAATAATACAGTCCATTTTTGCTGATAGAGGAGGTGTTTAACTGGATTGGCCTAGTTATTACAGAGATATTAACCATAAACCAGGACAAAACATCTTCCTTTCGACCGCCGAAATGCCAATCTGGACCCGTCCTGAGCCCACTGAACGCTGTGGCGTCTCGCGAACCGTCTTAAACGCTCCGCGGCGGGTTTCCTCTCTCACAATCTTATCTTCCCTCGACCAAGTCCCGTCTCCGCGTCTCGGACGAAAGGCCTGGAGCGGTTGATAAGCGCTGGTTTGGACATTGTGCTCTCCGTTATCTCTGAATGTCGCGGTGTCTTTTTTTGGCCCTTTCGCAGACGGAGAACAGGACGGACTCAGGAGGTCCACGTCCAGCCCGGACCACTGCAGGTGAAACCACTTAATCCTAGTTTTGTGCTGTGACTCTCAGGTGTATTTAGGTGCAGGTGGAAAGAACAGGTTTGTTATAGTTTGTGGAGTCTGTAGAAGGTGGTGAGCTGCTTGTGGTACTGTTAAAACTCCATCTTGGAATACATTTGACTGGCCCATAAATATATTCATGTATTTCCTCAACTGACCAGCCAGTTCAGTTCAAACGCAGAAGGGTCCGGAATCAGATCACAAAGCGCGTTAAACCATAATAAAAGACATTTCCTCTCGAATATGCCATTTCTCTGATTGGTTCATTCGTCTGTCAGTCACGCCCAGGGTAAATCGGAAAGACGGGGTACGGCTCCAGACCAAAATATTTAAAAATTATTTTTCCTATTTCTTTTCTTAAACATGCCGCAACAAAAACTTACTATTTTTCTTTACAAAGGTCAATTTGTTTTATTAATAATAAAATAAAATAAGATTTGATTTGATTTGATTAAATAATTAAATTAAATTAAATTTAATTAATTTAATTTATTTAATTTATTTAATTTAATTTAATTTAATTTAATTTAATTTAATTTAATTTAATTTAATTTAATTTTTGGGCGCCTATTTTCGTCATGCCACTCTGAAACCCTGAAATCAAATGTCATTAAATGTAAGGCTTAAGAGTCAGTTAAATAACCCACGTAAATTCAGATAATTTCTCTGTATATCCCTGATTTGTTTATTGTCATTAGATTGATGGTTTTTTTGCGATAAACTATATTAGAATGTTGCAGTCTAATCTGTGTTGAAGCCTGACTCCCTGAGACCTTTACAGCGTGCTTGTGTTCTGGTGTGTGAAGTGCAGTCACCACAGAGCGCCTCATCCTAAAAACCCTACAAACCGCTGTCCGTCTTGTTCTCGCGCTCGTTTGTTGTCGCTCAGGTCGAGTTCGGCGGCGTCTGTGTCCGACGGTCTGTTCGGGCCGCCGCTCGAGACGGCCTTCAAGTCCAAGAGTTTTGACGGGAGAGACCAGCTCCGAGACCGCAGCGCCTTCGGGCTTTCTGAATGTAAGACTTGAATATAAAACCATGACTATTCCACCACCTTTATTAATCCGGCATTGTTTATATCATTACACACTGGGAAAAGTGACCGTCTTAAATAACTTAAGTGAATAAGTGCTTGAATTAAGTAGTATCTATCTTGATTTAAGTATATTTTAACTCTCTTTAAATAAGATTTGCCAATGGAACAAGCAGAAAATGTATTGTTTTACCAAAAATAAGAAAACGACAAGCAATTTCTCACATAAAATGAGAAAAAAAAAAATGCTCCTTCAACTTAATTCAAGCACTTTTTAATACCGGACCTCGTCTTTCAGCTTCTGTGTGATGTTCTTGCAGTATTTTTCTCTGCGTTGCTATGTCATTTTACCATTCACGGTAAACATAATAAAACATACGACAGTTCAACAAATGTGACCGTTTATGAGGTCAAAAGATGCCAAATAAAGCATAAAAAACATCTTTATTTGCACACAAACAAGCAACAATGTAGGAATAGAAACAGAAATAATAACACTCACTAACTACACGAGAAAAGGAAGTTCCTACACATATTATAATGACGGCTATGACAGAACATAACACCGTAGCTATAGTAACTGGTCCTGGTATTAGGTCCTTTAATGCGCCGTCCTATGCGTTTGTCCGGCCGCATCCGTCACCAAACTGAACCTGAAACATCCGAGCTTTGACGTCTTTAAAGCAGCTGATTTGTTCTTTTTATTCAAGTCGTTTATGCGTGATGATCTTGAACCGCTTCTTCCCGCAGACGCCGCCTTCTCCTCCGACTCCTCGTCTCCAGAGAACGTTGAGGACTCCGGTCTGGACTCTCCTTCTCATCAGACGCTCGGCCCGTCTCCTGAGCCGGGGCAGGGCTGGGCGGCGTGGCCTCCCGTGCCCCAGGGCAAGGACCAGACCCGGGGCCGCTCCGCCGACCCGTTCCTCTCCGCGTTCCGAGACCCCTCCCCTGGACGCGGCACCCGTTTCCAGGACGACGGGGTGTGGTCCGCGCCCTCGTCCCGCCCCACGCGCGTCCCGCCCGAGAACGACCAGACCTCCATGCGTTTCCCCAACCTCCCCACGCCCGAAATGGAAACGTCGGTGTGGAACTGCAAGCACATCCCGCGAGACGACCCGTTTCTCGCCTTCGAGCGGACCGTCGACCAGGAGAGCTTTTCGGACTCTTGGACACGCCCGCCGCCTCGCTCCACCAATCAGGAGGTCCGAGGAGATCCGTTCGCCGCGATCGACAGCAAAATGCAGCCGAGCAACCCTCCGTCCTCGTCGTCTTCGGCGTCGTCGCATCGTAAAAACAAAGACAGAAAACGGGACCGAAGTTTACCGCCTCCTGGCACTTCGGAAGACCCGTTTGCCATCACGATGATTGGCAGCCCGACGCACCAATCGGCACTGGCCGCCGGAGTTGGACTAATCCCGCCTCCGAGCAGCGCGACGACTAAAAACAATCGATTAGGCGTGGACGCTTGCAACGCCGTGCCGACGTCGCAGGCCAAGAAAGAAGCTGCGCGTTGGAATTCGGTGCACAATCCGTTCAGTGACGGCGTCCCGGCGGCGGCGGTGTTGACGGGCTCCAAAACGCACGATAAAACGGGAACGGTTGGGCACAAGGAGGGAGGCGGAGAGAGGAGGAAGCACAGGTCGTCGGAGGGCGAGCCGCGCAGGAATGCTCCTCTGACCAGGCACTCCGGACCTCAGGAGGACCTCTGCTTCTCCACGGACAAAGACCAGGACTGCCTGGACATCACGCAGCCCTGCAGCCTCGGCTCGCACAAAGGTCAGGCACGCGTCAGACTAAAGATGCACTCTGTCACTTTCCTGCTTGTTTCAGGGGGTTGATATTGCTGGAATGTTCTACAGTGTGGCATTAAACTTGTCTTTCTCCATGAAGAAGTCATAGAATCACCCGGAATTGAATGCTAGAATAACTTTATTGTCAGAAATGCGTCTTTGTCTTTCAAAACATAATCATAAATACAAAACCGTTGCATGTTACGCCAAACTGTAGAAGGAATTTTCATACCGTTAGTTTCTGTCCTTTTTCTCACAAAAGTCTCTGTTTCTGTTTTAAAGTCTCGAAACACAAATACAGACAGGAAACGTCAGAGGGAGTCGCTTCAGTCGCTCGAGCCAAGAGAGCGTCAGGACGACTCAGCGGCTCCGAGAGAGTGAGTTTCATCAGTTCATCAGTTCATCAGGGTTCTGTGCATCGTGGATGGCCTGCAGAGGGCGGTGCTGAGCCCGTTCTGTTAATCGCACTGTCATTGTCTCCTCAGAGGACACCATTTGAGTGAATGTAGTATAATGTATTTTTTTCCGTATGTGGTTCGTCTGCTTATGGGTGCACAGAGCTGTACATGTGCTGACCACTGGGGGCAGTAGTGAACACAGAGCAACAGTGGAAGCACACTGCAAAACAAATCATTTTCTTGTTTTCTTGGCTTTTTTCCAACAAAAGCGGTCCAAAAACTGCTGTGGGCGTCGCAATGTTTATTTTTCTAGTTGCAATTTTACTTCTGTTTTGGCCAATTATCTGTCTTTTAGCGCCCTCTGGTGATAATATACCAGAATACAGCCTTGACGCGTAAACAATTGTATGAAAAGTAGAACTGAAGCTTCAATAACCACGCGTCGAACACATGGAGCTGTTTATGTATGAAATTGGAACATAAATGAGCCTAAAGCTACACACTGTTCCTTTAAATATAGCCATGTGCCTACTTTATCTTTTCAAACGCTGCACTCCCAACTGATGCCAGCAGATGGCGGTGGAACTAAATTGTCTGAAATGTGAACTGAAAAAGTCATGATTTTAAGTTTTGAAACACAAAATACCAATCCAAACGTATTGAACATGATTTGACCTCATGTCACGTAAAATAATGTCTTTTCTCTGTGTTGGTTCCAGTCTCGTTCTCTGTGCTCGTCGCCCCTCCCTGAGCCCAGCCCCTCCCTCACCTCGTCCTCCTCCTCCTCCCCCAGCGAGTGGGGTCCTCAGGCCCGAGAGACGGACTGGGCGGGGTCCCACCGAGCGCCGAGTCCGGGCCGAGCAGGACCGGCGTCTCCTCTGCCCTATCAGCACCAGGACCACACCCAAAGACCATGTAAAGCTCTGTCTAACGCGGACCTTCACGCACGCGCTGGATTTAACCTGTTGTGTTTTTGTAGTGCACTTGTCCCGAGGTCCCAGCCCCATCTCGCTCAGCGCTCAGGAGGCGTGGCCTGTCGCCGCCGCCGTCACCGAATACATCAACGCCTACTTTAAAGGAGGACAGAGCAATCGGTCAGCAACAGAACGTGTTTAGCTGTTTTAATAACGGAGGCGCCGAGTGTCCAGTTGAATCCAAATCACTTTAAGGAAGAATATTCAAATACAAACCTCTTTATTTAACGTCCACATTTTAGAAACAAAACAGCTTCTAGTCACAATAAAATCAGGTAAATCTAATCAAATAAAAAAACATAAATTGGCACTAAATAATTAAAATAAATAAACACAGAGGATCAAACAACTCACATGGTGTTAATAAAAGTGGGTCCAAATATATTTTTTTAGATGTCAAAACTACTTTAATCCAGATCCATTTTCTGACATAAGTTGCTCTAACTCAGGCTCGTTAGAGTTTTGCTGCTTAATTATTATCTTTTTGAATGAAATGATGAATGGAGTAAAAATGACATGAAGTTTACGCTATAATATAATGTGAAAGTATTGTGTCACTACCTCAAACTACACGGTGAATATCCATAAATGTGTGTGTGTGTTTCAGTTGTCTGGTGAAGATCACGGGCGACCTGACCATGTCGTTTCCGGCCGGCATCACCCGCATCTTCGGCGCCCACCCAAACGTGCCCGTGCTCAGCTTCAGGCTCGTCAACGTCTCCCGCATCGACCACTTCTTACCCAATCAGAAGCTGCTGTTCAGGTCAGCGGCCCGCGCGCTTTTCGGCCGGCGCTCGCGCTCCGGGGGGGCCTTCGCTCGCGCTCCGGGGGGGCCTTCGCTCGCGCTCCGGGGGGGCCTTCGCTCGCGCTCTGGGCCTTCGCTGCGCGTGTTCACTGTGTCGTGTTGTGTTTTCCCCAGCGACCCGTCCCAGAGCGACCCGGAGACCAGGGACTTTTGGTTCAACATGCAGGCGCTTCAGGTGCATCTGCAGCGGGAGGCGGAGCTCAACCCTCAGGCCTCCTACTACAACGTGGCGCTCATTAAATATCAAGTCAGTGTTTCCGTCACTATCGTTTCCGTCTCCGGTTTCCGCTGCAGAATGTGGGTTTTTGAATGCAGGCGTGAAGGTCGTGTTTGACGTGAACGTGACGTGGCGTTTCACGAGCTCAAAGAGGGAAAAGTACTCACTCAGTCAAAACGGACACCTTTAAAGTATTTGTTTTCTATTTTTAAACATTCAGCAACAAAAACGTACATAAAACAAACTGACCAATGTAAAGAAAAATATATAATGATAATAATAAAGATAATAATAATAGTAGTCGTAATAGTAGTGATAGTAATAATAATAATAATAATAATAGCAGTACTAATAGTAGTGATGATGATAATAATGATGATAATAATAATAGTAGTAATAGTAGTGATGATGATGATAGTAGTAGTAGTAGTGATAATTATAAAATAATTTTAAAGAATAATAATCCTCAGTAGTCACTCTTCTCGACACTGACGTTTAATAAAATGTTTAACGCCTATTTAGTTTCAGGTGTGATCTGTGCTGGAGTTTGTAGTTTCTGTGTTAAAGTCGTTTATGTACAGTTACGACTCAAATCAAATATTAAAAAGCAGGAAAGTGCCAAAAATGTGGATCCAATTCACCCGCACAGGTGAATTGGAGGCGCATTTGGACCCTCAGCCCCCCGCTCCGTTACACTGAGCTCTTGCCCTTGTCGCTCAGGTGTCGTCCCAGGACCCCGGGCGCGCTCCGCTCCTCCTGTCGGCCGAGTGCCAGCGCAGTGGGACGGTGATGCGCGTGTCCCTGGACTACCACTGCTGCCCCGCCACCGCTCCGTCCACTCAGCTCGCGGCCGTCCAGGTCCTGCTGCCTCTGGACCACACGGCCACGGACCTGCAGTGTCAGCCGCCCGCCTCCTGGTGAGGACCGGGCTTTCAAGCACCACCGTAACTTTATAACGACCCAAATCACTCATCGACAATGACCTAAATAACTGAAGGCTAAAATGGTGATAAAACTCTGCTGTTGACGTCGTCTCAGTTACGGAGCCAGGACAGGAAACAGACGTGTTTATAAAAGTGTTTTTGTCTCAAAGCTAAAGGCTAAACACACACACACACACACACACACACATACATACATACATAAACTTAAATATAAATCAGACAAACTTGATAAAAGTTCATAGAATGTGTTTTTGTCAACAGTTTAGTTCAGTTTGTGGTGTTGTTATCGATTACATTTAGCACATGTTAGCATTAGCTTAGCGACAAAAACACTTTTATAAACACTTTATGTGGAACTCGCCCTCCGCTCTCTTTGTGTTCATTAATTATTGATGGGTTTTAGCGAGACTCGGCTAATTTCCCATTAAAAAAAACGAATGGAGCAGGAAGTGGAGCTCCGAGTTTTTAAAGCAACCGGAACTGGCCGCTCGGTTTTGTGAAAAGGGCCAATTTGTGTTACAGTTTTTATTAATTTTTTAACTTGGTTTTGTGTTTTAGATCTTATTTATAACTGTACTCTGTCAATTTTTATTTGAAATTTAGCTGATGTGATCAAATATTCCTCGAAAATCGGCTTGAATTTGTTGATTTTATCCACGCAGCTATTGTCATTTCATCGTTTTGTGTGCGAGAGTGTGTTGTCGTAAGAGTGTTTGTTCGACTAAGTGAACCTCTCGCTTTTACAAACGTTCGCAGCTCTGGAGCGAGTCCAGTTGTAACTTGTGTTTTGCTCGGCTGCACAGGAACGCGGAGGAAAGACGACTGCTGTGGAAACTGCCAAACCTGTCCCCGACCAACCACAGCAAAGGTCAGTTCAGCCTGTGCAGGACGACACCTCCACAGCACCCCCCACAGGGGTACAAAGAAATGTCACGAATATACCATGAGTCACGATTGTTGACACTAGAGCTGCTACGATAGACGTTTCATACAGTTAAGGCTGAAACGTACAATTATTTTACCATTATTTCTATTGTAGATTGAGAATTTTCAACCAAATAAAAGGTTAAAATATGGTTAAAAGTACAAATAAAGTGTGTTATTAAAGTCTTCGTTCTTTTTTGACATTTTGACTTAATGGTTTAAAAAAAATAATTACAATTAAAGAATATTATTAAATTCTTCATTCTTTTTTGATATTTTGACTTAATGGTTTAAAAATAATAATAATTACAATTAAAGAATATTATTAAATTCTTCATTCTTTTTTTATATTTTGACTTAATGGTTTAAAAATAATAATAATTACAATTAAAGAATATTATTAAATTCTTCATTCTTTTTTTATATTTTGACTTAATGGTTTAAAAATAATAATAATTACAATTAAAGAATATTATTAAATTCTTCATTCTGTTTTGACATTTTGACTAAATAATTCCACATGTATTACTTTTTTTAATTGAAACTTTTAAAAAAATATACATTTTTAAATACATACTTTACTTTTTAACAGAAAATAGGAGTAGTGTCTTTAATATTACCATGTGATCTTGTAGTAGTTCTGATAAAGATCATTCTAATTTATGTGATTTTTGAGACTATAATATTCGTATCAATTTCTATCTATTTATACTTTATCTGAATGTTTTTGACAATTTGATTTTTTTTTAATATAGATTACATTTAAATTAAAAAAATTTCCCTCTTTTTCTCATGATTATTATTATTTTTATTATTTAGGTTTGAATTATGACCTGAATCTTATGTTTACTGTGTATTTGTTGTTTTCTTTCTCCATTTTCAAAACCACAAGGCACTATTCTTGACCACCCTTGACTTAAGCTGCAAAACATCTGTTAAATAGTTCAAAATTAAATGGAAACAAAAATATGCTGCACCGATTAATCAACTAATTCTGACTAATGTCGATTATTAAAAAGAGAATCAGGTTATTTTAAAAGTGTCGATTACAGTTTGGTTTGTACAAGGCGCAAGAGAGTTTTCTGCTTCAAATCTTCACCTTGAGCCGAGACGAGTGCAGAACGTGGTAATTAGGAGTATTTTTATGGTATATCATTACGTTCTTAATTGTAGCTTTGGGCTTTAAAAGTGTGACAGCTGAAGTACGTTTAAAAGTGCGACACATTCTGAGACGTGCTCCACTAAAACTGCAGCGACGGCGGCGGAGAATTCACTTTGAAACTAACGCAATGATCAAACTTTGTCACGAGTTTCTGAGATTGTGGATTATGTTTGCACCAGGATGTACGACACGAGTATTTTAGTGCCTCTGACAGGTTTGGACGACTCATTGAACTAAAACACCATTTAATTTGACTAAAAATTCTATACATTTTATTCCGGAATGGCAAAATGTTTAGGTTTATAATTTGACTTCCTGTTTGTAATTGATGATGTCACAAGGAAATGACCCAGCAAACACCGGGCCAGAACTCTTCTAACGTCACAACCTTTTGTATTTGTCAAATACAAATATATGAGAGCGACTTTATTTTGTTGAATTCATGTTTAGAGAGTCAAAAAAGTTGTTTATTTTGGATAAATTCTGCATAAACTTTGGATGAGTGTCCCTGGTGTGATGTCACTTCCTGTCATTTTCTCCTTTTCTCCACAAATGATTGATGATTTATGTAAAACTATCATTTATTTTTACTCTTATTTACTACAGGTGTAAAAATACACCAAATAAAGTAGAAAATCATAAAAACCTGTCTTACAAATGAGATTCAGCATTAATTTGAGTTTTCATTTGGGGAATGATTAAATTTAACAATCTTCAGATTATTCACTTCTGACACCACGACCAAACGGGAAATTAAATCCTCACTTTCATTCACATTTGTCTGATAGATTTAATTTTGCTTCTGAAATTGGTACAAATATCTTTTTTTTTAGTTCTTATGATTAAATTGTGACTAGAATAATCACACCTAAACTTACAAGTGCGTAAGATCCAGGTTTCTGGTGTACATTTACATCATCCCCTGTGTACATTTTACATCCCCCTGGTGTTACATTTAACATCCCCCTGGGTGTCATTTACATCCTCTCTGGTGTACATTTACATCCTCCCTGGTGTACTTTTACATTCCCCATGGTGTAACATTACATCCCGTCTGGTGTACATTTACATCCCTGGTGTACATTTAACCGGACATGTACTCCCCTGGTGTACATTTACATCCCCCTGGTGTACATTTACATCCCCCTGGTGTAACATTTACATCCCCCTGGTGTACATTTACATCCCCCTGGTGTACATTACATCCTTCTCATGTATTCTTACATCCTTTGTGCGTGTACATTACTATGCCTCTCGTTACATTTACATCCCCTGGTGTACATTTCATCCTTTCGTGTACATTTACATTCCCTTCGTGTAATTACATCCCCTCGTGTACATTTACGCCCCTTCTTCGTGTACATTTACGTCCCCTCTCGTGTACATTTACATCCCCACTCTCGTGTACATTTACATCCCCCTTTCCGTGTCATTTACATCCCCTCGTGTACATTTACATCCCCTCTCGTGTAACATTTACATCCCTCTCTTATCATTTACATCCCTCTCGTGACATTTACATCCCCTCGTGTTACATTTACATCCCCTCTCGTGTACATTTACATCCCCCTCTCGTGTACATTTACATCCCTCCTCGTGTACATTTACATCCCTCTCGTGGTACATTTACACGCCCTCGTGTACATTTACATCCCCTTCGTGTACATTTACATCCCCTCATGTACATTTACATCCCTTTCGTGTACATTTACATCCCCCTCGTGTACATTTACATCCCTCTCGTGTACATTTACATCCCCTCTCGTGGACATTTACATCCTTTTTCGTGTATCTATTACATCCCTCTCGTGTACATTTACATCCCCCTCGTGTGTACATTTACATCCCTTTTCGTGTACTTTACATCGCCCTCGTGTACATTTACATCCCCTCGTGGTACATTTACATCCCCTTTCGTGTACATTTACACCCTCTCGTGTACACTATACATCCCTTCGTGTTACATTTACATCCCCTCGTGTACATTTTTACATCCTTTCGGTGTAATTATACATCCCTCTCGTGTACATTTACATCCCTCTTGTGCATTTGCTCTCCACTCTCAGGCTCCGGGACTCTGTGTGCGAGCTGGCAGTGTCTGGAGGCTCCGCGGGGCCCCGCTCCGAGTCTGGCCGTGCAGTTTGTGGGCTCCGGGGCCTCTCTGTCCGGGATGGACCTGGAGCTCGTCGGCAGCAGATATCGAATGTCACTGGTCAAGAAGAGATTCGCTACAGGTATGAACCCAGTTTAGTCCTGGTGTGGACTGGGTTTGGGCCTGTTAAAGCTCTATGGTGTAACATTTCATGGAATAGGCCCTTTCAAATGTTGTGTCAGAGTGTTCAAAATCCCTGAAAAGAACCGACTGAGGCAAAGTGAAATAAACCATAAAACACTGACAACGGAGCGAAATACTAAACATTTTAGCACATTTTCGACTTAAAATCATGAGTTTCCAGGTCATTTTGCTGTTATTTTATTCAAAAACAGTTCTAATTTCTAAATTATTTGAGCTTCACAAAAAGTATAATTTGTGGTCAAGTCTGTAATATATCTGCAGATAGAAGGGTAAAACCTAAACGTGTCACAATCTCTATTAAATGAATCATGTAAAATACAGTTTAAACACATTTCCAGTATCAGAGTGGTGTTCATTTGACAAAAAACACCTGGATTTTTTATATTTTGTGACATTTTGCAGTCAATCCCAGTTTTTCTATTGAAATCCCACTTCACTTTTGCCTCCAGACTTGAATTTTGCATGTTTTCGTTGACAAACTTTTAAATAGATCTGTGAATAGACTTGAACAAAAACATTTTATGTCAAGTCCGTCTGTTTTAAGTGCTCAAAAATACCTTTAAAAACCCGCATCTGACACAAAACTCAGCCGCTGTGAACTGCAATGAGTAAAAAGCTGCAAAACGCTCGTGTTTATTTGCGTTCCTTTGTGTTTTAACAGGGAAGTACATGGCAGGATGTTCCCTCTGAACGTTCCCGCGGCGACAAAACGTCACACCGAAAGGACTTTGTGCACTTCTTCCTTTTCTCACACATTATTACTCTCATTTAAACTTCTGTGTCGTTCTGCATTTCCTCAAAACTCGTCAAGCTATTTATTGTTTTAAATCGGATCTTCGTGCCTTTGTATTGAGCTCATGCGTTCACGTTCATGCATTTTCATTTCAAAACGTTTGCGGTCGGACTTAAGCTGGAAAAAAGAACGTGCGTTGAATATAAGAGCGTAGTAAGTATTTTATCGTTGTCGGATATAAAGTTGAGCAGCAATAATAGTAATCGCATCTTTACAATTTTATTATCTATGGATAGAAAATAATATATTGATCGTTTATAATAACTACACTTTTAATACTTAATAAAACATGAAAAAAGACTTGATTCAGAATGAACAAATATTTTATGATTAAGGAGTTAGAAGTTTTATTTAAGTGGTAACAAAGTCATTATTATTATTATTAACAATAATAATAATAATAATAATAATAATAATAATAATATCATCCACGTCCTTTCTCTGTGCGTTTCACTCATGGATTTAGTAAATTATTGGTTTAACTTGAAGCTGCCATGTTAGTTTTGTATGTGTTACTTGTCAACAGCGCCACCAAGCAGCCTGGCATATGTATTACATCGTTTTCAGGCGTCCCGTGTCAACATCTTTAAAGAAACGGTTCCATGTTTGCAGAAAACGCTTTAGAAACGATCATAGTTTTGTCTCCGTGTGGGTGTGGCCTGAGTTTATTATGAATGAAGTTTTTGTTCATGCTTTATCAAGGACAATTAAGGTTTAGTTTTAATGAAGCAGTGGTGGAAGAAGTACTATATTTTGTTAAAAAGACAGAAATACAGGAGCAAAAAAGTGTTCCAAAGTATTGAAATGTACTTTGAGAGTAAAGAAATGTTTCGTATCTTGATTTTAAAAAGGAAAAAGAGCAGAATTTGTCTGGACATTTTACATTTGTTATTTTTGTTTGTGCTTAAACCCAAGACTCAAAACGTTCAGGCAGGAATGAAAGAGCTCAAATATATATATAAATACTTGTACTTTTCAGTCCGGTTCTTTTGTCGTTTTATTTGTTCAAACGTCGGGTTAGGGTGGCACTTTTTGACCATTTTGTATCGTAAAACTTTCAAAAAGGGTTCAAAGTAGTTGAGAGGAAACTTGGAAATGCCTCGTCGTTTCTTTACGTAAAATAAAAAATAAAAAAAACACTATTTATAAACGCAAACCTTTAATCGGCCGACACATTTACCGCCCGTCTCGGCCTGTCGCGATATATTTCTACAGAAAATATCACGATAAACGATGCGAACAGTGAAACTACTTGAAGTCACTGACGCAATAATCCTAAAAACTGGACAATCATAATCAGTAAAGCCTTTTCTAAATGTACATCATTGTAAAAAAGTACTTCGTGTGTTGATAATTTTGTTTATGTCCTTCTAAAACTCAAATCTACATCGTAATATTGATTTTTTTGAAGAAAGAACATAAAAATTGAGGCCTAAAAGTGATTGTTCTTTACATCTATTAAACAATAAGTCACTTTCTCTGTTTTGTGATACATAACACGTGATATTCTGCCAGATTTCCCTATTTTTAAAGACGCAAATACATTTTAACAATATGAAATACGGTTCATTTTAATCATCAAAAGAGCAAAAATCATCCGATTTCTGGAGTTATTAAAGTATTGAAATATCACCTTACAGTTACTTATGATGATTAATCTGATTTTTGTCATAAAACATGCAACAAAAAAGGGAAATCTAAGACAAAAACGAAAGACGTTTTTTTAAAATTCTTTGTATTTGGTCTTTTAAATCTAACCATCACTAGTTTATCGAGTATCCAGTGACTATTTCAACTGCTTTGCATAATAAACACGTAACAAAAGTCAAAAATAACCAGTAAAACATGACGTTATCGTTACGGTTGAGCATCTCGCATCAGCAGCACTTCTTGTGTGATATCTGTATTGATCATCGTGCCAGGCCTTTTTCCTTTGACGCGACTCGTTTTCAAAATCTTTAAATCTCGGGCCGCAGAAAACGCAGAGTTTTTGTCGTGAAAATGCACGGAGGTGAAGACAAACGGAGAACAGGGTCTGCGCGTCGCAAAACACTGGACAAACCGCCATTGTAAGTAGCGTTTTTAAACCTTTGTAAATACTGTTAAAGAGTAGATTTGAGCTGCTGTTTGTACATCTGTTTGTGCCGTTCTAAATAAAGAAAGAAATGAAACAAACTCACACCGTTTGTGTTTTTTTTTGGGCTTTACACAGTTTTTTTATTACGTGACCAAGTACAAAATACAACTATTCATTTATAAACGTACGTTCCTCCTTTTTTTTTTTCTTTTTTTTTTTTAAGTCTAAAGTGTAATCCAAAAATGCACAAAAATAAGTATACTTGTAAGAACCCAGACTAGTTTCAATAAAAAATAACCGCTTCGGGCCAAAAAATCTAGACAGCTTTTACAAAAACGTAGTAGAGTAGTAGTAGTAGTAGTACACAAAGAAACGACCGTATCCAAAAGCACTTGAAGGTACTGCGACAGGCACGAGTTACGGGATAAATAAAACAAAACAAAAAAACAAAACAAAAAAGATTATTTCGTAACGGAAAACTAAAGATAAAACCAATTTAGAGTTTTTTTTTTTTTTTAGTCGCTCGTATAAATAGAAAGTGAAAGAAAATCCCTTACGTCAAAACGGCCGATTGATTGGCGTCGGTTCGAACAATCCGCTAGCGTTACGGTTTCTGACGGAGAAATCAAGCCACGTACACGTTCTACAGAGATAGATTATATATTTATATATATATATATATATATTTATTATTACTATTATGGACAATTAAAAGTACATCCATTCACCGCAGGAGGAAAGAGTGTGGACAGAGCGACGCATTTACTTTGCCGTTTTAAATACAGACGACTAGAATAGAGGTGGGTTTTATGGATTTTATTAAACTACACTTTGAAAAGCCTTAACGACGCACAAACGACTTAATTCACGATGAACAGAAAAGAGGTTTAGATTCAGGTTTAGTAACTACGGTACTTAAAGTATGAATTAAGTAGTTACAAAGCTGTTTGTACATGATGAATTAAGTCTTTGTTCTAATTAAGGTGTAGTTGTTCTAAAGTGAATCCATTATATTTCCACGACAATATTCAAACAATTCATCCAAAAATGTGCAAAAATTAACCTTCTAAATGTTCAAAATATCACACAAAACTTAAGAATTGAGCATAAAAGTGCAGAAATGTGACTTTTATGACGCTGCAAGTTTGTTTTAAATCCTCTTTTTGCAGCCTTTTTAAATCGTTTTTACAATTAGAAAACAAAAGCTAAATCTATTTTTTTACATCTGCAAAACCGATTCAGCACGTTCATCTCCCACCTCTAGACTAGAACCAACTGATTTTTGGTTGTCACTTCTAAAAAGCTCATAGTTCCTTTTGAAATGTGGGACCACGTCAAGGCTCCGCGGGTTCATGTTCCAGTTTGGTGATTAAAAAAGACATGCTACAACTTGTGCACTGCTGTGTAGAATAAAGAGTTGATGGTGTTTGCGGCTGCATTGGGTCTCTGACGACTATTTACATCAAAACAAGAAGTTTCCATGGCTACATTTTCAACACTCGCCTAAAAATGTCATCCGAGCTAAAAGAGCACAGCATAGAAATCCACTGAGGTATTAAATAAGCACTGACGTCTAACACGGGGTTAAAAGCACTGGACTTGGTCCTGGGTCTTTGAGGAGACTCTGAGCCGGGCCCAGAGAGCCCAGAGAGCCCAGAGCGCCGGGCCCAGAGCGCCGGGCCCAGAGCGCCGGGCCCAGAGCGCCGGGCCCAGAGAGCCGGGCCCAGAGAGCCGGGCCCAGAGAGCCGGGCCCAGAGAGCCGGGCCCAGAGCGCCGGGCCCAGAGCGCCGGGCCCAGAGCGCCGGGCCCAGAGCGCCGGGCCCAGAGCGCCGGGCCCAGAGCAGGTTTTCACTGGAGCAGTTTGGGGTGTTTTACATTTTTTGACTAGATGACTTGTACATAAGACTTATTAATAAATTTTTTATCAAATAACAACTGCAATATGGTGATTAAAGTGTAATATTGATGAAAAACTAAAATGATGTACTATTTCGTGACATTTTGAGTCAATAACGCAGCCGTCTTTGTCATGAAAAGGTCGTTCAGAGTCAAGAAAACGATTACGACAATAAAGCCCCAAACTGCCCCAGTGTCAAAGCTGCTGCTGGGAACAGAAGAGTGAAAGATAAACAGGTCCTTTGGGCGAGTGGGCTCTGAACGTCCCGCACCAAACCCGTACGAAAAAGGTGCTTGTTCGATCGTCTGTTCGGTTTTTTTTAGTTGTTTTTTTTATAGATTTGATACATTCATCCGGCGGTAGAGGCACAGCTGAGGGCTCGTGGACATCTGCAGCGACGACGGTTGTGGTTTGTTTGTTTGTTAGCGATCTAAGGCACTCCAATGACACTATGGCACGGCTAGTTCAAAACACCGACAAGAAAAAAAAAAAAAAAAAAAACGCGGAAGAAAAGAAACCGCACGGAAAGTCGTTCACAGCTGCGACGGACGTAAAACGAACTGAAAACGCCCCCTTCTGGTGAGTAGGCCTCGGCGCCGACTCACATCTCCTGCATGGGGTGAGTGAAGTCGATCCGCTCGCGCTTCACCGCCGGCTTCGGTGGGCCCTCGGGAGGCGTCGGCGTCGCTGCCCATGTCGCTCATTCTCGTCGGAGAAGGAGGCGTCTGGCGGAGGGGAAAAGAACGACAAGAGGATTTAGTTTGTAATTGGGCCTCAAAACTCCTGCCATGGACACGATCGATGGTTACATTTGGAGCGTACTTCTGGCTCCGTCACAAAAAAAATGGATGACACCAACTGGAACGGACATTATAATGGACATGAGTAAAATGTAGGAAATAGGGACGTCGCGATATCGTATTTTAGTGTGAAAAAACATGACGATTTAACCATTATTCACAATTATTCACGATTATTCACGATTATTCACGATTATTCACGATTATTCCATTTCCAGGGTCGGACACGTTGCCGTTTCTCAAGCTTTACGAAACGTGCATGAAAAAGTGAAGTAAATGTGTCAAAAACAGCAAAAAAAAGAAGAAAAGTGAGTCACATTTAAGGTTGTTTTTTTTTTAACAATAGATTGAACTCAAAAGACTTTAGAATTTAGTTTTCGAACATTGTCACGATTATCATTTTTGCGGTTCGTAGGCGATCGTATTGCGACCCTGAAACATCGTGATTATCGATTAACCGGACACATCGACAAACGACTAATCTTTACACTGATCCGGTGACCAACTGGTTTTTGTTTTTCGTTTTTATTTTATTCTTTTTTACAGGTTTTTTTTTTGGTCCCCTTGCTCTGTATATCTGAAAATGTTCGAACGTTAACGTTTACGTGTTCTGGTCGGCTTATCGTATCTTATTTACACAGTTGTATTCGGCACGTTTTGAATGATCCTGTATCGTTCTGAGGCTTTCGAGTTCACCTTTCCCTTAGCTCCAACCCACTTTACAGCAATTATTCAACCACAACATCAGATTCTGGGTGAAACATGGCGAGTTTAGAGGCCGTAATTTAGTCCTTTTTTTTTCAACCTTAAAAACACGTTTACGAAGCGGAGTTTGGCACAGGAAGTCAATAAAATGTTAAATAATGATATCTATGTATATTTTTACTTTCGCACACATTTTCAAGGACGATGAAAGTGAGCCACGTTTCATTTTTTCGTTTCTCTCTCACTTACTGACTTTACTTGTGTGTGAAGTGATCAGGTTTGCAACAAATAGTATGTAAAATGACTAAGACTGGTCGATACTGCAAGAATAAATCACTTTTGAGTGCATTTTATTTCTTTCGATATGAATTTGATGAACATAGACAAAGACCGACGTTTAATCATCGGCATTTAACACAAATAAAAGTGACATTTCTTCCTCCGAAGTCACGCGGTTTTTGTACAAACGATCCGATCTGCGCCGTGTCCAAATGTTATTAACTGCACGAGATGTGGATAAATATTCCGTGCGTTTGATGGCAGCGGGACAAAGTGCGGGGCCGACTCAGGACAAGCTCGTACTTTGTAATTAACGGCCGCGGCGCTCGAGTGTTTTTAAATAACAAAAGGGTGGAAAACGCATATCAAAGGAATAACATTAGGGCGAGCGTTTGAAGCCCAGAACACGGCAGGGTTTTTTTTTAAACGGGCCGGTGTCCAGGGTTCAACAGCAGCGTTATTACAAGCATTTTCCTTTAATGGAGGAAACAACGGTGGTCAAACCTTTGCCCCACAGACTAAAAGACAGCAATAAATTAGTATGAACAATAGAGTTTTTGTTTTATCATAAATACATAGAAGTAACTCTTTTTCATCTTTAAATTATCCTTTTTTATTAGCAGAGGCAATAAGTGATACATAATAAATAAAACTGTACCTTTTTCCAGTAAAGAAGGCATCATGGAGCTGAGGTCACTGAACTAAAAGAGAGAAAACGACAAATATATTGAACAAACATTTGGAATCATCCTGAAAAGTGATTATTCTTGTACTTATTATAGAGTAAATGTTGTGTTTTTGTTGTAAAGGCAACACTAAAACCCGTAAATGTTTAGTCACCAGTGGGGCGGCACTCAAAATATCGATATCGTGATAGATATGGTGCGCGACCTCGTATCGATACGGAGATGTGATACTTTCAGACAACATTAAGTCTGAACCGAGGCCAGAGTATCGGCAGAGTATCGAATATCGCACGCGTATCGGCACCGAGTGCCAGAGTATTTGGCACGCGTATCGCGAACAGCGGCAGAGAATATTGGCACGTCGTATGGCACCTAAGAGGCAAGTATTGGCAGCGTATAGGCAACGAGGCCAGAGTATTGGCACGCGTATCGCACCGAGGCCAGAGTATCGGCACGCGTTATCAGCCGAGGCCAGAGTATCGGCGCGCGTATCGACAGAGGCCAGAAGTATCGGCACGCGTAAACAACCGAGGCCAGAGTATCTGGGCGCGTATGGCACCGAGGCGCCAGAGTAATCGCGCGCGTATGGCACGGAGGCCAGAAAGTATCGACAGGCGTATTGGCACCGAGGCCAGTATCGCCGCGTATGGCACCGAGGCCATGAGTATCGGGCACGCGTATCGCACTCGAGGCCAGAGTATCGCACGCGTATCAGACACCGTAGAGGCCAGAGTATCGGTCACGCGTATCGCACCGAGGCCAGGAGTATCCGGCTAGCGGCACCGAGTGGGCAGAAGTATTCCGGCGCGCGTATGGCACGCAGAGGCCAGAGTATCGAGCACGCGTATCGCAACCGAGGCCAGAGTATTAGGCGCGCGTATCGGCACCATGGAGCACCTAAAAGAGGCCAGAGTATCGGCACGCGTATCGAGCACCAGGAGCGCCAGAGTAGGCAGCGTATCGCACCGAGGCAGAAGTATCTGGCGCGCGTATGGCACCGAGGCCAGAGTGATCGGTATCGCACCGAGCCGTATCGGCACCGTATAGGCCAGAGTATCGGCCGCGCGGTAATGGCACCGAGGCAGAGTATCGGCGCGCGGTATGGCACCTTGAGGCCAGAGTATTGCCACGTCGTATCCGCACCGAGGCCAGAGTATCGGCACGCGTATCACACGGATGCCGGGAGTATCGCGAGCGGTCGGATGATCGCACAGATGTGGCAGAGTATCGCGGCACGCGTATCGCAAGATTGTCCGAGGGCCAGAGTATCGGCCAGCGCGTATCGCATCCAGGCGCAGAGTTCGCGCGCGTATCACCGAGGCCCAGAGTATGGGCACGTGTCGAGTGCGAGGCCAGAGTATCGGCACGCGTATCGCACCATGGGCAGCCGAGGCCAGAGTATCGGCGGCACGCGTATCGCAGGCCAGAGTATGATGCGTTATCGCCAGCGCCAAAGTATCGGCGCGCGTATCGCACCGAGGCCAGAGTATCGGCCAGAGTATCGTACACGTATCGTGAGGCCGAACCCAGCCCTCGTTGCCAGTATCTCCTGGGTATTTCGAGCTGCACAGTGATTGAACATAATTGTGATGTTTCTGAATGGTTCAGTTTGTAATTTCACATTTTAAACTAAACAAGAACCCCGGTCTAAACTTCAGGGTTGTATTACATAAATACGTGATAAATGCTCCGGTCCAAGCTGTGATTCTGATGTAGATGATACACTCTGCTGCCCCCTGTGGGTCACATAAACGCACCTCTCCCATGACGGCGATGGGCGTCTCTCCGGTCGCCTGCGCCACGCGATGCTCCACCAGGTAAAACATGTACTCGTCGTACAGGAGGCGGATGAGGTGGAAGGAGCCGAAGCTCGCGGCACTGCGGAGAGTCAGGTCCCGGATCACCATGGAGCTGCAGGGGGCGCCACACACACACAGAGGATTAGTCTGTGCATATACACTCCGACAATGACACTTTTCAGGGGGAATAAACTACAACTAAGGCAAAGCTAGAGACTTTTCAACAGCACAAATGAACTCACTTCTTGTATTTCCGGCTAATTCAGTTCTTTCTGGTCAGATTGTGTTCAAACAAAGCCTAAACTTGAGTCAAACTTAAATAACAGCGCCGTACCTCCAGTTAATATTGCTCGTAGTATTGCTCGTAGTAAAGCTTGATGCTCGATACAGATTTTAATACCACAAAGAAGATTAACAGCTTCTTTTTCATACAATAGAATGTCATTTTGGATCATTTCATTAGTAGTTTCTTTAATATTAACAGGCGGTTCTGATAAAAGATCCAGACCATTGTAAAAAGCGATCAGGACAAGTTCAACTTTGTCCTATAAATGAATTCTTCTCAGCATCTAGTGTCAATACTAGTGCAAGTATCGATTAGTATCTGGGCATCGATCTTTTATTAATGGTAATAAAAATTCAGGTTTTTTTAAGACAATAGACACTAGTACTTTGAGTAATTTCACATAAAGCTTCAGGAAAGGTCAGTTTTTTTTAGTACTGATCTTGTTCAAATGAGGATCTAGTTTCGATAACAGCTTTACTGTTGATTTGTTTCTGATTGATACTTTTTGACAACCCCAACAGGCATCAATAATGACCTATCAGATGTTTGTTTTCACCTGTAGAAGGACCACTTGAGGAGGAACTGGCGCGCGGCCTTGGGGAAGCTGGGGCTGCCCTGGTGCGGCTTCAGGACTTGGGTGACCACGTTGTCGAGCCACGTGGCCCACTGGTCCAGAGAGCTCTGCTGCTGCAGCGTCACCTTAAAGTCCTGCTCCAGGCGCTGCACCACGCTCTCGTCGCACTGACACACCCAGGACGCCTGCTCCTGTGACACAAAACAAACAGACACGTTTATAATGCTGCATTCGTGTCATGTCGGACAAAAGATCGAACCTCAGACTTAGAAAAACAAAATCAGAAAACCAGAATATTAACAAGAATTTGGTTTTATATCACACTGACCTTTCAACCTCACAAATGAAACACAATAAAGCCAAAATTATTCTGGATTTTTCCTGCACCGTACACAATCATAGTCGTCATTGTTATTGAACATAATAGTGTTGTAGCTGTGTTAGATTTAAGTCTATTTTAACAGTTTCTTTATCTTGATTTTCATTTTATTTATTTAATTTTATTTATTTATTGTACTTAATTCATTTATTTTATTAATTTAATGTAATTATTTATTTTATTAATTTAATGTAATTATTTATTTTATTAATTTAATGTAATTTATTTATTTTATTAATTTAATTTATTTTGTAATTTATTTTATTTTTTAATTTAATGTAATTCATTTATTTTATTAATTTAATACAATTAATTTATTCTATTAATTTAATGCAATTTATTTTATTAATTTAATGCAATTCATTTATTTTATTAATTTAATGTAATTCATATATTTCATTCATTTAATTTATTCATTTAATTACTATTCTCCTGCTGTTCTCAAACCCCATTGTGGGACAAATAAAGACTTATCTTATGAAGTTGTCATACTTCTTAAATAATAATCGCTGAATTACTTACTATCTCCACACGCACACGGCTCCGTCACAACAACAAGGGTTTTCTTTCTACAAGATCTTTCTGATGAAACAAGGATCATATATTTGTGGTCTGTAAATGTTTTTGCAGTTGCTCGCATCTTTTCTGAGTCAACAGTCAAAGTTTTGAAAGTCTGATGATCACGTGGTCATCTCAGAGTTTACGAGATCACATGAATGCAGCACAAGATCCTGTTGTGGTCAAAAAGCAATTATCTCAATCCCCAACTACTAATACATTATAGTGTCTATAAAACCTGCACATATTCACTTTTGACAGCACATGGTCTATAGTAATTATGATTTAAATGTTCATATAATCACAACCCAACATAAAGTCTATGTGAAAGACTAAATACAACATGATTTAGATGAAACACAAACACCAGCAGACGAGTGAAGCCAAATCAAATCAGGCTTCAAAAATCAAAACTCAGAACTGAAATCATGTTAAAAACCTTAATGTGCGGATGACTAATGTCTAATTTTGACTTTATTTTGTGTATTTGTACCTGTTGTACATATAAATGATAGTTTTACACCGATCGAGCAGGTATTTGTGGAGAAAACGTTGAAAGATCTGTAGAAAATGACAGGAAGTGACATCACACTAGGGACACTCATTCCAGTCAAAGTTTATGCAGAATTTACACAAAGAAACAACTTTAAACATTAATTCAACAAAATAAAGTCGCTCTCATATATTTTTTTAATATATTTTTTTGTGACATTAGATGAGTTTTCCCAGTGTTTGCTGGGTAATTTCCTAGTGTGATGTCATCAATTACAAACAGGAAGTGAAATTACAAACCTAAAAAAAGTGCTATTCTGTGATAACATTTTTATAATTTTTTAGCAAAATTCAAAATGAATTTATCTTAACTGCATTTTAGTTCAATGAGTCGTCTGACCTGTAGGGGGCACTTTAAGAAAAGGTGACTTTAGGATAGCGCTTTAGAGTATTTTACCTGGACATTGGCGAAGTCCACTCTGTTGAGGTCCGAGAGCATCTGGTTGATCTGGGAGGTGTTTTGAAGGACGGCGCGGGCAGCTTGAGCCAAGTGGTTTAGACTCGTGTAACGCCTCAGCGTCTGCGCAAACGCACTCACCACCGCCACCTGCAGACGCAACAAGCGACATTACGTTTACTCGGTTTTAAAACGCAGAGAAGATCGTGTAGGTTGTAAGCGAAAAGGTATATCTCGCCGTTACCTTTGTGCGGATTATTTCATGAGGAAAACTGGTCATGGCATTTGTCAGCCAACCTTCAAGGCTCTTGGCAAAGTTTCTGATGGCCTGAGTGAGCGTACCTGAGCAGAACACGTCATGTAAGGTGATTTTTAGACTTTTTTTATGATTAAGAGTGCTTGTGTGTGTGTGTACGTGTGTGTGCGTGTGTGTGTAGCACTGACTGGGCACAGGGCGCAGCACGTCTGGGATGAGGATCTCCACGAGAGCCTGGTACAGGATGTGGTCACAGCTCCTCATCCAGAGTCGCACCGTCTCAAATTTGCACAGAGACACCAGTTTGTCCCGCGGGATCATGCCTTCAGGGTCGTCCTCACTGTTTCACACACGTTTAAGGCATTATTAGTATATTTAAAAAACAAAAGATGTGCGTCTTTCAGCTACTTAATAATAATAACAATAATAACAATAATAATAATAATAATATGTAGGTTCACTTTTTACATTTTGTTCATTGTGAATCCCAATATTGATCTCAAATTAATTAATAACAGAAAAGGGACCACTGACTTCCTGCTTAAAACTGCTAAACTGAGAGGCCTTTTCATAGTAAGAACAACTTTTCAAATAATCAGTAAAAACAGGGATGTGGGCGGAGATACGGGGTAGGTGAAAAGAAGCACTTGAGTCTCAAATGCAGGGCAATATAAGATTACTCAAACATGAATGAATGAATCAAAGAAAGTAAGATAATCAAGAGCAATGGTTAAAACGCTCATAAATGTAAATGTTTGTAAAATATGTCCCGTTTAAGACAGATTTGACATAAAGAAAGATAAAAATCAATAAAACTATAATAACTGTAATACTAAATAAATGCAAATGAAGGAGTGAATTGATTAAAATAGTTTGAAATGAAATTACAAATGACAAACTGTTGGCCAGTACTGTGTCTGTTGCATTAAAGCATTCGTTTGATTAGAACAGAGAAGAAAATGAAACATCTGCACATCTCTTACCTAACGGCGGCGCTGCCGTCACTAGAGGGCGACGTCGCGTACCAGAACGTCTGCCAGAGTTTCTCGATGTAGTGGAACTGGAGGTTCATCACCACGTCCAGAGTGGCCTACAGCAGAGCCGTGAGGGGAGGAGGGCGGGGAGAGAGGGGAGGAGGACGAGGGGGAGGAGGACCAAACACACAGACCTGAGCCATGGCAACCAGACACACAACAAAGTTTCTCCTCCAGCAGGCGGCCGCTCGCTGTGGGCCCTGGGGTGAGACAATGAGCCGGCTCCGCTGCAGACATTAATCTTCAGTGCCTAAAGGCCATGTTCAGGCTTTAGCTGCACTTTCACTTAAACCCTCATTTCAACACGGATCTGATGGAGGACTGGTCTTAACACTTTACTCCTGCACTGCAAATCCGCTTTAAACACGCCACTCGTCCTGACAACACCCAAAAGAAATATACTTTGAAGGTTCGCGTGATATGCAGTATTAGGGCTTCGGAGGTGGCTATTTTTAGAAGTTTAAAATCGATCAATCTTTAGTGACGAGGGCAATAATGTCTGATAATGTTTTACAGTTTCCAAAGCAACAGGTCAATAAAAGACACAATACAACTTTAACTAAATCCTTAAAATGTGAATGTTATTAAGTCATTGGAAATCAGAGCTGCAACTATTCAAAAAACAATCAGAGTAGATATTACAAAGCCTTATTAACTTAAAAAAGATAATACACTTTTAATTATAATTATTCTCTACCAATTAGACGTCTATCTCCACATTTAAGTAAGTAAAGTAATGGTGAGTTGCAGCTGTATTGAAAATGATTCAAAAGGAGAACAAACTGACATGACGACTAAACGGAGTTAGCGTTTGCGTTCGTGCTAGAGCAGCACCGAACCCCTGACCCGAGGTAACCCCCGTGCGGTGTTGCAGATAGAGGTGTGGCGTTGTCGAGACCACCGCAGCGCGCACAAAAGCCACAGTGTTGTGCGCGTCTCCTCAGAGCCAGTCCAAATAGTGTTAAAGCCGTCAAAGCAAACAAGAAAAGAAAAGAAAAGAAAGAAAGCTAGGGCAACATGGTGAATTCTGCAGCCCCCCCCCCAAACTGCACTTTCAAATGCCCCTTTGACACCCTTTGAGTGGGCACAAAGCGGTGGCATGAGCGCGTTTGTTTTGATGCACAACTCTAAAACTTGTGTCGTCCGCAGATTCTCCCCCGTCTCTCGCGGGTCGCGCACTTGCCACTGGATCTGGTTACACACACACACACACACACACACACACATATACAGCAGCGGCGGCGGAGGCTTTAATCACATGATATGTTTTTGCTTCCTCTTCGGCCGTCGCCGTGGCAACCTTGTTTACGGTTGCCCCCAGCAACAGGTCAAACACAGAACTCCAAAACAAAAAGGAGAATTCCCCCTCCGAACGACAGGGTTTTTGGAGCACCAGAAGAACATGTGAGAAGACCCTTCATAAAGTCACAGAAAACATGTATTTGTTCTTTGATGTTTCATGAGACGTCTAGAAATAGAATGTCATTAATTGCACAGATGGACCCTCGGTAATTAGGTCTTAGAATGACAGAAGAGCAGAAATGAACCGAGGACTGTTGGCATTATAATGATTACATGTGAGGGGCTGCTAGTGAGGGGCTGCTAGTGAGGGGCTGCTAGTGAGGGGCTGCTAGTGAGGGGCTGCTAGTGACTAGTGACGGGCTGCTAGTGAGGGGCTGCTAGTGAGGGGCTGCTAGTGAGGCGCTGCTTGTGAGGGGCTGCTAGTGAGGGGCTGCTAGTGACTAGTGACGGGCTGCTAGTGAGGGCTGCTAGTGACTAGTGAGGGGCTGCTAGTGAGGGGCTGCTAGTGACTAGTGACGGGCTGCTAGTGAGGGCTGCTAGTGACTAGTGACGGGCTGCTAGTGAGGGGCTGCTAGTGAGGGGCTGCTAGTGACTAGTGACGGACTGCTAGTGAGGGGCTGCTAGTGAGGGGCTGCTAATGACGGGCTGCTAGTTGAGGGGCTGCTAGTGACGTAGTGACGGGCTGCTAGTGAGGGGCTGCCTAGTGACTAGTGAGGGGCTGCTAGTGAGGGGCTGCTAGTGAGGGGCTGCTAGTGAGGGGGTTTCTGCTATGTGACGGGCTGCTAGTGACTAGTGAGGGGCTGCTAGTGAGGGGCTGTAGTGACGGGCTGCTGGTGAGGGGCAGTTGACTAGTGACGGGCTGCTAGTGACGGGCTGACTAGTGACGTAGTGAGGGGCTGCTAGTGAGGGGCTGCTAGTGACTAAGGTGGAGCGGGCTGCTAGTGACGGGGCTGCTAGTGGACGGCTATTTGAGGGGGCTAGTGACTAGTGAGGGGCTGCTAGTGAGGGGCTGCTAGTGACTAGTGAGGGGCTGCTACTGGGGAGTGACTAGTGACTAGTGACGGGCTGCTAGTGACTAGTGCGGGGCTGCTAGTGACTAGTGACGGGCTGCTAGTGACTAGTGCGGGGCTGCTAGTGACGGGCTGCTAGTGAGGGAGGGGCTGCTAGTGAGGGGCTGCTTGTGAATGCCCCACAGTAAAAGTTATACATCTTTCATTTATATAGTTTTTTTATTGCAAAGAGAAAAAATACTAGGCCTTGTGGTGTCACCTGCTTGTCTCCATGGAGATGGTCAACCTTTAAACTATACTGTGGGACATTCAAGGCAAAGCAGCAACATCTCCATGGAGACAAGGGTATTAGACCCATAGACATGTAGATGCTCATGCTGGGTTCACTTAGTCCTCATATTCATGGGATTCAGGTTTCATTGTCGAGCGCTTTATTTATAGTTTAAGATATGAATTAGTGAGCTAAAGGCTAACTATCTTTAGTTTAGATTTCTCATGTTTCTTCTGGTAAGAATCTAGTGACAGTAAAACATCCTCTTTTACATGTTGTTGGTGAAGAGAACAGAACTATCATGAAATCAACTGTTTATATACTTTCATTTGTATGTGAAGGATTTGACTCTGGTTAGTGTTGGTCTGAGCACCTCTAATACTGCAAGTCAAAACGACTTTATTCAGAGTATGAAGTGTATTTACGTTATAGACCGAGATTATTGTACGTGTTTAAATGCGTTTCAGAATATTTCTTTTGCCCATGCGGTAAGATTTTATATTCACCTCATGATCAGATGTATTCTATTATTTCAAGATAAATGACCTTTTGAACGGTACAAAATGTCTTGAAACCAGTGAAACATTCTACGTCACTTCAGAAGCTACTCAAATCAAGATTCATATTCTGAACATTGTTTAATCTGTTTCCATTGTCTCTCGAGGGAACGGCTGTTGTGATTTCGGGCGCTGCTAGAATAAATTGAATTGAAGTCTTCCATTTTCTTCACTTTATACACTGAGCCCAAATAAAAATGTTTGTTTATTTAATTTATTCAATACAGTGTGTTTCCCTCAGTTTTCAGGCCATTACACCTGGTACACAGCGTCTCTTCATGCTGCAGTGTGTTTCTACGTTTCTATGGAGCGTGATATGACAACTATGGACTGTTGTTATGAAGTACTTCAAACAAAACAATTCAAATGAAATGTGTGCATTTAAGCTGTCTTTTAAACAGAGCAACATGCAAGTCAATTCTTGAATTACTCTGTAGCCTTTGCTAATGTGTTCATGTGTGTGTGTTTGTTCACAAAAAGAGGGAAAAGTGAAATGCGTAAACCTTACACACTTGCAAGGCGCCGGGGGCTTGTGTGCCACTGACAGAAATGTGCTGGTGGACAAAGCCCCGCGGCCCGTGTGCCCGTCCACAGACAAGGCAACACAAAGGCTCGAGAGGAGGCCACCACAAAGACACCGAGGCGTCCAGTCCGCGCGCTCAAAGGTTAATTGGCATGTCTTGAAAGCCGCACCGCGATGAAAAGGCGCCAGGAACAAAGGCAGCGTGGTGAGGCTGGACAAGCAGGGCCAGGGATAATATGATAAAGCCAGGGCTGTGCCGCCTTAATCACAGCCGCTCCCCTGCCTCAAAAAACCCAAATTTTAATGTCCAATATTATTCCTGCCAGTCTCAGGAGAACGCACTCACCACCGGGGGGCTTTCTTCTGCCCACTCGTGACCATTGTCCTGCACAAGGGCCACCGCTCATGTTACGCAACACGCTCAAATGTCATTACGCAACACATGTTTTTAAGTCGTCTTTCCGACATTTACCCAGTGCCAACCGGACTTTCTAGCAATGCCAACCTGTTGAATGGCACGATGGGTCCGTTTGACGACTTTCAGATAAGATAAAAGAAGGGCTATTGCAATTAATCTAACTTGACAGATTTAGAGTGTAAAATGGCAATGATTTTTTATGTTGAACAAATGAATATTGAAAGCCCTTTTTAGGTGTTTTTAATTAATCAAAATTAAATAATATTAATATATATTTATATAAGGGGAGGAAAAAGTTGTTATCATTTTTTAGTTTTTAACAAGTCCTAATGACAAGTATTAAAAAAATGGGCAAGAAAATTGTGAAAATAGACCTCAAATCAAATATCGCAAATACTTACTAAATAAATCAACAATAGAAGTAAACTAAAATCTAAGGCGCCAAAGCTACTACAACATAAATATACTCAATAAGTACTACACCCATGAGGGAGTATTGAATAAGTTCTCCTGTATCATTTTTAATTAGGTAATAGCTTGAGGTTGTGAAACTGGGTGGTAATAATAGTGCTGAAGTAAACAAGGCCAGTTTCTTTGTGCTGAATTCTATGAGACATCAGACACTTGTTGACAGGTCATCAGTCGACCTACTGCTTCATGTTCAATCATGTTTTGACGGGCAGATATTTTAATCCCAAAGATATAAACAACAAGATTAGGATTCACACAACACTGGAGCGGCAAACAGGAAGTGGGAGCGTGAC
The DNA here is from genome assembly GCA_015082035.1 of Chaenogobius annularis. Lineage (NCBI taxonomy): Eukaryota > Metazoa > Chordata > Actinopteri > Gobiiformes > Gobiidae > Chaenogobius > Chaenogobius annularis. The sequence goes on along the minus strand of BJKM01000328.1, from coordinate 212,623 downwards.
CCCTGAATGATAAGTGTCACAACATCCAGTTAAGGTGGGTTTAAGATCAGGTCAATCTGGCCATGGGTGTGTGGTGTAACATGTTAATAACACTTTTTAAAGTGTTTACTCCTAAGACTGCGGCCCGACGTACCTCGCAGTGGTCTCTGTAGAGCTTCTGCAGTTTCTTGATGTCGCTCATGTTGATGCGCTCAGGCAAAGGCTGAGCGTCCAGGTCAGGAGAAGGGAACGGGGGCAAGGTGTGAGATGTGTCTGTGCAAAGAGTGAAGAGGCGACAGCTGTCAGTCACAGCACGCACACACGCACACACACACACACACACATCATGTTATGATCTAATAATACAAATCATTCTCGTGGTGAATGGAGTGTGCACGAGATCGTGACGATGTCATCGCTCTTACTTCCTGGTCCAGCCCGACCTCTTAATGTGGCAGTTTGGGGAGTTTAACTTGCTCCAGGGTTTTGAACGGGAACATTTAAAACTGAATAAAAATAATCAGTGGAGTCTGGTCTTCCTCTAGAGATCATTTTTAGACTATTGTGAACAGTTGCACTCACTAATATTATTTATTATTTGAATGAATCAGGAGGCTCAGACAAAGTCCCCGTTTCTGCCGTTTGGGTCAGTGGAACTCTGAACATCTGGACCTGTGATGTCGCACTTAACAAGACCATACTTGCCATCGTTACCACGGCAATTAACAATTCAAAATGAAATGATTTATATTTCAAACGGCGCCTGTATACAGGAAGCTGAACCCATGAGGTCATGACGTGCCTCGGGTGTTTCAGATTCCTTTATCGGCAGTAGAAGTTTAAAAAGAAAACATTTCAAATGAAAAAATCTCCCTGAATTACAGGAGGAAAAAAATCTGATTTGGATTTTTTATTTTTTTATTTTAAGTAACTCAAGGTGCTTTTCTGGTGGAGTCTGCCACTGGCTTTTCTCCATGGAGATGTTTTTGCTTTTGCTTTGTACGTCATTAAAAAGACATATCTATGGAGACAAGCAGATTGCATCACGAGGCCAAGTTAGAGGTCAAATCAGATCTGAGGATAATCAAATAAATGCACACAAAAAAACTGTACTTCTATGTTCTGCAGAACAAAAACACCTCCACCAGAAAAGTGACGCAGTGCATCTTTAAACAGAACCCAAAACCCTCTGGAAAGAAGCCGACAGCTGCTGGAACCATGACTTTCCCTGCTTAAGTTCGTCAAAACAGTTCAGTATAAAAGCTGCCAGACAATTTTGTGCTGATAATTAAGTAAAGACATTAGTTTGTTTACGCAGCTCTGGTTGATTTCGGCTCTTGACAGTCGCAGGGGCCCGGCGCGCTGCGTTCTTACCGATGTACTGCTGGTGATGTTGACTCTGAGCGGCCACGGACTGCTCTGGCGTGCTGCTACAGTGCTGCGAGCTCCCACACAGGCTGTCAGACATCCCGTCCACCTTCTGCAGAGGCTTAAATCTAACACATGCAACAGGAAGCCCAGGAAACAGTGTTAGCTCCAGCCGCACGCACTCAAACACCGCCACAGAATCTGGCCATAGCATTTGGTTTAAACGAAGAAATAAACCATGAATGTAAGCGTTCCTAGAGCTGATTGGCAAGGACAACTTACAAGTAGAAGTCACATTCACTAGTTTACACATGTAGAAGTCATGTATTTATATATTTAGACGCATGACACTTTTCAGGCTTGATTTGGTTCTTTCTGATCAGATTTGTGACGAGGAACGCGCACATGCCTAACCACACGTGCAAAAAAAGTCTGCAAAACGTTATCATTGAGGAGAGAGTAGATGCTCTGGCTGTATCACGGCATTGTGGGTATTCATGGGTATTCATGGGTTTCAGGGCTGATGGAAAACTGGGATCACTGTCATGGCAATTTACAAATCAAATAAAAATAATATATCACAGTAAAAAATATTCCTAAATAAATTCAAATAACTTGAATTCAGGATATTAATTAAATGTCAATACATTTTATTATACAGTATCTTGTAACCAGTCAGAAATCTAAGCGCTCCGAGGGTTGTGAAAGGCACTATATAAATTAAATGATTGATTAAAAGAAATCGCTGAATGAAATGTTCTCCATCATATAAGGACTCAAATTAAGATTAATCTGAATTCCGGGGATTTAAATCAAGATTCGATATTACATTTTTGCTGTGTTTGAATCCACAAAAGTCCATGAAAACAGTAAGAACGAGACTGAAAAGGCGTGAGTAAAAGGTCTGACCTCTGTTTCTGGTGGACGGGCTGCTGCCTCATGGCCATGTACTGCGTGTCCTCCGTCAGCCGGTTCAGCGGAGAGTCTGGCTTCACCCGGATGCCGTAGTAGTGATACTTGGAGTTTCCTCTGGCGGATGCACAACAGCAAATGTCAGTGAGGAGGAGAATTCTTGCCTTCAGTGTAATTACTATGATTACTGCCTTCCATCCACAGCCATTCCGCGCTTACATGCTTCATCATACTCATCGAAGCTATAATGGCGGCGCGATTACCGTTATCGCGGCGCGGTTGGCATCGTGTGCGTACCTGGTGCCCAGCCGGCGCGTCCGGAGGCCCATGAAGACGGAGCGGATGAGTTTGCCGAAAGAAGCGGCGTTGACCGGGTCCAGCTTCTGCTCCTGACAGTGGCGAAGGTAATGGTTGTACAGCGAGCAGCGCGGCAGGCTCACGCCCTCCGCCGTCTCGTAGTTGTCCAGCAGCCACTGCAGCTAAAAGTACACAAATTATACAGGCCTGATGAGCGTTCATGGGACCAAACTGTAAGAAAGAAATATGCAACTTTGAAACTATCAACATTTGGCATTTGTATTCTACTTTAGGTCAAGAAGTATCTGAGATGAGCTAATAATGATGCTTACGTATTTCCAATACTTCTATAACTAGAGTCGCACTTTGTACATTGGGTAAAATGGACTTTAGAAAGAATTATCTCTATAATGTGATGCTGATAAATCTGCTGAGAAGTGCCAACCCAGAAAAATAAAGTGTTTTTACAGTACACTTTATGGGGGGAATAAAATTTAGACTTAAAATAAAAGTTTTGTATCCTTCAAAAGTATTAACACCAAGCAGCAGGTAGTTTTGGCAGGTATGGCCAAAACTACCTCGTTCACCAAGCTGGATGACGTATCAGAGATTCAATGTATGTTGTTATTCTTACAAAATCCACAACTTAAAAACTCTGCATGTCATGTTCAGCCAAATGCCAATGTGGAAAAAAAAGGATTAAAGGCTCGAAAGTAAATCTTGAAAATCAATTTCAATTCAAGCCATGGCAATTTAAATCCATTCCATGCATTATTAAAGTGAACAAATACATAAGCAAAACATAATAGCAAATGCAAAGGCTGATCAATAAAGCGAGGAGTAAAGAAAGCCAACAGGAGGCAGTGTGTTTAAAGGAGACGTATTAGGCTCTTTTCCAGGTACTTCACATTCAACTACAAAATAAGTAGATCATCATTTTACATTTTGATCATTATAAAAACGCCAATGTTGATCTAAAAAGGCTCAGAAATAGACACCGGTCCATTGATTTTGACCGTAACGAGCAGCGTTACGAGTGTCATTTACATTTTAAAAGTGGCTGTGATCTATCGTTCTTCCTTTTTAATAATGACAGCGACTGTATGTTCAGGCGTGTGTCCGGGCGGGCACAGGAGGTACAAGGGATTCACGTGTACAGTAAGAGTAAACTAACGGGGATGCGCACTTATAATCCTGGTGAAAAGTGAACTGAAGTAGATTTACAGGAGCGTAATATGTCCCGTTTAACTCGCAGTACAAACGTAAGAGCGACACACTGCCTTTAGAGCCAGCCACACTGCGTCGGGAGACAGTTACTGGGAACTTACATGGCTGTTGAGCAGGCTGCTTTTGTGACTGGCAATTCCTTCAGACTTTTGGAGGTTTTCAATCGCCATTTCAAGCTAAAGAAAAGAGATGAGCATGCCAAACAAAACAAAAAACAAAAAAATAAAACAAAAAAAGTGGACAGAGAAGAGAGACAGGGGTAAGCAAAAGATAAAACGACAGAAATCAAATCACACGCACACACGCACACACGCACACACACACACACACACACAAAAGAAATAAGACTGTTAGCAAGCAGCCAGATATCTGCATTTCCATTCATATCAGTCAGCGTTGTAGCCAAATGCATTATAGGCTGACAATAACATGCAAATCAAGGGTGTCATAGGGTTAAGCTTCTCAGTGTATGCAAACAGGAACCACAAACAGGTTGCCCCTAGTGTCAAACTAGGGGCAACGGGTCAACAATGCCTAGGATTTGTAATAAAAAAAAACACGATTAGACTAATAGAACGGGTGGTTTATGGACTGAACAATGCGAAATTTGGAGGAATAATCAACAGACAATGATGAAACCGGGGTCTTTTTTATGGGCTGCGAAAAAAGAAAAAAAAGTACACAACTGAAGCCAAACTGGAGACAGGGAGGAAGAGGAGAAAGAATCAGGCAGTGCTCCCAGCCTTCTGAAGACTCCTGAGGCTCTGGCCAAATGGTAATGAGCCCCAGGGGTTTCTTTGTTTCACCAGGAGCTCAAGTGCCTGTGAAAAGCTCCCAAACAAGGCACGACTGAATTATTTAAACTGCCCTGGTTCTTACTGCCGCTAACCTCGCTCTAACTCGTCAGTTGTTTTGGAAGGTTTTTTAACTTACTTCATTTTCAAATGTATTCTCGTCTTTGTTTTTGGTTCAGTTCCAAGATGCTTTTATGAAGGATTTTGTTGAAAAAAAAGATGGTCAAATCTGACATGTATTTTGCCCATGATGTGGATAGATTTCAACAAATGGACATATTTCATTTCTATTAGCTTATATTTGTGTTAACTTTAGAATCTTGAGGTGGCCGTAAATCCCTTTTCTTTGCTCTGGTGTTACTAATGAAGGCCAGAGCAGCATGTGGTAGTGCTGATGAGATTAGCCCCACTGGGGGTGGGTTAGCGCGGTAACTTTTCACCTTTCGGACAGAACGACACCAACAAGATTAAAAGAAGCAATTAAGCCGTACTTATGTTGAGAAGCCAATACTTAGTCACAAAACGTATTATTTATGAATCTGTTTTTTTTGTAATATATAAATAGGGTTAATTATATGTGACAAATCATCCAATACCTCTCCAATCACTGGATTTAATCTAAATCACACTTTAGGAATTACACATTTCTGGATTAGCCAAACATGAAGATGATATGACGCCGCCTCAAGCTAAATACTGGCACAGACTATATACCAATCTGAATATATAGCTTGTCATTTAAAGGGGCATTTATAGGGCGTGGTTGTCACTCCAGGTGCGTGGGCGTGGCCAAGGTGATTTGTCACTCCCGGTGCCGCCCCCTCAAAGAGGCAGTATATTGGGGGTAAATAACAATGTTCTAAATCATATCGCACCAATTATAACAAGTAAATAGACATAATATTTATAATTTTAAATAATCTATTCACTAAAAATATTAAATTAAAAAAGGTGCTGTACCTGATTTTTACTGGTTTAAAAACATGAAACACAGAACTAGTTCATTCTAAACTGGTCCAAATGTATTTCTCTCATATTCCAAGCTTCACTGCAATGAGTTAATAAGCACTTTTCACAACTGCTGCAGGAAAGTTAACAACAACTTGCAACACACTCTAAAATTAGATGCAGAATGGAAACCGTGGTCTGACCCTAAGAGCCAGGACGAGTCAGTATAATCCGGTGTGGTACTCGAGCAAAAAATATATATATCTGCCTCTTTAAGTGTTAAATCCTAAAAATGACCACCCTTGGGCCACCCCAGTAAATAAAGTCTGGACACGCCCCTGTCTGGCCACCTTGAGCGGCGTGGGCCTTGTTTTGTCTGCCCCCCTCACCATGGCTGAGGAGGAGCGCGAGGAGTGTGAGATGTGGTTGCGGCTGCCCTCCATGCTGCCTCCGTGGATCAGGTAGGTGCTGCCGCTGGAGATGATGTGGCTGCTGCCCACGTCCATGGCGATGCCCACCATGCCGTGAGAGGGCACCCCGCCCGCGCCCGAGGACGACACCACTGTGGTCACGTGTGCGCCCCCGGCCTGGGAGTCAAAGTACGGCCCCCCGCTGCCCTGGCCGTACAGCTGCGAGTCGGGGTTGTAGGAGTAAGCCGCGCGGCTGGACAAAACAAACAGGATTTGTTGGAAAAAAGATGAACTGATAACACTGCTAAAATAACTACACTTATTCGCCTTAATAAAGCAAGGGCTGCAACTAATGATTATTCTGTAGTCGGATAGTCCATTTTAAAAAAAAAATTAATTCGTCACCTAGTTACAGTGAATATTGTCAATTGAGGTTTTTAAAATACATTTCTGAATAGCTCAAGGGAAGACTGAAGGTTTTTAGAAAGAGAATACTGTATTATTGTGTAATTATTATTCTTTTTTTTGTGATAAAAACCTCTCTTGGAATACATTTTAAAGTCTATAAAGTCTCGCTAACAGCAATTAATACAATAGTCAAATGGTATGAAACCTGGAGAAGGGCCTTACATGGTCCCATTGGTGTAAACCGCGTCACCCCCTTCTCCCACATACTGGACCTGGGACGGGTAGACGTGCTGCACCTGCTGGACCTACACAGACCACACACAACATGAGGGAACACGTTTTTGTAGGGCACTGAAATGGTCTGCCCTACTCGGCTCTCCGTAGGTAAAATGCTCCCTTTAGCTTTAGCTTAATGGAAAAAGAAATGTACCGGTGTATGATTTTATGTATATGCAAACATTCCCTTACTTACATTGACTTAATATGAAGTATAGACCACAGCCTCATCTTGTGTGTATATACCCTTATTCATAAAGTAATGTAAACATCTTTTCACATGGAAAAAAGGTTCATTTCATTGTAGAATTATCATTAAATTGCACGGCAGATTCGACAATGACACAACGCGGACGTACAGTAGGTGGATCTGGTTCAAGCATGTCAAACGTTCACATGACGAGTTTAAAATAGATGGAAACAGAAGCAACGGAAACAGTTCTCTTCGAAGTAATTAGACTTGCATCATATTCATATTTGCTTGTTGCTGATGTGTGGAGGCAGCAGCCAGGCTCAGCCAGAGAAAAGAACTGGTGTTAACAGTCACAGAGGGAGGCAGCAGAGATGTACTGTATATGATTCAGAGGAGATTGGGTTGACTCCATGCAGTGCTCATGCTGTAAGCCTTAGCCAGTGTTTCATAACCTGAAAGTCAGTGAAATGAGCTCCTAAAGCAGCTTATAATCATTCAGTCTATATAATGTCCCTGTGTCGTGCGCTGACTCCGACAGCACTGCCTGCGAACAGCACTGTACCTGCTGTGGGACCTGTTGAGCTCTGCTGAGCTGCTGTGCTCCTCCCTTCTGAGCTGAGCCTGTGGCTTGAACCAGCACCCTCTGTTTGGATATAAGACATAACTCCATTACACAGGAATGCACACACAATCACGCACATACACACTGTGTCAACACAACACGCCCCTTTCAACACCCGTTTGAGCAAGAGATTGAACAGAGTTCACCTGCCTGAGAAATAAAACAAAAGCGAGCCACACAAAGCCTTTGTCTTATTTTAGCTTTAAAGGAGACAACTATGTTGTTTTTTTTCTCCAGGTGTAGATATTGAACTCCCGTGGAGTGGTACTGTTTCAGAACCCCCTCTACTCTGGAGGAGCCCATCTACGCTGGAGGAACCCTCTACGCTGGAGGAACCTCTCACGTCTGGAGGAACCCCATCTCTACCCCCTCACTGGGGAGGAACCCCCTCATCTCTGGAGGAGCAGCTCTTCATCTGCCAGGATGACAGTCTTATCTGTAAATGACCATCTGCAGCCTGTCCCTCCGTGGGAGTAGGATCTCTCCTTCTCCGTGACTCTCCCTGAGGTTTTAAGTCGTTTTTCCTCGCCAAGAAGGAGGGTCTAAGAACAGGGGATTCTGGGCCATTTATCCATTTGCTAAATTCCTGTGAACGTTGTGTAATCGGCTTCTTTATTTCATTGTCACCCTTCGAGGCAACTGTTGTCGTGATTTTGGAAGTCACAAAAATAAATTGAATTGAACTACCGGTAAATACAGGGATGTGGGCGGGGATAGGGGGTAGGCGAAAAGAGGGATTTTCGGTGCACTTGAGCCTTAGTTCTAGGACGACACCGGATTACTCAAAACATGCGCAAACGATTCAAAATATAACTGAGCAAACTATAACACGTTTGTTTTCAGGTATCGGGCGGATGAGGCCTCGCGATGACATTCAGACATTCAGCAGATGTGGGCTGTGACGCTGGTCCTCGTGGAGAGCTCGTACCTGCTGTGAGGCCGGGACAGGCTGCACCACCGGAGCCTGGGCGGATGATGACGTCCGCAGAGTGGCCACGCTGCTCGCCGAGTCCGACCCACCCTCAGAGCTCTGCATGCTGTTTGAGGGGGAGAGGAGATGTGAGCCAACAGTGTTTGAGTGACAGCGTTTAGGCCCACCAACCTGTCACACTAAACACTGGAGTTTCAACCATTACAACCAAGTCAGAGGGGCGTTTATTTGACCATCAGCCTTGGGTTGACCGCTCAAACAAACCAATCACATGGCTCGTACAAATCCCTATATTTAAATGTCACTTTTCTTGTGAAGGGTCTGTCACCTGCTTGTCTCCATGGAGATTAGCGTTGCAACTAATGATGACTCAGTGATTATTTTTCTATTAGTCGACAAATCAAATGATTATTTCTATATCAAAAGAGAGTTCAAATACATTATCAATCTAATAAATGTTGAAATACGGTGACTGAAAGCTTCTAGAAGTCTATTGTTTATTCTTTTTTGTCATTTTGTTTAATATTACGGCTGTCTTTATCATAAAACATGTATATTTGTATGTGTGTTTTCGTCCCTGTATCGAAATACGACTACAATTCTTTTTTATTGTCGACTAGTCATGATTTGTTGATAAATGATTGCAGCCCTAATGCAGAGGCTATTGCTTTGATCGAAATGTTCCACAGTATGGCATTAAATGTATCCACCTCCTCGGAGACAAGCAGGCCAAGTTATAGGTCAGATCTGTGGGGAGGCAAGCCTGCTCAAAGTAAGAATAGATGTTTTTTTAAGCAAGAACAACACCTGTAAAAATTAAATCAATACAAAATGGATACGTTTAATGCCATACGGTGGAACATTCCTGGCAATGCAATAACCTTCCCATTGAGACAAGCAAATGGCGGACCCCTCTCCAGAAAAGTTACATAGTGCAACTTTAAAGTCAGCCTAAAATAGTTGGTTCTTGTCTGCAGGTCCCAGTTTGTGAGGACCATTAAAGTGGATTTTGGGTCAAAAATGTGCTCTTCCGGGTAAAGTCTGGACTACAATAGAAGCTACAGTTAGAATTGACTCCCTAAATCAAAATATGAACTGCCCATTTGACCACAATATACGTTTAGCGTCTCCATGGCATTGCAGCGCTCAACAAAAACATTTGGCGAAGCTCGCGCGCCGCTCACATTTTCCATTTTTACCGGACATCAAAGCCACGATAAAAAACTGAATTATGATCACACTGACAGGAGGAGCAGCCCGAGTGGAAAAGTTGGACTCCAGTTTGCGCAGAGTTGAGTTACCAAAAGCGCTGCTCTCCCCTCTCTCCCTCGCTCGCTCTCCCTCCGCTGGGTGACAATGTGCACAGCATAGCAAAGGGGAGCTAAAAATGGAGAGGCACAAAGGCCGTCTTTTCAAAGGCTCAGAGCAAGGGAGGGAATCCGGGAGAATAGAGGTGTAAGCGGGTCGGAGCGGGGACACACAAAACACATCTTTGGCAGAAGAAGACGTGGGAGAAGAAGCAGGACGTGGACGTTAGCTCCGGCTCTGAACACATCCACGGCCGCGCTCACAGAGGACTGCAATAATCCAGCTGATATGAGGAAATTCCTTAATGCTTTGTAAACGTTTGTCGGTTGCCATGACGAGGGGATCCATGGTGACCACCCCCGACCCTCTCCTTCTCCTCCTCCTCCCCCTCCTCCTCCCGCCCCCTCCCTGTTCGCTCTATTCTCCCGTTTGTAAAAGCTCTCGCAGGAACTTTCGAGTGCAAAGAGGGGGATTAGAAAGAGGGCCGTGGGGTAGAAGTGGCACTGCTGAAGGGACGAGGTGCAACGCAAAACCCAAGCCACATTTTAACATTACGATTCCATGTTAGGGTGGTCCAACGTTACTAAAACAAGTCATTTAAACAAGTATCGATGCGACAAAACCCCCCAAAACAGGACACAACTGGACAATTCTTGAACCGTTTTAGAATGTTCTCGAGCTTTGCCGAAACCACGTGATAAGATAAAGAAAGTTAAATGATTTCGTGTTGAAACTTAACACTGTTGTCTATTGGGAAAATGTCTTTTGTAAAGTCACTATTGAGTATCGAACCGGTTTCTTAGTGTCGGTCGAGATATAGGTGGAAATTTGAATATTGTGACATTAGACATGGACAGATTATCGAAATATTGTGACTATTGCAAATATGGTTTTGAAGATACGCTACATGGAAATATCAAGTACATTGTCTGTGAAAGAAAAAGCATGCGTTTCTCCCAACAAGGAGGGATATTTCTGCACTTTTGTGGGAAGCTTCACATCTGTCTGATACTTAAACCTGAACTTATACATTTAAAGACATGTTTTAACACATTTCTTTTGGATTGAAATAATATTAAGGTATTAATTTTAGTCCTAATTATGACTGTTCAAACTTGCCTAAACATGGAATATTGTCTCAACGAATGTGGTGTTTGATCTAGCTCACAAAACGCATAAACCTGATTCTCTTATTCTGTTTCTGACACTGCAAGTTTGACTTGAGTTCCCACAATTATTGCAACAAACAAATGAGTCGGCTCGAAATCCCCCCCAAAAAAACAAAACACGCTTCCAACAACCGTCTCTCAAATCCAAACAAGGCTTACATGTTGATTTTTGTGGAAAGTTTTGGGGTAAATGGACCAAGACGGTTTCTCTACAAATCATCTGAAACCTGACCGCAGTCTCAATTTGCAAACCTCTCTTTAGCCACAGTCAAAGGAAGATTTAAATGGTTTCTTTGCAAATCCTTCACATCAGTGGTAAAAAGGAAATTTGACACTTTGACACAGTCGTTTCTACTGGACTAACAAGACCGTTGCAAGCGCCGTACCAGATGTGTACAGTCTTAAAAGCGTAGAAAACAAAAACTAACTAACTAACTTATTCCCCACTTTCCTAATTATTCACCGTCATGACTTTATGAGTGCTTTTCACAACTTCCAGAGCGGTTATGCTAACAATAACTAGCCAGTAAATGGAGCACTTCCTGTTTGCGGAGATAAAACGCTATGATCTGACAGCGGTCTCATTTTGACCCTAAATAACACCTATTGGAGAAAAACTATTTTCACTTGAATATATGACTAACATATGAATAAAAAAGGACCAATTTAAGTCAGCGTTTCTCAAAATAACCTGCCAGCCATTGAGAGCTCATGTTTTAGCATAGAAGCTGGACGGGATTGGGCAAAAACTAAAGTTATCTAAAAGAAATTATAACAAAAAGTGTTAAATTAGTTTAAACTTTTGAAGATCAAACCAATAAACCAAATGTACTACAGTTCTTAGGATTGTGTCGTCGAGATCGCAACAAATTTCCAGTTTTTGAATTGTAAAATAGTGAATTTAGTGTTCCCTCTTACATTTTAGATGTACTACCATAAATTAAGATGATTTCCGTGCCAGTTTGTGTACTTTTTACCTCTGCATGAGCGTTTCTAATTGCTTTCCAGAATAATTGCGGACTTATCCCATAACATAAGCTGTAAGAGTATGAATTTGTATGAAACTGCAGCAGCTTCAGACAAGGATTCATGGAGCTATATTTAGCTGGGAAATTCTGCCAAAGTAGAAACACAACAGGTTAGGGTGCGCCACCACAGAGAATCTGCCCGAGGCGGTGTCTACATGAAAAACTGCACACGTCGATCTCACGTACACGACCCTGTGCCTCCGTCCACTTTCTCGCCTCCAAACCATCAAGAGTACTGCGTAATTATCACAGTAGTGTCATTTTACTTTTACTACGTCCCATCTTTGTAACAGCCGCCGCAAAAAGCCATTATCAGGACGTTAACATCTTAAACATCTGTGGCAGCGTTCTCAGTCGTTCCAAAAGAAGAAAATATATGTCTCAAGTGTGAGGAGAGTTATAAATAAACGTGCAACAATCTGATCATTCACCGTCAGTCATTTTCAGCGGAGGAAGTAGCCCGCGGGTTTCTTCTGCCATAAGAGAAAGAGGCCAATTAAGAAGGCGTACAGCTGGTGTTTTGACTATTAAAATGCTCTTCGTTAAGGCTCAGGGGTCGCAGTTTGCTGGTCTGAAGTGGGGCGAGGAACACTTGTTGTTAGTCAAGTCAAAAGCCACACTAAATTCCTGCGACACAAAGATTTGGCCCAGCAGGGAACGCAGCTAAGAAGGGAAGCTGTTTCTTTTTTTTCTGTCATGAATATGTCAGCCTGTTTCCACTCAGTCACATTTCATGAGCTTTAACATAGTTTCATAGAACACATTACCCAGGCACCAGGAAAAAAAAGGTGAAACTGTCAATTTTGCAAATTACTAAAACACAATCTTCGACAGATCTGCAAAGAAACACGGGAGTTTTGTGTGGTGTAAAAGTACAATCATTACGACGTCTTGACATACAGTATATGAAGTGTTTCTCTATTCAAATGGTTTTAGAACTGTGCATTAGCATGAATCTGGCTATACCCCAAAACACAACTAATCGACCTGTTTCTATTGTGGAAACGCGGACCAAACAGTTCAATGTACATTCATTTATTGTCATGACATTTTTAAACACATTAAGTTAAGTAAAGTAAATGTTATTAATGTTTAAGTCCTCCTTTTTGCAGTCAAGAGTGTCTTTTGGGTTACTCTCTAAACTTGTCCAAACTGGAAGATGGTAAAGTGAAACATGTAAAAGTGCTCTTAAGTTTGTAATTTGCCGGGCGCAGATAGATTTACACATCTGTCAGCGACACATCGCTCTCTTTCTGCGCTCGATCACACAAAAACACATACAGATGTTCAATTAAAGCAGGAGCCACAGTCTTGGCTCATGTTTGCACTGGCCCACATTGTTTGCAGAGCAACAACGGTTGCTAGTGGCAACACCGTCCACTCCCGTTTCCAGGAGCCTGTTGCTAGGCGACCAACAGAATACTTCCCAAACCAAACAATGCCATCCCCCCACCTGATCCCTGTATCTCACGCCAAGCAGAAACTTACAACAAAGTGCCGTTAGCTCTTAATGTTGGGCACAGAGACATTTACAGACTTCACTCCGGAGTTGATCTGAGCCGACAGCAAAAAGTGCTGTTGTTCTAACTACTTCATGAAAAGAGGAATGTTAAAGTCATCAAGTCTTTTCTTTATACTTTACTGCTCCTGAAGTGCAAAGCTCTCAAAACCACAGTCTGGAGCGTTTCCAAACTTCTCCCAGCTGAGCGGTCGGTAAACAAGCTCAAATGAGTAATGTTCTCATGTTCATTCACAAACAACGGGCTTTCCACTTGTTGCTTTGACAGAGGCATCTTTGTTCAGCTTTCTTTTGCATTCTTTTTATGTCTGAATCAACAGGTCTCTATCCCAACACACGCTTCCCACATCTTGTATCGTCATTATCGTCATGTAAACAGTATGAGTGTGCAGTAATGACAAAAGGTAATCCATCAGAAATGTGCTAAAACGTGCCCGTCAAAGTCTTTTTTTAGTGTTGAATTATTTAACAGAACTGTTAAACTAACCCAAAAAAAGTGCATATAAATATCACCTCGTACTCTTTCATTTGCAGCCTTTCTATTACATCTTTGTAGATCTCCAAACACAACAATTATATTACACATTTTTAGTTTTCTCTGCCACTTCTTGTAAACATTCATTACGGTTTTCCCCTTCCTCCTTTTTGTTGAATGAGGGATCACAGAAGCGACGCGTGCTGCCCCGGCCACTAAGCCCAAATGAAGATATGATACGAGATTTATTTCCACCACAGAGGCCGCTCTTCAAGCCTGTCTCATTAATTCACGGCTAATCCAATCAAAGCGGGCTCTTGGTGTCCACAGATGGCAGGAGTCGGAGGTAAAGAGCGAGAGAGAGAGAGAGCGAGGGAGTGCGATGGATGGAGTGAGAGACAAGAGAGAGAGAGAGAGAGCAAACCCACCTCTGGCCATCAGCGCAACCTGTCCACTCCGTCGCCGTTGACAGACACACACAGGGAGAGATCAAACCGTTGCCATGGAGACCGCATGTTTGCTGCAACTTCCTCCCCCTAACAGCCAGGCTCTTCTAACCCTTTCCAGATCTCCACCACTCCACTCCACCCCCATTCGTTCGTTCGTCCATTCACCCCTCCACCACCCCACCCCACCACAAGCCCTCGTCCATTTAAGAAGTAGCATTGACGAGTGCGTCGCTCTGACCACGAACTCGACCACATGGAAATGACAACGGGGAAGTGGCGGAGCGAGCGGGGGGGGGGGGGCTCTTCTGGTCGCCGCGTTAGATCGTGTCATTACGATGATGATTGAGATGTTTAAGCGCATGGAGGGTTTTTTATCTCGAGCCAACTCTGTGCCTGGCTCGCTCACAATAAAAGATGTACATGTTTTTATGATCGCGGTTTAAATATATACATATATATAAAGAGCGGTGGGGGATTGACAAGGACAAAAATGAATATCACAATATTTTTTGGTGCTAAAATGTGTCTGTAAACGTCTTGGTTGAGGTTCGAGTATCGCACAAAACATGACTGGACTTCAAAACTACCCGCAACAGGCCAGAAATATCACTTTAAACCCTTGTTTCTGTTCATTTTATTTTTAATCAGCACTTTTTGCGGTCATTGAATGAGTTTTAATTACAAACGATGCACTCAATGTTGTAATTTTGCTTGGCTAAAAAAAAAAAAAAAAAACACAATTGGGATATTATCCATTTCTCAATATTCTTGGGATTTCTTCCAGACTTAAAGGATTTGACATGGTTGTTAAAGCAATGACACAATTCAAATCCAAGTATTATAGCGTTTGACTGGTGAAAGGTCCTCACAGACTTTTTCTAATCAGGAAGGACTCATTTGCCTGAAACCCATCTCCCACCTCTACATTAGCGAAGAAGAATAGTTTTAGAAGAACAGTTGTAGAGGAATAGTTTTAGTAACTAGGCCAAAGGTTGACGATTCAATTCCTGCAGCAAAACAATGCGAACAATCGTCGTGTCGTCGGGCAAGACAACTTTACTCTTGACACAGTAATTCTTCTTGACAAAAAGGTATAAATGACAATGTTTCCATGTCAAAATAGTAGTCAAATACCAAAAGCTGACAAATGATCAATCCTCTTGCCTCTAAATACTAGTCCAAGTGTTGCTTGCTGCCACCCAAACCCAACAATCATCATAACCATCATCACACAAAGCCATTTCGAATCTACCACGCTGGCCATATCCACTGCCAAACAACTGATCACCATATTAGTGACTTATTAGCATCCGGATCGCGTGCTTCTTTCATGACGACACTTTGAGAGCTTCCAGTTGTGTAACCAAACAGTTTGTCATTCATCCCCAAGCTGTATGGAAATAAGCCAACACAATACTACTTTGAAACACTAAGGCTCCTCTGATACCTACAATGGCCACAAACAAAGGGCCATTTAACTTGCGACAATGGCACCCAGGTCCTTTTCGTTTCCGGCGAAATCCCTTTAAAACGATAGCGAGGACCGTTTAAACATCGTCACTAAACTTTCAGCAAGTTTTAGCAGACTCATAGCGAACTCATTTCAGACATAAAACATTTAAAAAGTAGGGGGGAAAAGAGTGAAGAGATTGTGTTTGGGGGGGGGGGGCTGTAATGAACCCTGTCTGAGAGAGTAGAGAGTTAAGGGGGGGGTATTGTGATGCAAATGCCACTGCCTTGTCTACCGTTTGTGGCAGGAAATTTAATTAGCGGTTGTGTTGCGCCGATGGGAACAGGTGGAATGCAAAGAATGCTGCCGATGACACACACAGACGGACAACATTTCATTTCACGGCCAGTTTCAACTCGCTGCCCGCACACACGGGGAGCCAATCGGAGAACGGGGTTTTTTTTTCTGCCGCAAGACCACAAGATTTGTTTCTCCGTCTCCCGGCAACCGTAAGCGCGCACTGATTTCCAAAGTGTAAGCGGGGAGGGGGGGGGGGGGGGGTGAGCCGGGGCCGATCGCGAAGACATAAAACATTCAACTTTCAGGACAGTTGGAGACAAACTTCATTTGGAAGTGAAACAGTCAGAGTCAGAGCGTTGAGTTCATCAAGAAAGAAGAGTATTTTTGTCAACACGTAATGGGGAACAGAAATGGAAAATCCAACAACAAAGCATAAATAATTGTTCCTTTGTCTCATCATTACTGTGCATTCATGAAAGTTTAATGTGACAAAAATCTATACAGCGAGTTGGCTTATCAAGATAATTACAATATCGAATTATCGTTCAATAAAGAAATAAAAATCATCTTTGAGGCTCAATTCTTATTGCGCATGTTCTCTTGGCACTCGTGGGGGATTTTTTTTTGGTTTATTTATTGGAGTACGATAAGATTTGAGCTGGAGAAGGTCAAATAAGTGACGAATTATAAACACTGACCAACTTCTAATTTGCTTCCTTTGGCTTTTTCTTTGTTACGGCTCATGTTTTTTAACAATATTGTACATTTAGCAACGGGTTCACTGGTAGTACCCTGCGTTACTATGAAGTAGTTTCACTTCATTTCTCCTTTAAAATATGACACGCCCGGAAAAGTCATGTATTTATAGAAAAAAAAGAAAGAAACTGCAACATGTCTCTACAAATGACACCATTAGTTTCCACTTAACAAGCCCCACAAGGCTTCTTCCACTCTCTCCGCTTCTCTGCTCAGCCATTTCCTGACGTGCCTTTGACTGGAGTTATGGGGATAAAACGTTTTAAAGTGTGCAAGCAGCGTCCGACAATAAAGCGCACACAACAGCCAAGACGGTTCCGCAAAAAAACCCAACAGGAGGTAAATACGGGACGACGTAAATGTGGTCAGCGTGACGAGCGACGGCCGAGAGTCTATATCTGTTGCTGGCCATTGAGCGACAACTTCTCCCCAGGGCAATAGTTGTGACAGAGGCTAAATGCGGCGTTAGCAAACACGCACACAAACACATGCACACTGGAACGTAACACGCGGTACATGTGACCAAATGCTTCGTCGGGTCACCGGTGTCAAACAGAGCCAGAGACTATTGACAGCTGCGCGAGCGCAATAAACAGCACGCACACGCTTTGCACAGCAGTTCACATCAACGGTGACGCAAAAAAGGGCTGCTACATTCAAATCATTCACATGTCGTACCGTTGCGTATGCCATTTTGTGTGCGACTGAAATCACACTGAACTGTAAATCCTTTCTTTAACCCATCAAATATTTAAAGGTGCACTATATAAATGTTGCTGTAGTCTCCACATTCCACCATATGCCAATAATTACTTATCTATCTCCATGGAAACGAGCAGGTGACGCCACAAGACCAAGTGACAGGTCAGATCTGTGTGGAGAGGCGACCCTAACCTGAGTAAGAATGTGCGTTTTTACTCGTACTTTGTTTTGGGCAATAAAAACGCCCGTGACGACGGATAAATGCAAACGTTGACTTGATCGCTTTAGCGTGAGGTCATGCTAACTGGAGACACTGCTCCGTCTGAAGCTCTGTTACTCAAGTTACTTTAATCTGGGCTTTGCTTTCAAATAATCATAATAATAATAAAGAACGAGCGGATCGGGTCGACACTACAACAGGTGAGCTGCTGTGTGCTGTTCAACATGTCCCCCTCCGATGACATCACAGTCATAAGCTAGCATTAGCCAAGCGATTTCAAGCTAAGTCGCACTGTTTCTGTTGAAAATCAAACACCAAAACAGGGCCACGAACGCTCGGATTGATCACAGGCTCCTGAAAATGCATGGGTCGAATCCATGTATGCTTTTTTTTTCTTCTCTTCCCCACGACCATCTTAATGTGCGTGTTGCGTCGCCATGGTAACTGTAGAAATAGCCTCCACGGACACAAATGCAGTTTGCCGCCAGCGTGACGTCGCGGCAAAGCACCAATAGCATACTGTGTAACATTCCGAGCAGCGCAATAGCATCTCCATGGAGACAAGAGACACCGGAAAAGTTACGCAGTGCTTCTTTTTCTTCTTTTTTTTTTGCCTTGGCTGACAATGGAACATGTTTGCGTGATATCCGTAGATTTCGGTTTCCTGTCACGGGATAATTTATGGACTTTCTCACTGTTTCAAGAAGCTACATTGTTTTGTTATGAATTGTTCATCGCCACGGCAACGCTAGAGCTAGAGTTTTGTGGTTCCTTTTTTTTTTTTTTCTCCCTCACTCTGGAACCCATGGATATGATTGGCAGCTATGACTTCTTTCGACGGGTTCTCTTTACTTTCAGATGTGCAAAAAAAAAAATCTTCCCCCCGAGAAACTTCACTTCCTGGCCAAACTCGTCACGTCACGCAGCGCTCCTAAAAAAAAAAAAAAAAAAAAAAAAGAGACAGAGAGAGAAGGAGGGGGAAGAAAAGATGAAAAATAATGCGATTAAGGGCGCTCACGTTTTAACAGAATGATATTTCACCCCCTGGTCCTCCTTCCCATCCCACTCCTTTTCCATAACTCGGGTGTATTTGTATATGGAGTTGCCATGTAAACATAACAGTGTCACGCTCAGACCGGGGGGGACGCAGGGGTGGGGGCGGGGCAGGCAGGGGGAGGAGGCTGCAGCACATGGAGTTCAGAGCACTTGTTGTTACATGGTTCAGATGAGCGAGAGAGAGGGGGGGGGGGAAGGAAGTATCAATTGATTTTTATCTGCAGAAAGTGTTTTTTGGCAGTTAAATCAGATCGTTTTCCGTGTTCTGTCACGGCGGAAGTTTCTGTCGTTTTTAACCTGACCAGATTTAACTGTAGAAAAATCTGCAACGTGTAAAGTGGTCTTCATTGGTCCCCTTATTTCACACGTATGACAGTAACAGGCTATTTAAATTGAACCGGCAATTCAACGGAAGTAATAATAACTCTCTATAAAAGGCCACAACAAGCCAAAGTCATCATTACTTAAATACGGGGCGGTCAACAACAGGACACTAAATATTTCCAGAAGTCAAATTTAGTGTCACATTACTAGAAAAACAAATGCAAGTTGCATAGAACTAAAAAAAAAATAAAAGTTAAAAAGCCAGCAACATACAGATTTAAAACAATTATCCAAAGATACTTAAAACACAAATATATGTTGTTAGCAGGTGATTCTTAGTTACATTTACTTGAGCATTTGTCACAATATTGTACTTTGCAGCGTAGTATTTGGACCGTATACTTTCCCTCCCACTTGAGTAATATGATTTATAGTGTAACAGTATTTCACCTTTATTTGATCATCGTTTATACTTTACCATTACGCTTTTGTGCATTTATTTTGCACTGTGGCCAAAGTTAAGTGTGGTGACGTTTGTTCAGTGACAATGAAACTCTTTTTCTCTCATTCTTTTAGAGATTTATGTTGACAATATTTCAGTAGGCATTCCTCCAGCCCTCCTTCAAATATAATCTCTCCCTTACTGTCCTGATGCATTATTTTTTTAAAATTTTTTTTTATTGAATGTTTTGTCCAATTTGCGTCAACTCCAAATCATCCGTTGCGCGCAGACTCCGACGTGAGCAGCAGTTTTGTACACTTTCAACCCGAGTAACTTCCTGAAAGACTATTGTATTTATGTCATCTTTGAAGCACATTTTGTTATTATTTTTTAACTCTAACTTCGACTACGGTTTGGGCTCGCCACGGGGCCAAAACGTTGCGGGAAACTAGCAGCAGAGAGAGCGGCGAGAGCGGTTCATTTTACAGTCCCGGTAACGCGGCTAAAGCTAGTTAGCATACGCAGCGCCCACAGTTACTTTCTTCTTCTTCTTCTTCCTCCACTTCCACCTGGCACGAGCCACTGTCGCCGCTGTTACGATGCCGCATTTCGAGAGTTTAAAAAAAAAAAACAAGACCCCCCCAAACACACACACACGGTAAAGACGTGCTCCCGGACACCGTTTAAAAGCACCGTTAAAAGAACACAGCGCTGACTCAACTTGTAGTTTTTAATGGACAGCGGCGGCGGCGGCGGGAGGGCGGAGAAGCGCGTTCGCACGTCGCTTCGCTCATTCTTCTTTCTTCTTCTTCTTCTTCTCCGGGAAAAGCAACAAGTGTAAAGTGTAAACGGGGAGCACGCGCGACAAACCGCAGCCGACAACGGGAAGTAAACACGAAAAGTATATTTACAGGAGAGATTAAAACATATCAAGTTGTTGTCGAAGCAGGTGGCTTTATTCAGAAACGGTTGGACGCAGAACCGGAAAGTTAACGTGCGCGAGAGAGAGAGCGAGAGAGCGAAAGCACCGGTTACGACCCAAAAAAATCCGCACAAATCTTCCGTGTTTTTTTTTTTTCAATGCGATAGATAAATATTCACCTTCGTTGTGAGAAAAGTTGTGGCTGGACGTGCTCTTTTCTCCCACTCTCCGCACTCGCTCGCGGACTTCCAGATGCTGCGGCTGCTGTTGCTGCGGAGTGTTGCGCCGTTGGTAAGTAACTGTCTCCACGGCTACAGTCACTATGGCGCGGCGGGGTCTCGCGGCAACTGTTGCTACCCTGGAACGCCTACGTCACGTCCCTCGTTTCAGGAAAGGGGGTGGGGCTAAACGAATGACACCGCGGCCACGCCTACGCGTTTGGTGTCGTCGAGGGAGTTATTTGCCACTAGAGGGCGCTGTAGCGCAAATGAATTAAACTAATGGCTAATAAAGATGTTTAATAAATTAATGAAAAAACAAATTTTCAGTATTATGCATGTCATGCGGACTTTTTCCGTTCAAAAGATGTAATATGTTGTTTTAAACTGATTGCTGGGTTATGTCGACTTGTTCATCGCTATGGCAACGCTCAACATCCTGAAACCCATGGATCCCCTAGTATTTTCCCCTTGGTTTTTAAAAGAATACAGTAATGCGATGGATACAGCTTGTGTGTATCGGGCTTGTTTCTATTATTATTGTCATTTGTTTATATAATTTAATTTAAGGTTCATGTTTTGATACAACTAATTTATAAAAACGAGAGCGTTGAGTCGGTTGTATTTACACCTTGTGAACACCAGATGGCAGTAGATATATATATATATTTACGGAGCGCTGACAGAGACGTTCTCATTTCCTTTGAAATTCCATAGTTTTCAAAAAGGCCCTATATCCAAAACGAGAGTCAGGCAGAGTCAGGCAGGCAGAGTCAGATAGAGTCAGATAGAGTCAGGCAGAGTAAAATAGAGTCAGGCAGAGTCAAATAGAGTCAGGCAGAGTCAAACAGAGTCGGGCAGAGTCAGGTAGAGTCAGGTAGAGTCAGATAGAGTCAAGCAGAGTCAGGCAGAGTCAGGCAGAGTCAGGCAGAGTCAGGCAGAGTCAGGCAGAGTCAGATAGAGTCGGGCAGAGTCGGGCAGAGTCTGGCAGGCAGAGTCTGGCAGAGTCAGGCAGAGTCAGGCAGAGTCAGGCAGAGTCAGGCAGAGTCAGGCAGAGTCAGGCAGAGTCAGCAGTCAGGCAGAGTCAGGCAGAGTCAGATAGAGTCAGATAGAGACAGGCAGAGTCTGGCGGAGTCAGATGGAGTCAGTTGGAGTCAGTTGGAGTCAAGCAGAGTCAGAAGATCTTGTGTTAGGGCAGTTTCCAGAGAGCCACGTGGGGAGACACAGCAGGAAGCTCTCTTAAATGGAGGGAACACATTTTCCTGAAGTTCCTGGTGTCAAAGATATTGGACTCAAGTGGTCTAAGTACAATTGAACACCGAGCTGCAGTTATGGGAAGAGAAGTGCAATCATCAAATGATGCGCAAATTCCCAAAAAAATATTATTATTTCCCTTGTTCTCAATGTTGACCCAAACTGCAACAATTAATTGAACATTTTTTATTTTCACACAAAAAGAACATTGCATAAAAACAAAACAGGGATTTTCAAAACAAATTATGCTAAATCCTCAAACAGGTTCTTTCTCATGAAAGGGTCATTACACTGTCCAGCCCTGTAACAAAAGATATAATTTTTTTTTAAAAACAACTCAGAATTCAGATTATAACTTTGTATTTTTGAATTTTTAAATAACTTTTGTAGTATGCTAAAAATCCAACGTCCCCACCCCTAGTTCTTATGGTGAGCGAATAGAAAAATCTTTATCTGTGTAAAGAAAAAACCCTTTCAAATACTAAACAATTACTGCCTTGGCTAAACAGTGTGCAAGAGTTCAAAACTTGGCAGGAAGCCATTGCCAGTGACTGCAGAATGTTTGGAAAACGGCACGTCTGGTTTGGAGAAATCTAAGACAGACATGCTCAGCCATATTCTGTACAGGTGCAATGCCGATAATGTCACAAAGCACCAACGTTCCGTCACATCGCCAACATTCTGCCACTCTAAGAGATGGGGAAAAATCCCAAATTTGAAGACGATTCCCGAAGAAATTACAATACCGAAAGCAATAGCAATCATTAAACTAATAATATCTACAAACTGAACTTTGAATGACAAAAATCGGACAAGAAATACGACCTGTGAAAACCGTCAAAAATGGAATTGGAAAATAGGGAAAAAACAAACACAGGAACAAAGTACCTGCATTCCATTGCAGTCACTCAATGGAACAGAATGTTACTTTTGAGATGAAAAAGACAATATTTAGGGAAAGTTTTCTAGAAGTTTTGGTCGCTGGTGTTGCTGCTGCCGGGTGTGTTGCAGTCGCCGGTGTGTTGCAGTCGCCGGTGAGTTGCAGTCGCCAGTGTGTTGCAGTCGCCGGTGTGTTAGAGTCGCCAGTGTGTTGCAGTCGCCAGTGTGTTGCAGTCGCCGGTGTGTTGCAGTGCAGTGTGTTGCAGTCGCAGTGTGTTGCAGTCGCCGGTGTGTTGCAGTCGCCAGTGTGTTGCAGTCGCCGGTGTGTTGAGTGCCAGTGTGTTGCAGTCGCCGGTGTGTTGCAGTCGCCAGTGTGTAGAGTCGCCAGTGTGTTAGAGTCGCCGTGTCCGACAGTGTGTTAGAGTCGCCGTTGATAGCTTGCTAGGTCCCGGTTAGATATGTAATGGTGTGCGCCACGCGTGTACGCTGAGGCCATGAAGTGCATAGTGTGTTGCATGTCGTACGGGTGTGTTGCAGTCGCCGGTGAGTTGCAGTCGCCAGTGTGTTTGCAGTCGCCAGTGTGTAGAGTCGCCGGTGTCGCCAGTGTGTTAGAGTCGCCGGTATGTGTTGCAGTCGTTGATGTTACTGTCCGTGATGTGTTGCTGTCGCCAGCGCCGGTGTGTTGCTGTCGTCGGTTGTGTTCGCTTCGCCGGTGTGTTGCTGCTGCCGGGTCTTGTGTTAGAGTCGCCGGTGTCGCCAGTGTGTTAGAGTCGCCGGTGTGTTGCTGTCGCCGTGTGTTGCTGCCGCCGGTGTGTCGCTGCGCGCGGGTGTGTCGCAGTCGCCGGTGAGTCGCTGCCGCCTGTGGTGTTCGCAGTCGCCGGTTAGCCTGTGTCCCTGTCGCCGGTGTGTCGCTGTCGCCGGATGTAAGATCGGCGAGAGTGGGTCTCCCTGCTTAACCCCCAATCGTAAGCCAATCCTACCAGTGCTACCTTTAGCGGTCCTGATCCATATCACTTTCTTATATCGTAAAGTCCTTTCACTAGCTTCATCACCATCCTGTCCGCACCCCTAAGCCTAAGGTCTCCTGGATTAGCTTGTGGGAGACAGTATCGAAGGCGCCTGGCGAGGTCAATGAATGCAACTGCCAGGTCCCTCTGTTCATTTCGCCGGTTATGTTCATTCCGGTTGTCGCCGGTGTGTCGCGTGTCGCGGTGTGTCGCTGTCGACACCGGTGTGTCGCTGTCGCCGGTATGCTGTCGCTAGTTCGCCGGTGTGTCGCAGTCGCCGGTGTTGCAGTCGCCGTGTGTCGCAGTCGCAGTAGCCGTCAGTCGCTTGTGTCGCAGTCGCCGGTGTTTTTAGTGTGTTGCAGTCGCCTGGTGTTCGCAGCGCCGATGGTCGCAGTCGCCGGACGGTTGTGTCGCAGTCGCCGGCTGTGTTTGCAGTCGCCGGTGTGTCGCCGGTGTGTTGCAGTCGCCGTGTGTGTGTGCAGTCGCCGGTCGCCGGTGTGTTGCAGTCGCCGGTGTGTTGCAGTCGCCGGTGTGTTGCAGTCGCCGGTGTGTTGCAGTGTTGAGAGTCGGCGGTGTTAGAGTCGGCGGTTGTGTTGCATGTCACGGTGTGTGCAGTCGCCGTGTTCTAGTCCGTCGGTGTGTTGCAGTCGCCGGTGTTGTGTTGCAGTCGCCGGTGTGTTGCAGTCGCCGGTGCATCGCCTGTGTTGCAGTCGCCGGTGGTGCCAGTCGGCCCGGTTGTGTTGCAGTCGCCGGTGTGTTCAGTCGCGGTGTGTTGCAGTCCGTGTGTTAGAGTCGGCGGTGTGTTAGAGTCGGCGGCTACCGTGTGTTAGAGTCGCGTGTGTTGCAGTCGCCGACGTTACTGTCGCGGCGTTACTGTCGCCGACGTTACTGTCGCTGACGTTACTGTCGCTGACGTTACTGTCGTTACTGTCGCCGGCGTTACTGTCACCGGTGTTACAGTAGTTATTAATGTTCAATCTTTCGATTTATGAACGTTTAAAAACATTATTATTGCAGTTTTTCCAGTGTGTGTTTTCTGAACAGTTGTGACATCAATGACATAAAACTCAATTTACAAAAAGAATCATTTGAAAGGATTATTAAGCACAAAGCAATATTAAATTGTCCCTTAATGCTTAGTGGTGCTAATATAATCCTGAATATATTCTGTAAAATGTATGTTTTAAAAATATGATTTCGTTTCTGAGTTAAAACAAAGCCTGAGCCCAAAGCTGTGTGCAGTACAGTCAGGTCCACCAACAGGGGAAGCTCAGAGACGAGGCTTTATCAGCCACGTGACGAGAGGCAATATCGTGGGTCTATAATGTAAATCTGCTTTCACTGAACAAATGTCATAAATGTCATCACTTCTACTCTGACGGTGTCTGAACCGTCTGTGGACATAAGGCTCCTTAAACACTGACGAGGTTTCAGTTTTGGTAGCACAGTTTTGCCATGGCTAAACTTGTCCCACAACCCTGACCCTAACCAAATACCTTCTTCCTAACCATAACTTTATCTTCAAAAAGATATATTTAGTTTTGAACTGGCAGGGATGGTCCGATATGGAGTTTTTTTTGAGCCAATACCAGTCTTGTCTGTGTGGCTGATAATAACTGATAATTACAGATATCGATATTTTCCATAGATTCATCTGTAGATAGTTCATTTAAGTTAATGTATAGTCAAATCCACAACATAGTTTTTTCACTTTGAATGGTGAAACGTCCTCGAGCAACAGTTAAGCCACACTTGGGCTGGGCTATGGCAAAAGAAAAGGAATCACATGTTTTTCTTTTTAGTTTCGATTTCATGAACATAAACAAGAAAGACGGTTCCATTTAACAGAAAAAAAAAACATTTAAATGAATTAAAATTACGTCATGATGACTCTCTCTCAGATGCAGCAGTATAAAAGGCTTCATCTGAGACTGGTCCTCGTAAACCAACTGGCCTCATAAACGCTTGTGTTTTCCAGGAGCAGGATCCTGGACATTCTGCTGTGTTAGACTGAAGTCATGCGAGTACTTCACAGGAGAGAAAGTATTGTGTTGTATCTAAGTATGTGTTGTGGGCTGACCATAAGTGAATGAAACGCAAGAGACACTAAACCTCTAGATCATGTTGGTTTATGACGGTGTGAACAGGTCAAACCATTAGAGCATTAGGTCACCAAATTATTTCCACTCTAGTTTAACTTTTTTAATACTTTTTTTGCTTCTTTGGTGGTGTTTTATGGTGGTTGGTATCCATCCTTCTTCTTCTGCTTCTTCATTCTTCAGACTTTATTCTTCAGACTTTATTCTTCAGACTTCATTCTTCAGACTTTATTCTTCAGACTTTATTCTTTAGACTTCTTCTTCTGCTTCTTCATTCTTTAGACTTTATTATTTGGACTTCATTCTTTAGACTTTCCTCCCCAGTTTTAATAATTATTACAAATAAAGCTTACTTTTTGACATTCTGACTTAATAATTCATCATATAGTATATATTTATTCATATATTTTAGTCATATCAACATGCTTTCTTTGTTTATTGAGTGTTTTTGCTGCCACTCTGGCCTGGTTCTGGCTCGCTGAAGTTTGTGAACAGAATCTTTGTTGAGCAGATAAACATTTTTAACATAGATGGAATTACTTTTACTCATTTACTCATTTACTCAAGTCATGCTGCTGCAGAAGAAATGGAGTCATCACATTAAATATCAGTACCAATACCAGCCTTTTTGACCAGTTAAACCCCAGATAAAATAATTACATTTTACATCTGAAGTTCGAGTGTGAGTTTTTGACTGTAGATGGGCTTGCGTGCGCCCCCTCAGGTCAGGTATTGTTCACGTGCACTTCCTGTTTCCATTTGACCCCGTGACACTTGAGTGGGAGTTTGGAGGAAACGTTGTAGAGGAAGTCCTGTGCTTTTATGCTGCTGCTTTGAAAACGGTTGCCTTCTCATGCACGGAAACTGACATTCGGCCACTTTATTGTAAGAAAAGAAGTGACTGCGTTGACGTCTGTGCCACGAATAAAGTTGTAAATGGAGTCGAGGTCGATTAGTTTGAAGTGGTCAGTGATGAGCTTGGGCTTGGAGGCACTGGAGACTGTTTCTGTTCATGAAACCTTCAGGCCCTCAGTGTACCCGGTCAGGATGCACAGATGTGAAGGGCTCATAAAAAGTGCACGATGTGACAAAAGCAAACACTGTCAAGCCGCTTTATTGACCTGATGTGTGTTTGGCAGGTCGTCGTCGTCGTCGTCGTCCTGCCGCAGTTTCACGTCTTTGTCTGGTGACCTGTGCATGAGCCGCCACAACGAGAAGGACTGGAACAACCCGTCCGGCTGAGCAGTTAATCCGGCCGCTCTGCGAGGAGAAGGTATTCTTCAAATCGCTGCTGTGCTGAGACTGACAGAGCTCCACAAATGACATTCTTCATTTTAAGTGGTGTTTTCAGTGCGTCTTGCAGTAGAATAGTGTGATCAGCTGAAATGCCATACAGAGGTAAGTTATATATGATGGAAATGCTTTCGAAATAATGAATGAAATGTAAACTTAAACTGCTGGTGCCTCGTTTGTACGGACGTTTCTTTTAAAGGAGGAACAGCCGCTCGAGGTGTGCGTTTTGTTGTTGTGGAGGGGCCGTCAAAAATGAGATCTAAATAACATGAATATATGTCATTATTCACCGACATTTGAGTGCGTCAGGTTCTTTACTTACAGATTTGAAATTGCAGAGCTGAGCAAAGTCACAGAAAACTTGGCGAGAATATCGTTACTGAAAGTCATTTTAAAGGCGCAGTAAATAACTTTTTAGATAAATAAAATAGACAAAAAAACCCCGCAGTGACTGAGCTCCATCTCTAAGGGAGCGCCCCCTACAGAGGAAACTCATTTTGACCGCTTGTACCTGTATTTCGGTCGTTACCCAAAGCTCATGACCGTAGGTGAGGGCAGGAACGTAGATTGACTGGTAAATCGAGAGCTTTGTCTTTGGACTCAGCTCCTTCTTCACCACAACAGTCCGATGCAGCGACCGCATCACTGCAGACGCTGCATCAATCCGCCTGTCAATCTCACGCTCCATCCTTCCCCCACTTGTGAACAAGACCCCGAGGACTCCCCACCCACCTGGAGGGGGCAAGCCACCTTTCTCCAGTCGAGGACCAAGGCCTCGGACTTGGAGGTGCTGATCTTGCGACCACAGCTCTGAGCAGCCGCATTGACAGCGGAGGTCAGTGTCCCCAGTCTCCCCCGGGGTCTGGGAGAAGCTTTCCTGGAGGTGAGAGTTGACAGAGAGGCTCCACAAAACGTTCCCAACAGACCCTGACTGTGCGCTTGGACCTGTCAAGTCTGTCCGGGTTTTTTGGTACAGTCACCACAATTTTTCTCAAATAAAAGTATTTTGCTGCTTCGCTTTTTTCCCCCATTTAGTTTATTTGATAGTGACAAAAGCATCGACAAACCTCAACGCTGTCATTTTAAGGCTTATAACTGGTGGTCATGTGCAGCCTTTCTTACAAAAAAACACAATTTCTTACCTTCTTTAAGTTACGAGACATTTTAATGCCCACCTCTCCCACGTACTAACGGATACAATTATATATATATATATATATCAAAACGGGAGCAATAAAAATGTGGAAAATGAAAATGTGCAAAACAGTGCTAATCCCCAAATAGGCCAGCGTGCGTGTGTGCGTGCATATGTGTGTGTGTGTGTGTGTGTGTGTGTGCGTGCAGTACAGTCAGATGTGGGCCACTGCTTGATGCTCTGCTGATGATGACTTGGCCTCTCAAACCTCCTCCTTTTGCCCGATAGTAACCTCCTCCTATGTGTGTGTGTGTGTGTGCTGTGTGTGTGTCGTTTGTGTGTGGTCTGTGTGTGTGTGTTATCCAGCATGAGAGAGTCTGTTTATACTATGCACCCCCTACCCCCGCCCCCCTCCGCGTGCCCTTATACGGTCAGAGGGCCTTGTTGGTGTGGTGTGAGCCTTCTGGACCAATCAAACGAGGAGAAGAGTCCGTGGAAGAGGAAGCTGCGACTTTCTCTGGGTGGGACCAAAACCGGCTTCTGCTGTTTGAAAAAAAAAAAAAAAAAATTAAAATGAATGATCGGCTGTGAGAGGCTACACGGAGGCGGCTACAAGTATCAAGACACCGAGGCTGCGACGTGCGAGTCGAACCAACAGAACGTGGAGAACCTGTTGTTGTTTTTTGGAACCGATTCGACCCAAAAGGAAATAGATTCTGTCGACAGCGATGCAGTGTAAGTGTTCACGCGGCTGTTTTCATTCACGGTTCTGGTGCAGTTGCTCAATGCCACAGCAGGGCGTGTAACCTCCCGCAGATATACGTGGATATACTATTTATTGTCTTTAAATCGTGGCACATTCACGTTACAGTGCGACGTCATCCTCCACACGATCCGTTTAGTTGACTATCACATATTTACCTTTTTGTTACAGTTGAAATATCTTGTTCTACATCTTGTTTGTCTTTTATAGCAATAGTTCCAAATCTAAACACGTTTCCTTTAAGATTTTGGAGTGAAAATGACAAAACGTGATGTCATTTAGAGGCTGGAAGGTGGATATATAAATGAAATGCATCATTTTAGTTGAAGAATAGATTGATTTATTGTGATTATTTATTGCGTGTTTCCATGTCTGTCCATGTACTAAGAAAACAGGAAAAGAAATGATAGATTTTTAGTCTGTTTTCCCACATTTGTTTATTTCTTTGCAGTTAAATTGAAAGGAAAAGCACGCATTGTACGCACGAGACGGGGCGCGTGCTGTTGGTGAGATGATGCAGATCGTTTACGCCCAGTTTTAAAAAAATAAATAAAATAATAATAATAATAAAACCCTGCAGTGATGCGCGGGACCGGGGCCAGATGAACAGGGACAGGCAGTTTTGTCTCTTTTTTAAATTTTTTTAATTTTTTAATTTTTTGGTCGATGTTACGTGAAGAGACGAGGGCGCGTGCGGCAGACGTGAAGCAGGAGGCGCGCGTCATCTGTCGTTTTTAGGGATTATCATAACTGTGGACGGAGCTGTTGTGATGGGGGGCCCCTAGTCCCGTGCTCTAAACGGTCTGGGTCGATTGTTTGTTTGTTTGTGTTTACGGGTTTGTTGTTGTTGTTGTTGTTGTTGTGGTGACAGAAGCATTTGTTTAGAAAGTGGAAACCGTGGACACAGCAGTTTAAGTGTTTCTCATTAATACCAAATGTATGCCCCCATTTGGCTAAAGAAGAACACAACATTGTAGACAATTTATATCATTTTAGAATTTGTTTAAATTATCATTAAAATATAGAATTTATCATATTTAGACAGCAAATGATTATGATTTTAGTAGTTGACATCTCGAGGATTATTTTATTGGTTTTATCAAAAAGGCAAACTATTTAATTAAGGCTTCAATGTATTATTATTATTATTATTATTATTATTATTATTTATTTTATTTTATTTTATTTTTTTTATTATTATTTAACATTGCATAGATACAGAAAAAAATATATGTACACATACAAATCGGTGTATTCAATCAAAAGTTCATTACTTCTTTTATCTTTATTTATTTCTTTATTTTTTCAATCCTGTATCAATTCATAAATTTCATACCATTTAAAATTGTCCTTCTCCCCAACCCAAGCCCCCTCCCTCCTCAGAAGACCCTAGACACTGGCCAATAGTCCATTAAAGTCATCTTCAGAGTTCATTACAGAGAACAACAATGATACTAATAACAGTAATAACAGTAATAATAAGAGACATAAAAAATAATTTACATTTACTTTACAATCAGCAGCAGGTGGACAGGATTATATTATTGATGACATAATCAGTTTTGATGTTTGGAGTTGATAATGTTGCCGTCGTTACAGACTCAGAGCTAAAAACACATACGAGCTGCATGTTTATGATGTAGTCCAGATTACAATGATCAAAATACATCTACACCTTTTTTATTTTTGTCGTCTTCATCCAGTGCAGATGGTTTGCCTTTTTTATGATCATTTATTTATGATCATGCATAAACGCAAGATGGATAGGGTTAATGCTCTACTGTGGAACCTTCAAGACAACGCAATAACATGTGCATGGGACGAGGAGAGAAAAGCACCATAATGCACCTCCATAGTAAAGCCTTGGTGAATGTTGATGTAAATGACCTTTACTGAGGGGCACTCCCTTTTGTAAAAACATGCAAATTCAGTTCAGGAGAAACAAACGGATGTGAGCACGTTCTGAAAGTCTAATGACTGTCGGTGAACTCGAGCGTGGTTATATTCTGGCTCCGCCGGCGGATAAAAATAAACGCGGTGCGGCGGAATCACGTCTCTGCGGCAGTGCTCTGGGTGTCGCGGATCGATCACAGATATGGATTTACTTTAGGTAATGAGGGCCTCCCCAAGACCAGCGGCTTGAGTGACGAGTTACGACCGTCAGCTTATTTGAGACACATTTTAAAGATGACACATTTTGATACTAAGACCCCCCAAAAAGAGTGAAATAACACCTCAGATGCAACAAACAAGGCGAGTGAATACAGCTTAAGACGGCACCGTTTTACCTGTCAAAGCTGCACATTCTGAAGTGCGAGACAGAAAATGTATACTCAAAGATAATATTGAAACTACTTGGAGAATTATATATTTTTTCAATGTATTAAAAATAAGCACAATTAAACACAATCATAGTAAAAAAAAAATCAACCCTTGTCACATCACAGTTCCTCGCACAATTAATGGACACTATGTTTTATGGCTTGGTAATGATTGTATCTGAAATATGGACGTTCAGACTAACACGAGGATCCCATGTGTGGCAGGTTATAAAACAGCATATTTTGAATAGTACTTAAATTACGGCTGTCTTTGTGGTCTCGTAATTGCCACTTTTACATTTGATTGCAATAAATCTTGCAGCTTTAAATAAACAGTGGGTTGATATGATAATTACTGACAGGCCCAATTAACTTGGAAGTACGTGTCAAGTAGAGCTGCAACTAATGATTATTTTAGTAGTCGACTAGTCAAACGATTATTTCTAGTGCAGTGAGAGGCTTTTAACACATTATCGAGATTATTGTGGGGGGAAATGCCAAAAAGAGTCCAACTGAATGTAAAGTGCTTTTTAATCCATCCGTTTATGTCACATTTACTTTACTTTAGTTCTTATGATTATATTGTGACCTGAATAATCACGTTTATCAATCAACCAAATGGTCTTGACGAACTGCCTACTTGAACTATTTAAATATGTGAAATGTTCTAAAATATTGTACATCGAGGCTCGGGATGTTTGTAGAAACGAAGATAAATCGTTCCAATTCATACAAAAACATTTTTTAAAAAAGAGAAACTAAATGTAAAGTGCTTTTTATTCCATCTGTTTATGTCACATTTACTTTACTTTAAATTCACAAAGTTTCTCAATATATTGCAATCGAATCGAAATAACATTTTGTCAAATTGCGAAGGTTGCTTAGATTACTTAAATATTAGAATGTCTTGTGTTTTTACTTTTGTAATTAAGGTAATGATGAACCATTTTCATTTTTGAAACTTTTATTAGCAGATTCTAAAATACCCTTTACTATAAATGAAACTATAAACAGCAAAGTTTACCAATTTGTGAATTGATCAAATCTAAGCGCTGATACTATTTACTCTGCAACAAGTGAATTGATTTTAGAAATAGTTGTCAACTAATTAAAGTAATGGAATGATCGTTAACTGGTCCAAAGCTGCCATGAGCCGAGAGAAGAGGTTTTATGACTCACAGAAATGACTCGTTTACTTTGAAGGTTTTGAATGAAAACACCTTTTGTCTGTAAATAATCTCCACCAGGACGAACTCAAACGGCTTCACTTCAGGTTTATCTGAGTAAAAACCGCTTATTCTCAGACCTTTTGCAAACAACTGATCGATTTAATAAAAGAATAATCTCTAGACTAATCGATGACCAAAATAATCATCAGTTTATTTTATCGGTGTGGTGTAAACCTGTGCGTTCACGACAGTTCTGCCCCGACGAGCCCGCGTGACGCCGGGATTCTCCATTAGTGCAACGTCTTGGGAATGGTGTTGGTCAGCGTTCTGCACAGTTCAGACCTGCATAATGATCAGCATCTACAGAAACATGTCATTGAACGGGATTATATGGATCGTATTGGAATCGGAACTGCATTTTGAGGCACGTATGACCAGGATGATTCTGTATGAAGAGCCATAACTCTGTGCTTTTACTCCAACACAAACCTTTAAATCAACTATTCAATATAAATGGTGTTTACAAGTCAAAATGCCTCCTATAAACAGGAAGCTGACAGTCACTTTTAAACTGATATAAAAGTCATCCTTAGAAGGGCTATTAACAAGGGCCGAGACAAGTTCATCCATTAATCGCAATTGATCAATGATTGAAATAATTGTCGTCTAATTTTAGTAAACAGATAATGGTTAACTGGATGAGAAAAGAGGCTTTATGACTCAGGATGGAACAGGAATGACTTCCACGCTCGCCCGCTCCCCCCTCCACGCTCGCCCGCTCCCCCCTGGCCCGCTCCGTCCCTCCACTCTGGCCCGCTCCCCCTCCACTCTCGGCCGACCGTCCTCCCGCCCTGCCCAGCCTCGGGCCGCTCCCCCCTCCACGCTCGCCCGCATGCGCTCCCTCCACCTGCTGCCCCCTGCCACCTGGCCTCACGTCTGCCCGCTCCCTGGCCCTCCGTCCACTCTGGCCGGCCCCTCCTTCCTCATGCTCGCTTTATCCGCTCCCTTCCTCCTCGGTCGAGCCGGTCCCCTCCACGCTCGCCCGCATCCATTCCTCTGGCCTGATCCCCTCCACTCTGGCCGCTCCCCTCACTCTGGCCACTCCCCCTCCACGCTCGCCCGCTCCCCCTCCCGCTCGCCGGCCGCTCCCCCCTCCACGCTCGGCTACCGCTCCCTCAACGCTCGGCTACCCTCCACTCCTGGCCGCTCCCCCCTCCAACTCTGGCCCGCTCCCTTCCCTCCATAGAGAGCTCCCTCCTCTCCTCGCTGCGCAGCGGTCCCTCACTCTGGCCGCATACCCCCTCTCAATCTGGCCGTCCCACGCTCGCCCCGCTCCCTCCCGCTCGCAGACCCGTCCCCCGTCCACAGCTCGCCCTCCCCCTCCAACGCCGACCCTGGGGCACGCGAGTAACGCCAGGCAATGCTCCCCCACACGTATCTGCACCGCTCCCTCCTCCCAAGCTCGCCCGCTCCCCTCCTCACACGCATCGCCCAGTTCCCCCTCCACGCTCGCACCGCTCCTTCCTCTGGCACCGCTCCCCCCTCCACTCCTGGCCCGTCCCCCACTCCCCCTCCACCTCGCCCGCTCACCTCCTCCACCCACGCTCGCCCGGTCCCCCTCCACCTCCCCTCCCCCTCACGCTCGCACCGCTCCTCCTCCTCCACGCTCAGCCCCTCGCTCTCCCCGCTCGCTCCCACCTCGCCCGTCCACCTCTCCTCGCTCGCCCTCCCGCTCCACGGCCCCCAGGTCCTGCCACTCTGCGCCCGCTCCCTCTCGAGCTCGCAGCCGTCCTCCCCACCACGCTCCCCGGCCCGCCCTCCACTCTGGCCCCCCCATCCCCCTCCCTCCACGCTCGCCGTCCCCGCCTCCAGCCGCCCGGTCCCCCCCTGCCACGCTGCGCCCGGTCGCTCTCGACACGCTCGGCCGGTCTCTCACCGCTCGCAACGCTCCCCCCTCCAGCTCGCCAGCTCCCCCCTCCACGGCAGACCGCTCTCTCACGCTCCGAACCGGTCGCCTCCTCAAGCTCGGCCCGGGTCCTCCTCCACGCTCGCCGTCCCTCCTCACAGCTCACGCCGCTCCTCTCTCCACTCTCAGCACCCACTCAGTTTCACCGGCCCGCTGCACCTCCTCCTGGCCCGTCCCTTCGCTCCCTTCCACCGGCCCCCTCCCTTCCTCCCGCCCCCTCCTCAGTGTGACAAAGGGCAAATGAGGCTGCTGCTGGTATGTGTTTTGAGCCCCCCAAGATAAACAGACCAGACCAGACACGGCCCGGGCCACAGTGATCCAGGCTTAGCTCGGGGGCTGCGTCCTGGAGCTGCAGGTCACAGGCCAGAACCTTTTGTTATGAGACTTTGTGTTGTTTCCTGTGATGAGGTCATGGGCCCGAAAGCGGAGGTTGAGTTCACGAGTTTTCTGACTTGCCCCATGTTCTACATTTGTAACATTTCTGTGTTTAATTTAGACTGAAACCAGATTTGGCTCGTGCAGTAACTTAAGAAAGATGTGAGTACTGTAGAAAATCAGAATGAAACCCATCTTCTAAATATTAAAAAACAAAAAGAAATCTTGTTTATTGGTTTAATTCTGGGTTCGCACTAGACCCGGTTTGGTCTTGGGTGAAAACGTTGAAAAAAATGTGGTGAAAGTTATAGAAACACAAAGGTCAAGCTACAGTCGACAGGGCAACAAGGTCTGTATGAATGCATTATTGAACGATTTTAAATGTTTATTTTACAAATGTATGGAAAACAGTTATGCTAATGTAATGAGCTAGTAACTGATTATACGGACAAAATGGTCATTTGTCTTTATTTGTTCTGGAATTTGCCCATTGTGGGACAAATAAAGGTGACCTTATCGTGCCTAGCTCTGACGCTGCCCGAATGACACGGATTGGAAAAAATAAAAAGTCATTTAATCATTAGTTTTCGCCTTCTCAATTCAACTGGACGCTACACTTTCCTTTTCGTGACTAACATTTGAACCTGCTCTGCTACTGACCGGTCATGTGACGATAGAAAGCGCATGTGAAAATAATGCGTGTGCGTTTGATTCCGCATTGATCTCATGGGCTTTGAAGATGATGAAACACTCAATCCAGTCTTTCTTTCTCTCCTTTTTATTTTTTGCGGTGTGGTCTAAAACACATGCTTTGAAGATACAACTACAGTAGGTGGCGGTAAATGCACCCTTCCAGTTTGATGCCAACCGCCATTAAAAGTAACACAACAACAACAACAACAACGAGTCAGCACCGCGCAGAAAGCAGTCTGTGTGCGACTGTTGTGGACAGTGGTAAAAGTGATCCACAAAGACGAGAAGTAACGTGAGTCTTCTCCTTGAAACGCCGTATTTACAGCCGTTATAGGCCAATTCCGGCTGTGGGGGGCGTGGATACTTTTTTTAACTTCCAAGGGGGCGCGCCAGAAAAAGTTCTAGAAGCTCTACTTTAAAGCAACAATGCAATTACTCAAGTGACGTCTTTACATTGTCCGCGGCTTGGATTGCGTCACCACAGGGTCTATTAACATGAACCAACTAAAAAAGGCTAAAGAAATAACCGCTTCATGAGCAAGCCCACTAAAACAACCCACGACTGTCAACATTTGCAGGAAACTTCCCAAAACAAAAGTTACTCTAAAGAAGCATCTGCAACTGTTGAGCAGGTCAGGGCCCGGCAGTAGTAGTGGTGAAAATAGTATCATAATATAAAAACAAATAAAAGCTGTGTTGCAGAGGGGTGGTCGTTACTGGTTACCCCGATAACGATATTCAGATTATATTATGTCCAACAGAAATGTGTTTTTTAGGTTTAATTATCAGACAAATGTGCATCACAAAGTGCATGATTGTCTCCCTATAGCCTTATTTGAAATATACCTATCATATTTATATTTAATCAGCTCTTTTTATAGCTTTAACAAACTATTAAAAACAACACTTTTATGTTTATTATTTTCGTATGTGTTGTATGAGTAATATAATCAAGACCACTAACTTCACAGTGAATTGAAAAGCATTATTGAGCGACACATTCTAGAATGCACTTTGATACTTTGACTTTTATTAGTGAAGTTCTGCAGAGCATTCCTTCATGTGCCCTTGATCCTAAAAGTCCATCAGACCTATGCCTAGAATAAAGTCTGAAGGGTAAAGAGTCTGAAGGGTAAAGAGTCTGAAGGGTAAAGAGTCTGAAGGGTAAAGAGTCAGAAGTCTGAAGGGTAAACGGTCTGAAGGGTAAAGGGTCTGAAGGGTAAAGGGTTGAAGTAAAGGTCTGAAGGTAGGGTCTGAAGGGTAACGGTCTAAGGGTAACGGGTCTGTCTGAAGGGTAAAGGGTCTGAAGGGTAAAGGGTCTGAAGGGTAAAGGGTCTGAAGGGTAAAGGGTCTGAAGGGTAAAGGGTCTGAAGGGTAAAGGGTCTGAAGGGTAAAGTGTGCTCTCCGTGCTCCAGAAACGTCTGCAGAATAAAGTCTGCAGAATAAAGTCTGAAGAATAAAGTCTGCAGAATAAAGTCTGCAGAATAAAGTCTGCAGAATAAAGTCGGAAGAATAAAGTCGGAAGAATAAAGTCGGAAGAATAAAGTCGGAAGAATAAAGTCGGAAGAATAAAGTGTGCTCTCCGTGCTCCAGAAGTGGTTATATAAAGGAGGTGCAAGGATTACTCAAAGTTGACTGTTAATGACAAGGTAAGAGAAGTCTTTGGTTCTGTATAAATGTATGGGAGTGTATGTACTGCAAATGATGTTGGTGCTGTGACATTATCGTCTGGCAACTGTACAGAATGTGAGGGGAACTGCATTCTGCACTCACTCGCAACGGCTTCCTGCCATTGCTAAGTTTCTAGGTTAAGTTTGCAATGTGTATTTTTATGCACCTTCCATTCGTTTGCTCGGTGTTGAGATGTAAACTTAAATTCTACCCGTGATAGTCTTTCAAGTCAAACACAGGAAGTGACAAACCTCGCTGTGGCTCAACAGCAACGCGTCTTTTGAGCCAAGTCAGTCGCACTCGGCCGCTAACCATCCTGAAGCAATTAGACGAGACCTGCAAAGCTCTGACTGAGCTGCCATGTCCACAGGGTCTATACAACACACACGCACACACACACACACACACACACACACACACACACACTCACACAGACAGAGGGGTGGTTTGCAGACTTGTAGCTCTGATATGGAACAGAGAAAACCACAACTACAAAACGATTGTCCGTAAATGCTTTCGAATTGCTACTCCACTGTTGTGTTTTCGTTGTTTTAAATATAAAAACGTATTATTTGATTGTTTGTCTTGTTGTCAGACTCGTAAAGCCGGATACACAGCCTAATACCTGAAATTCTAGCCAATACAAACAATTAAACCTTGTGCTACTTTTTACATTT
Organism: Chaenogobius annularis; assembly: GCA_015082035.1. NCBI lineage: Eukaryota > Metazoa > Chordata > Actinopteri > Gobiiformes > Gobiidae > Chaenogobius > Chaenogobius annularis. Next base: position 174,618 of record BJKM01000328.1, on the reverse strand, counting down.
GTCTTTAAGAGCAGTATTTGTCTAGTAAGTTAAGAATTTGAATGACAAAAGGTTGCAATTATTAAGGTATTAAAACAAAATATGTAGCTTTATTATTTAGAAAAAACGTGCTCATTCTTCTGCAAACGTGTGTGCGTCTTGTATTAGTTTAGCAGTTTAGCTCTTAATATTCTGCTGAACTTGTTTTAAAAATAGCACTCTGAATCTCACTTAAACATTTTTTATAATTTCTCATGATGTAGTAAATATATTTCTCTGCGTAGATGAAAATATCTTACGTGCTATTGTTAATAGTCTATCATTCGTTGCAGCCCTAATTCGTATTTTGATTGTTATTTGGACTAAACTGACTCTTAACTCATATGTAAAGTATATTTTTTAACCACAAAGACAGTGGTATAATGACATAAAAATGGCAGAAAAGAGATACATTTTCTGATTTTAATTAATAATACTCTTTATTCAGAAAACATTCTCTTTTTGAAAGCCTTCAGTCACCATATTTGAAAACCTTTTGTTTTGCACACGAGAGCATGTAAAAACATTACACAAGGTAAAAGAAACCGCGTATTTAAATCACTTGTATTTTGCATGCCCTTATTTTATTTTAGCATATTTAGCAGTCTATATTCTTTTCTTTTTTTTAATTTATTTATTTATTTATATTTTATTTATTTTTATTATTATTATAATAATTATTATTATTATTTGTTTTTTAATTAATGCATTTATTTTTTAAATGTATTTATTTTTATTGATTTTTTTAAAAAGATTTTTTTTTTTAATGTATTTAAAGAATATATATATTTGTGCACATTGGCGTCAAAGCAAGTTCCTAGTTTCTGTATTGTGCACCAACAATGGCAATACAAAAATATTCTGATTCTGAAGACTTTTAAGATTGTGTCAAAGCAGCGCACGAGTAATGCCTCGCTCGGTCTTCATTGGAGACCTCCCAAACCTCCGTACGGACGGTAGAAGACCGTATTCAGCCCACGAGGGGATGATCGGCGTCCGACACAATCCCCGGAGCAAGATCCAGAGTGTATTTGTCAGCCAAAAAGTAGTCCTTTTGCTTCCCTGAACTCTCGCCTCCAGCCTCACATGTTCCACCCGAGCTCCGGACGCCGTCTCATTATTGTGCTGTCAGAAATAATCGTTAGCTGCAGCCCGACTCGATCGCCTCAGCTAATCGTATCGTGCGTGTTTGCGTGTTCCCCCCCCCCCGTGTCTTTGCGCAGTGATCGCCTGCGAGCCCAGCACCGTGTCCGAGGCCGCGGTGATGGAGCTTCCCCGAGGAGCCGTGGCCTTCGCGGAGTCGTCGTGCGGAGGAGCCGCCGCAGAGCTGGACGACACTGCCAAGTAGGTTCAGTCCACACACGAGGGCCGTCAGGTGGCGCACGGGTGGGCTTTACGGGCAAAAAAACATATCCGTTTAGCAGATTCTGTGTCTTGATCAAGCCATTGAGGATGTTCGGACAGGATTTGTGCTGATATTTGCCTGTAAAGTCTTTTCATGATCGTGGTTTAATGTTTCTTTTACGTTACCATGGAGTCTTAGTGTCGATTAGTACATGGGTATAAATGGTTTTGGACAAATCTGACACGTGTAAATGTTGGCTTATTATTATTCATTTATTTATTTATATTGATGACTCGATGACAATATCATGGGAATCCGTCCGAATGTGCCAAGACGTGCCCGGAGTGTCAGTTATTTGTTTGACATTCTTGTTTTGTTAAATGAACCGCATGCAGCAGAGGCGTGTCCAAACGGCCCTCGGAAAAAATTTTGTTGGCCCTCAGGCTTCCTGCTAAATTGGCTCAAATAACAAAAAGTAGTAAAACACATTTTGATGAGATACAGACCTAATTAATGTCCCAAGCCTCATTAAAGGTGTGGAGGCTCATTAAAACGACATCAAATGCAAAATGTCCAATTATTCACTTCATTGTCATATCGTCCCTCCGCCCCGTATACGTTTCAAAATGCGGCCCCCTGTTTGGACACCCCTGACATACAGTAAGTGCAGAAATATCACTTTTATACCATTATTTGAAAGATTATGTTGCGTATTTGATTCTTTTTTATAAGCTATTTTTTGCTTTGTTTTTTTAATTCAGGCACTATAAATAACACTATTATTATTATTATTATTATTGTTATTGTTATTATTATTATTATTATCATTATTGTTTAAAGTCTTTTGTACTCTTAACACGCAGAAAGGCCTTGACAGGGAGTCGAACTGTTCACTTTGTAAAGACTGGGCTGACTTTTTGAATGTTGCTATAAAAAGACTACATTATTGGCCTATTATTGTGATGATTATTATTGTTCCGGGGTTAATTAGGGCCGTTGGCGTGGCATTTTACGCGAACAAAAGCTGCAACAACTCTGTTCTCATTCAAACATGTATTGACACTCACAAAATTGTGGACTAGAAGCTGGCAACGTTTACTCGAATAAATCAATACGAATAATCAATATACAAAAAAGCTCAGATTATTATTATAATTGCTTCGATGATTCGTTTAATTTACATATTTAATTTAAAAACACGTGAATCCGTGGCGCCGGAGCGCAACGAAGCTATTGTGGAGCTTTATTTCACACGGGAGATTGTTTCCGCTTGACGAAGGCGCACAGGAAGCAGCGGACGCGATTTAAATCGCGAGTGCGGATGGAAGAGTGGTTGGATGAGTGAAAGAGCACACTTTATAATCAATCCGAGCTGCAAACTCCTCAACACCGGGCGTCTAGCTCGCCCACCCCAGCCCGCGACACGCCACCGCGGACCCCCGCCCCCCGCCCTCCTCATCAACAACTACTGCTTTCCCGTCACGTCGTACTTGTTCAACAGCATGCATATGGAACAACAGCACGGAGACCGGCTTTGTTAGAATAATCTGTTGGGGTGAAACAAAGTCCGTGAGACGCGGAGGCTAAAGGCACACGAAGCCAAACACGCAAAAATGCTTTCAACGGCCCAGTGGACACCGGTCCACCAACACTTCAAACGGTTAACAAAATGTCTTATTTTAAGTGATGTTGACAGAGCACTGTTTACAGTCTATGACAGTTAATGAAGTAGCCTGTTAAATATATTCTTTATTATACACAACTAGATACAGTCTAGGCTGAAGTGAAATCGCTTGCTAGTTTGGGCAGGACAATTTATATAAATATAAGAATAAAATGTGTTATTTTAAGCAGAAATTCCTGATTTTGTATTTGTATTATTACTATGTAGCTACTAACGTTTATCTAAAAAAATTATTCAAATATGTGTTTAAATGGTTTATTGAATGTACAAAAATTAACCGATTACTCGATTATCGAAGAAAAGAATCGATAGATTTACTCGATTACTAAAATAATCGATAGCTGCACCCTAAATCTTGCGCTAGACCCCCACATGAGGATGATATTAAAGACACTGAGTCTTTCCAACAAATTCTACTTAAATTTCACAATTTCAACACAAAATTCTTCTATATGGCCAGATAAATGTATGAAAAAACCAGTGTTGTATCTAGAGTCTCATGATGACGTTTTCCTGAATAGTTTTGCGATGGTTTTGATTTGTATCTGAACAAATAAAAATACAAACGAATATTTTGAGATAAAAAAAACAAACTTTCTTTTGTGTTAAAAAATGTGTAGTTAATATCAAGCCCTTTTGTTCTTTTTAAAATTGAGTTTGAAATGGTAGAATTAAACACTAAAGTACAGTGTGGTCTGTTTTTAATTATAGTTTTAGTTGATGTCTTTAGCTATAATTAAAGAAAATGCGTGTAAACAGAGAGAAACGCTCTATATTTACAACGCGTACTCACAGACTAATGCAAATGAGCCCGTTGAGTAATTACAGCGTTTCTACGGGAGTCACTTGAGTTCACGCTTGTGCCCCTGGTCCCCCCCCCCCATCCCACCCTACCCCGAGACGTTCTCTTCTGTAATCATCTGGGACCCACTCACCCGTTTGTTTTTCCTTTTCCTCAGCGAGTCGTCAGAAGAGGAAAGAGAGGAGGAGAATCGAGCCAGTGATGAAGTCGCAGCTCCGCCGGCTCAAACAGGTGGGTTCAAAGGAGGTTATCGAGGGGCGATTCTGGTTGTGCGATTGATCTAACGTTAACCAAGGTCAGTCATTTCAAATCGTCAATGATCAGGTTCTTTATTTTTAATTTTTTTTTAATCGAGAGGTCGGCAGCCGATCCTCTGCTCCGAACTCATGATTTTTACAGATTTTGGAGGAAAAAACGTGACTTAATTCGAGGAAAAGGGAGTAAGAACTTCCGTAATCGGACCACTTTCTTAGACACAGGAGGGCGCTGTGGTCACTGTGGCGCTGATGAACTCGTGGAGAGGCAAATCGGGCAAAAAACCCCAAAACGTCCTCTTGTGACGGTTGTGGACTACTCGCCGAGCTAAACTGCAGTTCAGATAAATGTATTTAAAATAACCCAGATTTTTACTTCCTGTTTGTAACTGATGACATCACACGTTGTCCAGCAACCACCCAGCAAAACTCATCTAATGCCACCATTTATTTATTTATTTGACAAATACAAATATATGCGAGCAACTTTATTTTGTTGCATTAACGTTTAGAGAGTCAAAAAAGTTGAAAATAAGTTGTAAATTCTGCATAAACTTCGCATGTGTTTTGCGAGCGTCACCGGTGTGATGTCACTTCCTGTCATTTTCTTCAAGTTTTTTCAACTTTTCTCCACAAATAGCCACGCGATTGGTGTAAAACTGTGATTTATAAGCACAGCAAGTACAAATACACCAAATGAAGTCAAAATGAGACAATCATAAAAACCTGTCATAGGCACTTTAACACAGTCTTCTCCTTTCTGCTGCTCTCCATATAAATCATTACATCTAATAATAATAATGTATAACTCTATAAATCTATAATACCAGTAAAATTATGAGTCTGCTAATACTAAGACCAATTGATTGACTAAATGACCAATTTTTACTTTTGATTATTTCATATTTGGTCCATTTAATCATCATATTTTTCCATTTTTTCAAACCGTTTGTAATCTCTTTGCGGTATTTGCCCACCACAAACGGCCTTGGTTTTTAACACGTTGCTCAGTCCAACCTTTTGATTTAAAACAGGAACTCGGGCGGTGTTTTTACTCTTTGTCCCTCGTCACACTTACCGTTTGCTTTGGCGCGGCAGGTGATAAAAGCCCATGAAAACTGATAAGATGGAGTCGGGCCACGGCGTCATAACACAACATAAAACATAAAACACAAAATCGGCTTTTATCTGTTTTGCCGGTGTGAGCGCCGGTGTGAGCGCCGGTGTGAGCGCCGGTGTGAGCGCCGGTGTGAGCGCCGGTGTGAGCGCCGGTGTGAGCGCCGGTGGTTTAGTTACAGGATTGTGAGTGTGAGCGCCGGTGTGAGAACGCGGCGCAGTTTGGCAGGAAAACGCTCTCTTCCTTTTTCATGTCATCGAAATTTCCAACACGTTCATTGCTGTAATGAAAATGGACCTGGGAAAAAAACATACATATTATTCTTATTTTTTTTTGCTTGAAGTATGTGGTGAAGGCCAAATAAAAGCAGAATGTGTGAGTTCAGCCCTGGTTCGGCCCTGGTTCGGCCCTGGGTCGGGCCCGGTTCGGCCCTGGTTCGGCCCCGGTTCGGCCCCGGTTCGGCCCCGGTTCGGCCCCGGTTTAGCAGTTTGTAAAGGCATCAGTATTTGTTTTCCTTCTAAAATCCCAGAGTGTAAATGTTATATTTTTATTATTATTTTAGAAACATATGTTGTGTGGCGCGGCTGGGATATTACGAGTGACAGTGAATTGTGTTTTAAAGTTGTGCAAAAATGGGATAATTTACTGGAGATTGACTCTGAATTGATCAAAATTCAGTCATTTCTTATCATTGATTTGCCTTTTTAATTGAGTTGTGCCATCGTCCGTCAGTAAAAAACGTGAATTAAACCCTTTTTTGTGTGTGTTAAATGGCAATGGGGATGTTAAGATTATTAGATGAATCAATAATCGTGACTTTTTTAGAAAACAATGTATGTATTTTGTAAAATTGATAGAAAAGTGACATTTTTTTAAACAAAATTAGGTCTTTTTTGTTTTGTTCCGTTCAATAAAATGGGACAATTTTAGAAGCACAATCAAGTCCTTTCTGCTCAGCCTTTTCTCAAAAAGTAAACTTAAAATGTGAAGTGCTTTTGCATCTTGCCGTTTATGCCAAATTATTCAGTCAGAAAGTTTGATTTCATAAAGCAGGTCACGTATTGAGGAGCGGAAATGTGTTAAGAAAACAAGAGGAAAGAAAATGTAGGATTTGATTGTCGTTTTGGTCGTGACATTAATAATTGGGGCGTTTTTATTCTCACAAAATGTTGAAATTGTGACAATCCTGAATGGCAATGATTAAAAAGTCTGTTTTGTTTATGTTCAGAAAATGTATTATTGAAAGCCATTTGTTTTTAATTAGACAAAATCAAATCAATTCAAGAATCCTGACTGATCAACTATCCCCCGGCCCTAACTTTCCCATACGATTCTTGATTTTATGTTATTGTTTATTTTATCTGTGTTTTTGTCATGTTTTAGTGAGTGCCCCTCGCCCGGCCTCGCTGCGTGTGCCCGTGCCCTCAGAGTCTGCCCTGTCAACGTCCAGGGCCGACGCCGAGGTCAAACTGAGGATGGGCGAGTCGGGCATCGCCGCCGAACCCCCGCTGACCATAAACGAGATGTTCACCACGTCCGTGGAGCGCTTCGGGGATCACACGGCTCTGGGATGGAAGGACGGAGAGCAGCAGAAGAGTCTGACTTACAGAGAGTACTACCAAACCTGCCGGACCGCCGCCAAGAGCTTTCTCAAGGTAAACCACGAGGAGCGCCATCGAGAACGCAAGTAATCATGTTTTAATCGAGTCATTTCCAAGCGTTAATGATATAAAACCCTTAAATGTTTTGTCAAAGGCAAAATGAAGTAGATGATTATACACTTTCAATGATTAATTGACATAAGATCTCAATTCTCTTCTAATGATTTTAAGATTAAGAAAAAATAGGCAACAATTTAGATTTTCCACGGTAGAAATATCACTTCTTTTACAAAGGATGAAGAATATACCATTTTCTTGCTTCGAATTTGGCATTAAAGTTTGATAGAAAATATAATTTGTGGTAAAGAATGTAAAAGGTCTGTAGATAAAATGAAAACAAACATTTTTTAAATTAAAACCCAAAAATAAATGGGTCAAATAAAAGGCCCTGGTGTATTGTCGTAGCAGATTCAAGTCAACTAATCGTGACTAAAATAGGAAACCGTAGTCTTATTTTGATCATCTTTATCTGGACTTTACAGACTCTAAAACACACAAAAAACACTTTATTTAACAAAGATGGCAGTATTTAATCAAAATGTCAAAAAAGAATCAACTCAGTAATACACTTTCTTATATATTCATCTAGAATCCTTCAGGCGCCATTTTTCAACCTTTTGTTTGTTTAAAATGTATTTAAAAAGTCCTGAATCATTCTCTCATTTGCCTCGTCGTAATTATTGGCCTGATGTGTTTCCGCAGCTGGGTTTGGAGCGTTGCCATGGCGTCGGCATCTTGGGATTCAACTCTGTGGAGTGGTTCATCTCAGACATCGGTGCCATTCTGGCCGGGTGAGTTTACACATACTTTATTTGAGTCTTAACACCGGGCTTGTCACTGTGACAACTCAAATTTGGTTAAGGGCGAAAACGAAACGAAAACAAACTATTATTTTATTTATTATTTTATTAGTCGACTCATTACGGTACTGTTGAAAGAAAACAATTAAATGTTGAAATAGGGCAACTAAAGTATTTTATTTTGTTTATTTGTTTTAATTTGTATTTATTTAATTTATTATTATGTTTTTGTTTTTTTTAATTTATTTAATTTTATTTATTTTATGTATTGTGATTATTTTATTTATTTTATTTATTGTATTTATTGTATTTATTTTATTGTGATTATTATTTATTTTATTGTGATTTTTATTTATTTTATTGTGATTTTTATTTATTTTATTGTGATTTTTATTTATTTTATTTTTATTTATTTTATTTATTTTATTTATTTTATTTATTTTATTTATTTTATTTATTTTATTTATTTTATTTATTTTATTTATTTATTTTATTTTATTTATTTATTGTGATTATAATTTATTTAATTTATTTATTTTATTTTTTATTTATTTTATTTATATTCAATGTTTTATTTGTTTCTATGTTTTACGGATAAAGTATTTGTATTATTATATTATTGATGAACATAATAGTTTATCATTGAAAGTGAAGTGGTGACAGACTTAAGACGACACAACGTTCCAGCTCGACCGCCTGTGCAGCACGTAGACACTTTTGTGTGATTGACAGTCGATCCGTGGAACAATCACAAGTATCGGCTGTGAAACACTTGGAGCGATGCCTCTGGTGTGAGATTCTTCAGAAAACGAGCGCTCGTGTTACATCACCACACATCTGCTGCGCCACGGCAGATTTAGGGTCTGTCCCGTCTGAGATTACACTGTACTTTTAGGACAAATACTGGGTCGTGTAAACATGTATTGTATTTTACGATGCATGTTTAATACCAGAGATTTTAGATCCGATCCAACACAAGTAATACTATGGAAAGTATTGCAATATCAATGAGTTTTGTGTCAAAATGCATTGCAACTCTTTGACTATAAAGGCGTATTGAACTTGCGATATAAAAAATTGCGATATATGTGCAGATAAATTCAAATAAAATATAAACAATGCATCAACAAATTTGAATTAAAACAGAATTGTGCATCTATTTTTATGAACGAGAATCACCACTTTCCTATAGCTCCATCCGTATCAATATTGTGACCGCAAGCCGCCCACTTCTGTATCACACGCTATTACACGCTATTACACGCCATTACACTCTATTACACTCTATTACACTCTATTACACTCTATTACACGCTATTACACAGTATTTATTACACTGTCCATTCATCTGAAATATTCTATGTTAAAAAAAGAACATATAAATGAAGAAATACATGGTTTTTCCCATTATTTCGGTTAATGTGTCGATGTCTTTGACCAAATGTTTAATTATTTTATTGCGATTGTATGGATTTTATTTGCACAACAGCGTAGAATGAGTCGGTGTTTTTAAAAAATGTCTCGAGGCGTGATCCTGGAATGGCAGCGACACTGAAATGTGCTCCTGCTGCGTAGAAAACCGGTGTGACAAACGTGAAGGTGCAGCTCCCGAAACGTGCGGTGCCTGTGCCCGGAATGCCCTGAAACCTGTTCACCAGCAGAACCAGTCCCACCAGTGCAGTCTCTCTACGCACACGTTCGAAACACTGACATTCATTTGCGTGGTTTTTTTTTTTTTTTTTTATTGGTACGGTCTGACCTACTTTCCTTTTTAGCATGAACGTCTATTCTGTCGACAAAATGCAGTCAATGTTCAATGTCTTTTGAAAGCCTAAATCGGTGACTGTGTTTAATCGCACGCCAAAATTCTGATCATTATCCGATTTCCTGAGTTATTGGCATGTGGATAACTTGATAATCTGATTTCCTTCTGATTGTTCACTCCGGTGCAAGAGAAATGATCCAACTAATGCGGCAAAGACAAAAACGAAAGAAAAATGTGTTGTACTTCTACCTCTAAAAATCTACTTGTCGTCAGGTTTTTCTTGTAAAACAAAAATCAGATGTAATTATGATTTTTTCAGATTTTTATTGGCCACGTGATTGCTCCGGTGTCTTTTGTAGAGATGAGATTCAAAGTTGGCGCATGTCGATAGCCTGCATCGTTGTAAATGCTTTTAATTACCGAGAGTGGAGAATGTCACGGATGTTTGGCCGTTACGCGAGTTTGCCTGTGAGTGACGCCGGCGTTCTGGTTGCAGGGGCTTCGCGGTGGCATCTACACGACCAACTCGCCCGACGCCTGCCAGTACGTCGCGGACAACTGCAAGGCCAACGTGATCGTCGTGGAGAACCACAAACAGCTGCAGAAGATTCTCCAGGTACGTATTTGTCCTCGTACTCGGAGCCACGCCCGTGTTTTGACTGTGTTGTTGTTGTTTTACATGTTTTACACTTTTTACTGGTTTGTCTGGGGTTTTGTTACGCGCACAAGGTCAAACATGCACTTAAAGGAAAAAAATATGAAAGGTTTATAATTGTTTGCATTGTTATTTTTAGATTTCCATGTCCATTTAATACTATTTAAAGCCTTATAAACATATGTTAGGCGTCTGGGCATTTGTACGTTTATAGTTTTATATAAGTAGTCATTTTTTATTATTATTTATTTTATTATTTTATTTATTTTATTTATTTTATTTATTTTATTTATTTATTTATTTTATTTATTTTATTTATTTTTATTTATTACGGGTCATGTTTTTAACAGTATTGTTTGCATTTAGAATAGTTTTTTTAAATAGACAAATTTAAAAAACAATGGCCAAAATAGGACAATTATCAGATCTTAATATGCTCTAATTCCTTTTTTCTTTTGTGTTGTTGCTTTGTTTTTGTTCTAATGCTAATAAAAAATAAATGGCACAACAGTTTTTTGGGGGAGCAATAATCCTTCTTTAGGAGTGTGTCAGTGCCACAGATTACGCAAGTAGTTTCTTCAGCAATATATCTGAGTTTAAATGTATTATTGGGACAGGCTAGTAATCCTTTATAGTTTAGTTACCTTCATATGTTACAAATATGAGGTGTTTTGAGTCTCTTGATGTGAAAACTGGTGATATTTGTGGTGTAATCCCTCATTCGTCCAGGAGTGTTCCATTGTAGAAAAAGACTCTTATCCAAGAGTCATTTTCAATCTGTGAAACAAGTCTGAAGAACTTCGATGAAGCTGTTGATGACGTTTGTTGTGAAACTGTTGATGACGTTTGTTGTGAAACTGTTGATGACGTTTGTTGCAGGTGGAGGACCGGCTGCCGCACTTGAAGGCCATCGTCCAGTACAAAGACACACTGAAAGAGAAGAGGCCAAATTTATACTCCGTAAGCTCTCGGTTTTTTTGCGTTGATCTCAGGGGTCTCGCTACGTACAGGGATGGCAGGGACGCATGATAAATCAACTGGCCCACCATCCAATTTGGCATGAGGGGGCGGGAATAAACCATCCCTAAAACCCAACTTCATCCCATATTATGGGTAGTGCCATCATTCAAATACTACAAATAAACAAGTCTTAAGCTTCAGAACGATGTGCGTTTTGTTACAATCAGACTCATATTCACGGAGAAATTAGTTGAATGAGGAAGTGAATGTAGACGCTGCAGAATACAAAGACACACGGAGCGCGCACATGCGACATACGGCGATCTGCCGCATTGAAATGAACTTGGCCAGACCTGACTCACGAGCCGACAACACAAGAAAACAGCGGAGCCGTAGAACGCTCACATGAGGCGAGAGAGGAGAGGGAGTCAGGCCGAGGAGCAGGAGGAGGAATATGTTCACCCTGTTTCTGTCCTTCACAGAGCAGTTTGTTATTGATGCCACCCAAAGGAAGCCCCTCTTCCCAGCGTTACCATGGAGCTTGACTTATTATAATAACTAATATTATTTTTAAAAAGAGCTTCAAGTGAGGTGATTATAAGATGAACCTTCTAATATTTAGTCTAGTTATTATTCTATTTTCAGAATAGTCATCTGTATGAATGGGTCTAGACGAGTTCATTTACAGATGTTCTGTTCCCTGCTTTATATTGCACGTCTATACATAATAGAATATCATTAGGCCATCATTAGGTGTTAATAATAGGTTTAGGGTGCATGCACCTTTTGGAAATAATGACGGTGCATTAAACCATCCTTGGAGGAAAATGCAACCCCATATGAGACATATTTACCATCCCTTTAAAAGATTCGGGGCAGAGCACCGGATCTCCTTCTGTCCGAGCCGCAGTTTGACTCTTTTTGTCTTTGGCAGTGGGCAGAGTTCATGGAGCTGGGCCGCGACGAGCCCGACGCGCCCCTGGACGCCATCATCGCCAGTCAAAAGCCAAACCAGTGCTGCACGCTGATCTACACATCCGGGACCACGGGCCAGCCCAAAGGTGTCATGCTCAGTCACGACAACGTAAGTCTCCACGGGACGACGCGCTAAACTCCAGTGTTCCTCACAGCAATTAGAGACACCAGAGAGGACGGAAAAAAGACACTAGGGATGAACGATTTTGGCAAAATATCTTTTTTTCTGACAAACGTGATTGGATTTGCTTTTTATGGTTCATTGGTTGATTTTGTGCACACATGTTAAGGAGCACTGACATTTGAGTTAAGCACGTGATTGTTCAAGCCATAGAAGTTGTTGTCTTTTTAATTATTATTATTATTATTATTATTAGTTGGGACAGTGCGTGTTAATAATGTAAACATGACGGATTCTAGCCATGGACTCATTTTCATCTGTTCATTCACTCTCACAAACACTCTCATAGTGTTTGTCTCTTTTTCACTTTCATACACCATTATACAAGGACCGCGTGCACTACTGCCCCCCTGTGGCACCTGGCGTTCCCGCGGTCGCCCATCCAAGCACTAACCAGGCCCATCCCTGCTTAGCTTCCGAAGTTTCGGACAAGATTGGGCATTGACGAGTGGGTATGGCCACCTTCTGATGACCCATTAAAGCTAACAACTACTAGCATGCTAACAGAACACTTCCTGGTTTTTCAAAATGTACAATAAACAAATAAAAAGCCGAATGAAGCGCCTTAGTACCTTAAATGGTAAATATTATACTTATTCAACTCTCTACATCTTGTACTACAGTAAATTAACAAACACATGTTAATTAGTGCAAAGAAAATGTCTTATCTGTTATTTATTTTAACAATGTGTGGATAGTACTTATTGCGGCCGGCCTCTGTACTGCCCCTTTTAAAGCTGTGGAACCAGACTTTTTTTATGTGTAAGAAAGAGCACCTTAAAAACATGCTTGTGCATATTAACGAGTTGGACAGATTTGACTCCTCCTGCGGTGTGAATATCATGTGCTGCAGCTTTAAACTGTGTGTCTTTGTCTTCAGCTGACTTGGACCGCCATGTCCACCTGCCGACACGTGCAACTGACCGAGGCCAGCCAGGCCCAGGAGGCCATCGTGAGCTACCTGCCCCTGAGCCACATCGCCGCTCAGATGGTCGACATCTGGGTGTCCATGAAGGTGGGCGCCGTCACGCACTTCGCCCAGCCCGACGCCCTCAAGGTGAGACTTCTGTGGCATTAGCGCACTGGATGACTGGATGACTGGATGACTGGATGACTGGATGACTGGATGACTGGATGACTGGATGACTGGATGACTGAATGACTGAATGACTGAATGACTGAATGACTGAATGACTGAATGACCTTGCCTGATAAAGACGACTTTTTAATTGTGGATTCAGATACCTTCAGACTGAAAATAAACATGACAAATGATGCTGTTATCATGAAGGACATAAAAGGCAGATTTATATAGACCCCAGTTTAAGGGGTCTATATTTCCTCTAAGTTTGGTGCCCTGTGTGTACTTTATGTATAATTAAACAAGCTCAAGATGAAAACAGGAACATGTGGTAATTACCTGTTTTTGGGGCCGAATGCTTTCTTCCTAAAAAGAGAAAGAAAATATACCAATCGTTTGCGTCATAATTTGTATTTTTACTTTTGTGATTGGGGCCTTGCACTATTACTAGATGTCAGTTTCACTTTTCTTTATAGGTGCAGCCTAATTACTGGATCAATGATCTCGGACTAAGCACCTGTAGTCGATGATCAGTCAAAGTTGTCTAAACCGACAACATTTTTCTAAATTAGGTTCTCAATCTATTAAATATCATACACAATATTAAAATAATAAGAATAATCACAAAAGTGCTGATTAATTCACTTTAAAATGGGGGTACAAAGTGATAGTTCTGCACTTGTGATTTTATTTTGACAAAGATTTACAATTTTTTCTAAAAAGTCATCTTTAAAGACGTTTCTGTTTGAAACCTGTTTCTGTTGGATTGAACAGGTCTGAATATTGTTACGAAGACTCCAAAAAGTATATATTTGCCTACCCCTACTGTTCAAATATGATTAATAAGCTTTTCTACACACAGACATATGATTTTCTTGTACTTGTCCGTGTGCCTAAAGTGTACTTCATCAGAAGCATGGTTTTAGAGGCTCTGTTTAAGATAAAGCACAGGACATTTCTTCAGTCGACTAAACCAAAGTCCAGGAGTTTGTGAGTGCCTCAAGTGTTTACCACAAAGCGTGGGAGAAGTTTTCTGCTCTGCTCTCGTTTGGGACTTTCCTACAGCTCGGTATCGACTGACTCTGACTCTGGTTTTAAAGTTAGAATGGAATGAGCCGTGAACATGTGACCTCAGAGAGGCCGGCTGAGGCGGCACCTTTCACCGTTTACAAAAAAGAATAATGACAATATGGCCTCCCATCCTGCACTCCTGCACATCCTGCACTCCTGCACTCCTGGCAACTCCTGCATCTGCACTGCCTTGCACTCCTGCACTCCTGCACTCCTGCACTCTGCACTCCTGGCACTCCTGCACGTCCTGGACTCCTGCACTCCTGCACTCCTGCACTCCTTGCACTCCTGCACTCTGCACTCCTGCACTCACTTGCACTCCTGCACTCCTCGCACTCCTGCACTCAGCTGCACTCCTGCACTCCTTGCACTTTCTTGCACTCCTTGCACTCTTGCACTCATTGCAACTCTTGCACATCTGCAACCTCTTGCACTCGTTGCACTCCTGCACTCCTGCCACTCTCTGCCACTCTTGCACTCTGCATGCACTCTTGCATCTCTTTGCACTCTTGCACTCTTGACCTCTAGCACTCTTGCACTCTTGCACTCTTGCACTCCTGCACTCCTGCACTCCTGCACTCTTGCACTCTTGCACTCTTGCACTCTTGCACTCTTGCACTTTGCACTCTTGCACTCTTGCACTCCTGCAACTTGTCACTCTATTTGACTCAAGTGTGTGGTTTCCATTTTGCACAAGTGAAGTGTGGACACGTGCAAGTCAGCGCTTTGTGAACGCAATATATAAATCTCAGCTGTTTGTTAGACTGCAGTTGCAATTCATCTCAAAAGCCACACTCTGAGCCTGTGGCGAAGTCCAGAGAGAAGCCTGTGGCGAAGTGCAGAGAGAAGCTGTGCGAAGTTGGCCAGAGGAAGCCTGTGGCCGTCAGAGAGAAGCCTGTGGCGAAGTGCAGAGAGAACTAGACTGATCCAACTAGTATTGGTACTTTATTTGTTACTCTTGTGGTCTATTTTTGCTTTGGAATTAAAGGGAATGAATTTTATCGAACTGTGGCATCGACATTGAGTATCAAGTGCATTCCTTTGGCCAATCAAACTGGTCTGAAGTGTTAGTTGTTTGCATCAACAGGTTGTGCACTAACCTGGCCATCTCCCATGAAGTCTCATATATGTTCAGAGGTCAAAACGCTGGGAGAATCCCCTGTCCAGTCCTCCTGCTGCTTGAGCTCTGACCAGTGTGGGTGGGCCAATCACAGTGCCAATTTATTTTACTTTACTGTAGCTCATTAGAAAATTAAACATTGGATTTTATGGAAGGAAATCCAACTGTCCCAGTGGCACGCCCGCGCCCCCCCAGTGGCACGCCCGCGCCCCCCCAGCGGCACGCCCGCGCCCCCCCAGCGGCACGCCCGCGCCCCCCAGCGGCACGCCCGCGCCCCAGTAACATGTCCCAGTGTTACCGGCTCTTCTTTTTGTCTCTCACAGGGTTCTCTGGTGAACACGATGAAGGAGGTCCGTCCCACAGCTTTCATGGGCGTGCCCAGAGTTTGGGAGAAGATGCAGGAGAAAATGAAATCCATCGGAGCAAAGTCTTCAACTGTTCGGAGAAAAGTGGCAGCTTGGGCCAAAGACGTGG
Source organism: Chaenogobius annularis (assembly GCA_015082035.1). Taxonomy (NCBI): domain Eukaryota; kingdom Metazoa; phylum Chordata; class Actinopteri; order Gobiiformes; family Gobiidae; genus Chaenogobius; species Chaenogobius annularis. The sequence goes on along the minus strand of BJKM01000328.1, from coordinate 158,655 downwards.
GACTTCAGGCCAATCTCAGCAAACTGAACCAGTACGTCAAGTTTAACATTAACTTGAGGCGCGAGATGTTCAGAATAATGTCCTGGAGCTCAGACGCCTGCTTGTCCCACAAAACTGTTTTATTATGATATGAACGTATTTTACTTTACACGCATTTTATGGCTTAAGAATATCTGGTTTCGAATGAGTCACCTGCTTGTCTCCATGGAGATGCCTAACAGATATGATAGACCTGGTTTAGGCCTGGTGGTACTCGGAAAGACACTTTTTTTCTTTTGTGGCACTTTTGTGTGAAAAAGTTTGAGAGCCACAATATTTAAACTATTAAAACCCCTCATCATTCGGGCGGATTACCCCCAAACACCTGACTAGAATGAGCCCCTGGACTCTGTAGATATCTGATTTACTCAATTATTAGTGGCAATAAGCAATGCACAAAAAAATCACACAAAAAATCACACAAAAAATCACACAAAAAATCACACAAAAAATCACACAAAAAATCATAAAAAAATAAAAAACCACCACAAAAAAACACAAAAAATAAAAAATAAAAATCACAAAAAAACCACACAAAAAAGCACAAAAAAATCACACAAAAAAATCACCAAAAAATTACTAAAAATCACAAAAAATCACAAAAAAATCACAAAAAATGAAAATGTAGGGACTTGTAAAGAAGTCCAGTTGGAATGTTTAGGAAAGGCCTATTCAAATCTTTCAAACTGATCCTGATTCATCCCAAAATTATTGATTTGACTGGAAATAAGTGGGTTAGCTTTATTTTCCTTTCACGTGCCCATTTTATCAGACAGTGGACAAAAAGGAATAAAGAAAGGTTAAAGAAAGCTGCAGGAAGAGCTGAGTATTAAGTGACAAGTCTATATTTTTTTTGTATACATTTTTGAATATTCCGTTTGGTCAGTCCCGTTTCCTCATCTCTTGGCTGCTGTCGTGACACATCTCTCCTTTCAGAAACGGTGCGAGCGCTCCGCCTTCCCTCAGCTACCACATCGCCAAGAAGCTGGTGTTCAAAAAGGTGCGCAAGGCTCTGGGGCTGGACCGCTGCAGTAAATGCTTCACCGGCGCCGCGCCCATCACCAAAGACACGCTGGAGTTCTTCCTCAGCCTCAACATCCCCCTGTACGAGCTGTTCGGGATGAGTGAGAGCTCCGGCCCGCACACCATCTCCGTCCCAGAGGCCTTCAGGCTCACCAGGTATGCGCTCGTATTAAAGGACGCACATCATGCATTTTTCTGTAGTGATTGGCCTTTAAACACGAGCATCAGCACCTTTTTTTAAGTTTGGCGTCACATGTTTCAGAACAAAAAACAAACAAACATAAAAACATGCCTCTGACATGACATGACTTTTCCCACACGGAGAACTGAACTATCCATCTAGTGGCAGCAGAGGGAATTACATACATATTTGAATGGCAGAACCTGCAGCAACACTTTAGTAACACAACGAGTTTGGCACAATTGTGTAGCTCAAAAGTGTTAAACTTGTGTCCAACTGCAGTTCCTCCATGGCTCTTACCCATTCACGACTGCTGAGCGTTCTGTTTGAAGACACATTATATTTGTCAGGAGCCGTAGGGTTTGGATAAGATCAGAACGTGCACAGTAAAACACAGCTCTGAGGGACTGGACGCGCTGAGATGGACTGGACCTGGACGCGCTGAGATGGACTGGACCTGGACGCGCTGAGATGGACTGGACCTGGACGCGCTGAGATGGACTGGACCTGGACGCGCTGAGATGGACACTGGAACCTGGACGAGCTGAGATGGGACTTGACCTGGACGATGCTGAAGATGTACTGGACTGGACGCGCTGAGGTTGACTGGACCTGTGACGTGGCGTGGCGCGGAGGGAGGGACTGGGACCTGGACGAGCTGACTCACTGCTACTCGCGACCACCCTGGACGCCCGCCTGACGGTGCGACTGGACCCCTGGACAGCCGCTGAGACTCTCGATTGGACTTTGACGCGACTGAGAAGTTGGGACCTGGACATCTGACCGCGCCCCTGAGCGTGCGACTGCGCGACCTGGACCGCGCTGACCCTGGAACGAGGCTGAATGGACTGGACCTGGACGGCTGAGGTGGACTGGACTGGACGCGCTGAGTGGACTGGACCTGCGCGCTGAGTGGACTGGCCGGACGCGCTGAGATGGACTGGACTGGACGCGCTGAGGTGACTGGACCTGGACGCGCTGAGTGTGTGACTGGACCTGGACGCGCTGACCTGGACGAGCTGAGATGGACTCGGAGCTGGACGCGGCTGAGGTGGACTGGACCTGACGCGCTGGAGATGGGATGGACCCTGGACCGCGCCTGAGGTGCGGACCTGGACGCGCTGAGGCTGGACTCGGACTGGACCGCGCTGAGATTGGAACTGGACCCTGGACGAGCCTGAGATGGACTGGGACCTGGACGCGCTGAGCGGGAGGACTGGACGAGCTGGATGGACTGGACCTTGGGACAGAGCTGAGATGGACTGGACCTGACGCGCTGACTGGACGAGCTGAGATGACTGGACCTGGACGAGCTGAGATGGACTGGACCTGGACGAGCTGAGATGGACTGGACCTGGACGCGCTGAGGTGGATGGACTGGACGCGCTGAGATGGACTGGACCTGACGCCTGAGAATGGACGGACTGGAGCGCTGAGGTGGACTGGACCTGGACGCGCTGAGGTGGACTGGACCTGGACGCTGCTGAGATGGACTGGACCTGGACGAGCTGAGATGGACTGGACCTGGACGAGCTGAGTGGACTGGACCTGGACGCTGAGGTGGACTGGACCTGGACGAGCTGAGATGGACTGGACCTGGACGCGCTGACCTGGACGAGCTGAGATGGACTGGACTGGACGAGCCTGAGATGGACTGGACCCTGCGACGAGCTGAGCCTATAGGACTGGACCAATGGACGAGACTGAACTAGGACCGCGCTGAGGTGGACTGGACCTGGACGGCTGAGATGGACTGACCTGACTGAGCTGAGATGGACTTGGAACCTGACGCCGCTGAGGTGGACTGCTTGGACTATGCTGAGATGGATCTGGACCTGGACGGAGGCTGAGGATGGAGCTGGACGCTGGAGCGCTGACCCTCGCCGACGCGCTGAGGTGGACTGGACCTGGACGCGCTGAGGTGGACTGGACGCGCTGAGGTGGACTGGACGCGCTGAGGTGGACTGGACCTGGACGCGCTGAGATGGACTGGACACGCTGAGATGGACTGGACAAGTTAACTGTTTATTTATTTTTTCATACTTTATTTGTTTCTAGATTTATAAACAAAACAAAAATAACACAGAAAACGGAACACAAATCGACAAGAGAAAATAAATTAAAAGAAAATACAAAGTAGACAACAACTAAAGATAAATACAAACAAAATCACTGCATATTTAAATTGAAATAAAAGTTTAATTTGGTCCAAAGTCGGTCAAATTTGTCCTTTTCCAAATTAAGTCTGAATGTCATTTTTACCTTTTGTTTGATGTCCGTTACTATGTCAGTCCAGTTCTTGATCGTTGGCGATGTTTGTGTCGTCCATTTCTTTTTTCCTGCCCCCAAAAGCACACTCCAAATGTATCCACTGGTTGTGTCCATGGCAGGAGTTTTGAGGCCCAAAAACATTGCTCTAAATTTAAGCGTGATGGCAATGTCAAAAACTCAGCATTATTTATTTCAGTCCAATAACTCTGAACGACTGGACAGAAAAACACGTGATAGTGGTTTGTGTCCTGGCTGCCACACTTTCTCCAACAGTCTCTATGATGTTTGGGGAGTTGAAGAGCTTGTGTGTTTATAGTTTCTTCAGTAGTTTTAAGTGGCCGTTGTGTGTCCAGTGTGGGGAAGGAGATCCCCGGCTGCAGGACGAAGCTGCAGAGTCCAGACGAGGAGGGAAACGGTGAGATCTGTCTGTGGGGCCGTCACGTCTTCATGGGCTACCTCAACATGCCCGACAAGACCGAGGAGGCCCTGGACTCTGAGGGCTGGCTCCGCTCCGGGGACCTGGGCAAACGCGACGAGAACGGCTTCCTCTTCATCACCGGAAGGATCAAAGGTAAACGCAAGACTTGATTCCGTACGATTATGAGGGGCTTGTTTTATTTGAGCATCAGCAGACGAAGGTGGGTGAAGGAAACAGAAATGCTGGCTAAAAAATATATTTGAGGAAAGTTTAAAAAATATATAAATGCAATTGTGAAAATTAAAAAACAAATATATTTGAGTGCAATATAATATAATATAATATTCCATCCATTCTCGAGCAACGAAGTCTGATTTATACATTTTAGGTTCTTTTTTAGAAGGACAAAACATTGAATACTGCATAAAGACAGGTATTTGCAAAAGGACAGACACAAAAAAGAGAAAAACTAAGTGATATCTGAAGGAACAGTGCAAGAAACACATTTCAATATCGTCAACATCACAGATCCGATACATGGTACTCGATACATGGTACTCGATACATGGTACTCGATACATGGTACTCGATACCTACTCGCAACACAATAATATCATACTTTTTGCAATAATGTCTATATTTCACATGATATTCTGGGGTATATCACTATTTTTGTAAGAACCAAATACCTTGTTAAACCACAAGCGGCACTGTTCAAAAAGAAACTTGAAACGGTTAAAATTCTCACATTTTTACCAACAAAACATGTGATAAAATATGTTAAAAGTATCACATAAACTAACAAAATTGTAGCACCGGCAAAGTAATTATGTACCAAAAAATACTCATGCAGAAAGGGAGTTCAGTGCATTCAGACCGCCCACATTAAAGCGCCCCCTACAGGCCGGACGACTCATTGAACTCAAATGCAGTTAAGAGCTAGAAATGATAAATATCACAGAATAGTAAATTTTTTAGTTTATAATTTCACTTCCTGTTGTAATTGATGACATCACATTAGGAAATTATCCCAGCAAACATGGAAAACTCATCTAAATTCACATTATTTTTACATGTTCAGCGTTTAAACAGACCAAATTAAAGTCACATTTGAAAATCGTCTGCACTTTGTACTCGTTTATCATCATGATGTTTAGATATTTTAGCACACTCCCTGTCAACATAAAGCACCGTAGAGTAAGAGAGTAGAAACGTGACTGCAGTATTTACGCTGAAGTCTGCTCAGAAGGTCAGGTTCATCAAAGTGGAACCCCTCTGTCGGGAGTCCCTTGCGTCATTAAAGTTGTGTTCGTGTGTTTCAGAGCTGATCATTCACGGCCGGAGGAGAAAACGTGGCTCCTGTTCCATCGAGGACGCGGTGAAGGAGCAGGTCCCGATCATCAGCAACGCCATGCTCATCGGGACAAGAAGAAGTTCCTGTCCATGCTCATCACCATCAAGTAAGAAAAAAACCCCAAAACCTCTTTACACTCAGAAATAATGTTGTAGTTAATGAAAGATCAGACTTAAACGTCACACTTTTGCTCTTCTCATCTTGAAAGAGCAGAAAATGTTTACAAATGTCGCCATCTGGTTGGTCACGATAGAAAGAACCTTTTCCGACCGGGCACTCAAATTTAAATCTGGACATTTGTGCTGCGATTTATGACACATTTAGAAATGACACGATTCAACTTTTTGAAACGACTGTATTTCAGAAGTGGCAGAATAATAAAACGTGTTGATTCTTTCACGTCGCTCGTGTTGCTTCTATTTCTAGTTTGTTTTAGTGCTTTTTTATTCTTGTATCTGGAGTGTTAAATGTGTTTCTGCGCAGACATAGTTCTTATGAAACATTTAGCCTCTTTTAAATCCATCGACGCTGACATCAAATGTTCAAATATGGACATAAATACACAATACATTTGACTTGATTTACTTGACTGCACGGACTAAAAATGGCCCAAACCAAAGACATGAGCAGTAACACGGGACTAACATAAACTGTGGACCTCTGCGTTTTTACAATTTGCCCCAGGTCCACAGTAAAAAACTAATCCTGAGAGCTTAAGATAAGATAAATGTCATTAGAATAGTCCCTAACCTCGTCGTGTGTGTGATAAAAGTATATAAAATGTCATTAGAATAGTCCCTAACTGCTCGGTTGTGTGTGATAAAGTTATATAATGTCATTAGAAGTCCCTAACCTGCGTCTGTGTGTGATAAATAGGTAAATGTCATTAGAATAGTCCCTTACCTGCGTCATGGCCTGATAAAATAGGTAAATGTATATAAGATTAGTCCCTGACATGAGTCTTGTGTGTGATAAAATAGGTAAATGTATTCGGATAGTCCCATACCTGCTTCTTGTGTGTGATAAAAATTAGGTAAATGTATTAGAAATAGTCCGCTGACATGAGTCTTGTGTGTGATAAAATAGGTTAAATGTATTAGAATAGTCCCTGACATGAGTCATGTTGCCTGATAAATAGGTAAATGTATTAGGATAGTCCCATACCTGCGTCTTGTGTGTGATAAAAATAGGTAAATGTATTAGAATAGTCCCTACCTGCGTCTTGTGTGTGATAAAATAGGTAAATGTATTAGAATAGCTCCTTACTGCGTCTTGTGTGTGATAAAATAAGTAAATGTATTAGAATAGTCCCTGACATGAGTCTTGTGTGTGATAAAATAGGTAAATGTATTAGAATAGTCCCTGACATGAGTCATGTGCCTGATAAAATAGGTAAATGTATTAGAATAGTCCCTTACCTGCGTCTTGTGTGGTCCAGTGCCAGGTGAACGCCGACAGCGCAGCTCCAGAGGACGAGCTCACTCCGGAGGTGGTGGAGCTGTGCCGCAGACTGGGCAGTAACGCCAACCGAGTATCAGAGCTCGCCGCAGGAAAAGACCGCGCCATCAACACCGCGATACAGGAAGGCATCAACCGAGTCAACGAGAGAGCCACGTCCAACGCCCAGCGCATCCAGAAGTGGCTCATCCTCGACAAAGACTTCTCCATCCCCGGGGGAGAGCTGGGTGAGGGAACGCGTGCGCCACGTTTGTGCCAAGGGAACCGTCTTTGGCTTGTTTTTATTTACTGTTTACCTGAAAGTTTTGATTGTGTTCATTTTTCTTGGTGGAAAAAAAATTGTAATAAGTGTAATATTTCAAAGGTAAAGTAAATCTATAGTGTCAAAAAGAAACTGGATGCATTATGAACATGAATTAGATTCAGGTTGGGTTTTTTTGCACATATTTGAAAAATACAGTAGTATTTTAGGGATTTGCACTGTGAAATAAATGTTTCAGTTAACATTTTAAGAAAGGTAATTTCAAAACACAATTTCAAATTATTCAAATTTAAGGCAAGACGGGCGCAACGGAAAAAACCTTAGACACAAACTATTCTGTTTTAACCATCTTTTTGCAGCCAGTAGGTGGCGCCAAAACTCAGTACTGTCAAAAACGGCAGCGATAAAGATGTTCGTTTTGTTTTGTTATATACTCCAGAGCAGGTTTAAATGGTACAAGTATACATTTTTCTGGCATTTATTTAAACTTTTTAAGGGCAAATTGTATGCATTATGTGTCGTCATGTAATGTTTTCATATAAAATAAGGTGTGAAAATCGTAAAAAAAATTACTTTAAATTTCATGGAAAATAAAATATCACAGAAGGAAATTTGGATGTTTTTAAGTAAACAAAATCTTACTGAACGTTGGTGTAAAAATTCAAATTTCACCACATTTTTTGGCGTTCAAACTTGAATAAATCCAAATTTTGTTATAAACACAATGAGACGTTTTTTTCCACATGTAAGAATAACAAGCAAACAAAAACAATGAAAAAGTCGCCTGTCACGTCTCACCTTGATGAAAAATAAAAGGGTCGTAGTAGTAGTGGTAGTGGTGGTGGTGGTGGTAGTAGTAGTAGTCTTGAGCGCACATCTAATAAAACGTTTGCTCCTCCCCAGGCCCGACCATGAAGCTGAAGCGTCCGATCGTAGCCAAGCTGTACAAGGAGCAAATCGACAACTTTTACAAAGAAGTGCCGACGCCCACGAGCCCCGACGCTCCTGTGCCGCCGAAATAAACGCCGCCGCTCGTCGTCCTCCATCGTCACTCCTCTCACGCGTGTCTTCGTTTCTGCCTGAAGCTTTGGCCCTCGTCCGTGTTTACATTTTACCGCTATAACTGTATAAAAGAAGTGAAACGAGCTTTATTTGTTACGTTTAAGCTGATTATTTATTGGTATTGTCGACGGTGATACCTGAACCAATGAAGTCTAAGCAGCTACATGTGAACGAAGTGAATTTTACCGTCTTACTTGATGAAAAGTAGTTTTTTTGGGCTTAAACTGTAATTTTTCCAAGTTTTTTTGTTTGTTTTATGGCTCTCCACGTTGCGTTACAGGAAAACTAAGCAAATGTTCTGGCTCTCAGCTTGAAAAAGTACTTTGAAATTGAAGAAAACATTCAATTGTATCGTCTGGACTGGTTTTTAGACGAACAAAACGTTTCAACTCTCATCCAAGAGTCATTCTCAATCTGCGAATCGAGTTTGGGAACTTTACATCTTACTCTGTGTAGGCCCTGCCCACCTCACCGAGTACCTGACGGGGGAGCGAAAGTCAGGTTACAGTAGGATGGGCCGTCAGTAAACAAAGAGAGTAGTCTCAAGTGAAACCAAACACTCCCTGTATCAGGAGGTCCCGCCTGGTGGGCAGGGCTTACAGAGTAGGATATAAACGGAGTTTCCAGACTCTGTTTGCAGATTGAAAATGACTCTTGGATGAGAGTCGAAACGTTTTGTCCAGATGATACAACTGCATTTTTTCTACAATGGAACACTTCTGGACGAACGGGGGATTACGCCTTTAAAACGTTCAAAAATCCTTAACTCGTATCCATTTAAAGCCATATTTTACTTTGTGTTCAATCTTTTTTTCTACCTTCACGACCTCTTTTTTTCCTGTGTAAATTTGACATGTTTGTGATATTGTAAATATTGTTTTTATTTTAAACAAAGCCTCATCTTATCACTCGTCATATTTATTCTCGCGGCAGGCGTTTATGGATCAGCGCAGCAGAGGTTTGATGCATATCATTTGCACTTGAAAATGCATCGCAGCGGATCATCAAACGTGCATCAGATATATCAGTCAAGTTATTATAATCCAAAGAGCTGCTCCTGTAAATGAAGTAATTGTACAGAGTATCTGAGCCAGTTCAGGCCTCGCGGATATGACGGTGGGTTGGGCTTTTCTGGGTGAAGGGGATCAACTTGGAACTGTAGATTGTAAAAGGTTTTGCGGCGGCTTTTAAACAATCGTGGCCGGCCGCAGGGAGGAAACCGGCCCGGACGATCCTGGATCCGCCCGACCCGCGACGAGCCACTGCGGTGACGTCAGAGGGAAGTTCTGTCAATTTAAATTATGTTTGTTGTCGTGACAGCCGAGGAATAAAAGTGGCAGAACGAAATGAGTCTCGTCCATTCCATTTCATGCTTTCTATAGCTTTCAGGGTGCGTTCCGATTTGTACCTCACCAACCGGAGCTAAACCTGGACGAGAACAAAACCTGGACGAGAACAAAACCTGGACGAGAACGAAACCTGGACTAGAACAAAACCTGGACTAGAACAAAACCTGGACTAGAACAAAACCTGGACTAGAACAAAACCTGGACTAGAACAAAACCTGGACTAGAACAAAACCTGGACTAGAACAAACAAAACCTGGACTAGAACAAAACCTGGACTAGAACAAAACCTGGACTAGAACAAAACCTGGACTAGAACAAAACCTGGACTAGAACAGGACTAAATCTGGCCAACACCAAGTGGCTGCTTTATCATATTAATTGGTAGATGTTTAATGTGTGGAAAAGGACTGGACTGACATTATAATTGGCATATACTTAATTTGGAAAGGGATGAATTTGACCATTGTAACAAGTGTTATTATGTAATAAGTCAGTAACAAAGGGTAAATAGGCTAAGTACAGGAGGGCCGGCTACTGGAGGGCAGGGCTCCGTGAAAAAGAACTGAACAAGTATTGAGTAAAGAATGTGTACAGTACAAAAGAACTGAAAAGATATACAACACTGCATCTTAAAATAACAGTTTTGAATGAAATAAATCAAATCATCCGGAATCTGACACTATTGAAAGTGACCCCCGGTGTGAGAGACGGCGCCACAACGTACCACGCAAACGTCCTTAGAGTTCTTGCCTGGAGGTCGTTGATACGAGTCGGTGGGACATTAAGGACAGGCTGCAGAGCCTCTGACCAGGCCAAAGTAGACTTAAGGAACAGTGTGGGGGGCCGATTCATCTACCTCGCTGTCACACAACAGGGTCTTTAGAAATAAACTTGGCCTTTTGTACACATACATACAAATAAAACATGGAGCTAAGGCTAGGCTAACATTAGCTTACAAATTACAATATATTACCCAAGTGCTAAAGGGTGCGCATGGCAGCGTCTTAGCATCAACATGCTAACTTAAGCATGAGCAGGCTAACATTAGCATGCTAATTAGCATTAGCTAAAACAACCGACATTCCTGATTACAATACATATGGACCCATTTATAATGGGACCCCGTGTTAGCCTTAGCTTGTTAGCTATGCTAACATGATTTCATGTGCAGGTGATTTCAGGAGCACGTGACCAGCTCCTCCCCCAAACAGCGGCTTCACAAATACAGGTTCTCAGCCTTTTCAGGTATTACATGTGTCTCATGTGCATCATGTGCATCAGGGCAGCTTATATACCCAGAAAGCCTGTGATTGGATGATTGGCCCTGTGGGCGGTGAAGAGTGGAAAACCTGGACCGGGCCCTGGATTGAGCATGATACAATTTGGCGACAGGATTAATGCTGATTTTCACCCAGGATTACAGAAGATTCAGGACCAACTGCGCCGCAGGGTTCAGTGGAACTCTGTTTTCCTGTTTTCAAACATTTAAAAACTGAAAGCAAAAAAATATAAGGAAAAATAACTGCCAGATAAACATCTTTGTTTTGAACGACCAAGAAGTACAGTTAATACTTTGCTTTGTCCAAGTGGTCAAAGAGCACGAGAGGGAGAGCGACCACAGAGCAGAGCCAGAGGGTCTTTAGTGCTCACGTTTGAATGGTCCTCTGGCAACAGTCATCCTGGTGTTTATTGATCAGCCTTTATCAGTGGACCTCCTCTCGCAGACACTCTGGACTCGATGGTCCGTGGATCACGGTTATGGGCGGTCCGTGGATCACGGTTATGGGCGGTCCGTGGATCACGGTTATGGGCGGTCCGTGGATCACGGTTATGGGCGGTCCGTGGATCACAGTGATAGCCGAGGCTGATGTGACCGTTTGACCCCATTGACTTGACCTCACCGTGAACCCACTCCGTCAGGTCAGACAGGGGTCAAACAGAGGTCAAACAGAGGGCAGCAGCACCACACACACACAGACAGTACTTATGACTTTATTAATAATATGTTTTCAAAATAAAAATTAACATTAAAATAACAGGGTTTGTCCTTCTTAACAACTTGCATCATACGGCCACATGGTGGCATTGCAACGCCAAGTTTTTTAAAAATACCAAATTGTTCTCTTGCCTCCAGTTCGTTTGTCCCGCTGTGGACTGACACACATGAAGCTCCCCTTTAAACAGAACCAAACCGTTATAAATACAGGCAACCCAGTCCCCAGACACAAGCACTGACACGGGACCCCAGACATGCCCCTCCCCCGCCCCACGGTCACCATCAGGACCCACAGCTCCTTCTGTATTTTACATGTAATGACGCATTCTGAGCTAGGCCGGTTTCCTATGACATCTTATTATCGTCTCCTTTCCAGTCAGCCGCGCTCGGTCTGCTCCGGAAAAGTGAAAGAACCGCGTGGGAAAAGGCCGTGCCAACCCGGGCACCACAAACGCCACAATTTAAAAACGTACAACCAAAAGGAGAGACTAAGAATTGCATAAAGCTCGCCCATTGTAGACCAATCAGGGACGCATTTAAAACGGCAATTAGTGCAGAAAATAGTTAGCAATTTCTTGGTTTGCCTTCTGTTGTTGCTCCGGACGAGACGGAGCGCGGCTGACCGGACGCCGTGACCGGACGCCGTGACCGGACGCCGTGACTTCCCACCGAAAACCTAAAACGTGTGGTGGACGAAGGACATTCGACAAACGCGCGACGACATCGGGTCCATTTTCCAACTGGAAGCAGCGCGAGTTTAGACCCTCCAGCAGGAATCCAACGCTTGTGGGCGCTCCAGACACACAGAATGCACAGGGAAACGTCCCCATGACAACAGTTTCTCCTAACACAGCTTGTCCGTGTGTGAGTAAAAAGTGATAAAACATGCCAAAAACAATGACAATTAAATAAAACAACTTGGCAAAGAAAACCTCGGATAGTATTGCATGTAAATATTGTATAAAATCCTTAAAAATAGTCTAAGTAACTACATAAGTACTGAAGTCGTCACAGCCAAAAGTGCAGAGGTCCATAAATAAAACATTAACTGTCGTGGGCCGTCCCGTGAACCCACTTGACCAAAAAATACAAGGGACTGAAAAGAACCCGTGGCCCGAGGTCGGAGTTCACGGACCGGGATTAAAGAGTTCCCACGTCGAGGGAGGGAGAGAGAGAGAGAGAGAGAGAGAGAGAGAGAGAGAGAGACGCGGCGTTGGAGTTTGGAGTTTGTTTATGGCGCCGCGCGTTAAGCCGCGGGTCCGGGGTTCTCACAGAGGCGCGGAGGCCCGGCGTTCTCACAGAGGCGCGGCAGACCGGGGTTCTCACAGAGGCGCGGAGGCCCGGGGTCCTCAAAGAGGCGCGGAGGCCCGGTGGTTTCACAGAGGCGCGGAGGCCCGGGGTTCTCACAGAGGCGTGGCCGACGGGATTCTCAAAGAGGCGCGGAGGCCTGGGGGTCCTCAAAGAGGCGCGGAGGCCCGGGGGCCTCAAAGAGGCGCGGCGGACCGGGGTTCTCACAGAGGCGCGGAGGCGGGGTTCTCAAAGAGGCGCGAAACCCGGGGTCCTCAAAGAGGTGCCGCGGCCCGGGGTCCTCAAAGAGCGTGGCGGGCCGGGGGTCCTCAAAGAGAGCGCGGAAGCCCGGGGTCCTCAAAGAGGTGCCGCGGCCCGGGGTCCTCAAAGAGGTGCGCGGCCCGGGGGTCCTCAAAGAGGCGCGGCGATGTTTCCACCAAGTGAAAAAACCGAGTCAGAGCGCGGAAGCGTGACCGATGCGTTTGGGCTGGAGAGGTTTGAAATAGGGATTTTTAAAAAAAAATTCAAAATCATACGACACAAGATTTGTATTAAAATGCATTGACATTATTTTGTTTAATGCATTCTTTTGTTTGTTCTGTCTTATTTTGTGTCGTCTTTGCTTTTTTTGGTTGTTTATTTGTAGTAGTTTTTATTACAATCATAATTTGGCGTTTAGTCATTTCATTATCATAAATTTATTTTTTTTTTTTTTTTATCCGTCTAGTATCAAACGTGATAAAACTGTGGATTGGTTTGTCACGTAGATGTAGAAAAATAAATAATAATCTGTAATTTAACCGTGGCATTGTAATCGTAGCTCCATCGCAGCTAAAAAAAAATCATTAAAAAAGAGAAAAATGACAAAAATTTCAAAAAAAAACCTGCACGAGAATTTCCGACTAAACTTTCGGCTAAAATGAAGCGGCTACAACAAAACCTGAGATTCTTTTACAATTGTGAGGAATAAAAAAAAGAGAATTCACCTTTCCTTTGTCTTTGCTCGATTAAAAACGACTTTAAACGGGTAAAAAAAACATAAAAGCAGCTCGTTTTTTAAAGGCGTATTTCCTGTGAATGTCGTTTATCTGTCTTTCATCGACTTTTTTATCACCGTTTTGTTGGCTCTTCCACAATAATCGATGTCAAGATGACTCAAGTTAATGGATCGTGATTATTCAGGCCACATGTAAAACTAAAATATTACAATCGTGACTGTTTTAGAAGCCAAATGTGGTCTTTTTAATTCAATCTTCAACCCATGGTCCAAAAAAAAAAAAAAAATTGCGACTAAATCGTTGGATCCGGAAGCTAAAATGTGATACCGTGACGTCCCGAAACCACAATTCCGTAAAGCACTGCGCGGCTGTTGGGATTTTACGCTTTTAAAAAAAACATTTGAAGGTATTTTTGAGCACTAAAAAACACCCGTAAATGAAATAAAACGCTTTCAGACGTGGAAGACAAAGAACAAACGCCGACCAAACTGACTCATAGTTTCTGCAAATGGTGGAAAACGGGGCTTGTTTGTAGGGCACGTAAGGCGACGACGAGGACCAAGTGTCACCACGGAGACACGTTTCACCAGAAAAAAACAAAACAAAACCTAGACGCGGCTCGTCACAGGGTCGAGAACCGCGGCAACACAACAGTGGATTAAAGCTATCGAAGTGAACGGACGAGGCCTTTTTATTATCATTATTATTTTTTTGTTGTATTTTTTGTATTTTTTTTCAACACAGTGAGTTTTGTGTGTGTGTGTGTGTTCGGCGTGCCAGGGGGCGCCACGGAAACCAACGCCACAGGAGCCGGAGAGGTCCGAGAGAACGTTTTCGGGAATCCGGTCTCACAAAGCTGGTTCTGGCTCGCGACTCGCACGTCAAAAAAATAAATAAAATAAAAGCGCGGGCAGGAAAAAGGCACTGAAATGTTGAAATGACGGTCGCGGCGAGCGCAAAATGCGTTTGGCCTTAGCGAAGCGATCTCGCGGACGTTTGTGCTTTTGTTTCCTCGGCGATAAACGACGCACGGACGTAAACGTGACGAGAGTACCGCGTTACATTTACACAACCGCACACTTTCATCGCACTCGTATTGTCGTTTTGATTGTTTCGTGTGTGTGAGGCTAAAGCTGCACAATGCCGCGATATCGATAGAGCGTAACTGCGATATCGGAATACTGCACTATTTGACACGATATTTTCAGTTACACAGACAAAAACAGACTAAATCGATGTTTATTTTAAACCCAAAAAGGAAAATAATGAGTAAATAATTGCCTTTTTTCCAACGTTTTGCTTTTGCAATCCGTACATTTGCGTCAGGTGGAGGACGTTGGCGTTATTGCGACACTTCTACTTAAGAGTGCCGTTACGTTCAAATATATTGAGTTACTTTTCCCACGGAGGGCAACATATTTCTGGTCCCTTCTTGTAAAAAAAATAAAAATAAAATCGCATCATCTAACGTTTTGTCCTTCCAAAAACGTCAAATTCCGAATCAGAATTTCACTTTTCCAACTGAAATATCTAAACTATACAAGCTTGTTTTCATACGTTTGATGAACTTAATTTGCTTTGCGTTTTTGAGCGTCACGTCACAGTTTTTGTACTTCCAACTTGAGCAATGTTATTTGGAAGAATTTGCTTCAGTTTGGACCGTAAACCATTTAAAAAGACATCTCAATTCCACGGCGAAATTCACAGTAAATCGTTTGCGCGAGCGGCGGCGTTAAAAACCCCGCGCGCCGTTTGTCTCATTAAACGCGGACGATTAAATGAAAAGGTTTAGAGTGACGCCATAATCTCTTGAAATGAATTATAGTTTAGAAACTTAGTGCGCTTTTAAGATATTACGCTACAGAGTTTGACCGTTTTGGATCATTTTTGTTGAGATTTTAAAGATGCTTTTCAACAGTTTTCCGACGTTAAATGTGATAAACCGTCTGAGGTTTTTTTGACGCTCCATCCCAGAATTATGAACGTTACCGTAGCGATTTAACAATTTAAAACTAGACATCACACCTTTTGAATAGGAGAAAGATTTGAGCCGTGTCGAGTCCAATAAACGACTTCAATGACTCATTATAAAACGCTAAAATATATTAATGTGCGTTTAGAAAAGGAGCTTTCTGGGATTGTCCTGCTTCAGAGTTCAGTAGCACGAAGAAGTTGTTGTTTTTAGCCGTAGCATTATTCCGAAAAAGTGTGTCACGGAGCGTTTCAATCCCGTTTAAATCCATAGAAAGTGAGAAGATGAGTTTTAAAAATACATTACAGCAACAGAACACGACTAACTCCACCATCGAGAACTGGAGTTGTTGAAAGTGACATCATTCCGATTTAGCCCTTTAGTTTTTCAATTAAAAACATTAAACGAAACGTAACAAATCTGTGCGCTAACGCGAAAATGCTATGCTATGTCACTGCAGAAATGAAGAAGAGATGAGTTTTCCTGCGGATTAAACAAGACTTGATCCATAACCAGCTTTGTGAGAGCGTGTAATCTTATGTTAGGCTTAAAAAGGTGCAGCGTGTAACTTTTCTGGCGCTCGCTTTGCCTCGAATGTTCCGCAGTATGGCATTTAAAGTACACATATTCTGCATTATTTGTACCGTTGGTGTGCTTTAAACATGCGCTCGGAAACATTTGTTCATCTTTTACTGTAGAACTTAATGTAAGCGTCAGCCAGGCCATTTTGTGCCGGAGCGCCGTCTACTGGCAGCAGAGCGGATTACCAATAAACAAAAGCTAGCCCCGACATGCTAACGCGAGCACACAGTTGTAACAAACGTGATTGGAGGCAGAAACGCTGATTTATGGACTTGCAACGTTTTAGTTAGAGCTGCGGAGGTTTTAAAGTCTGGGAAACTTGAAACAGCGCGTTTTCTGAGGTTCAGGCGTAGATTTACTCAACAGGTTCAACGGCACAAGCGTGAATGAAGCCAAATACAACTCTCAGGCGTGTTTTTTGATGAAGGAGCACGATTAAAGCTCAAAAAAGGAGACGTTGCATAAAACGTGTCGTTAAACACCAGCGTGTGCATGTTGTTGTTTTTTTTAATGTCTTCAGACTAAATGCCATACTGCGGAATATCCCGAGAAAACGAATAACAAGCGGGAAAGTTGCACGGTGAACCTTTGACATCAGACAAGTCTTTCCCCCCGAAAAGCGCTCATGGCACAAGCGAGACCGCTGTGAGACACCGGGAGCTGGTCGCCAAGCTTCTTTGTTAGCACACATTTCTAGTAGCGGTGCATGTTTTTTTTTGTGTTTAAACTTTTTTTTTTTTTTTCCGAAGACGGAGAAGAAAGAAGAGGCAGCAGCAGCAGCAGCAGCAGCTTGGAACCGCTCCGCCGTCAATTCACAAAAGCACTTGAAGAGTCCATTCAAAAACAAACCGAGTGGGAGCCTCTCAAAAGCACAACACGGCGCTAAGAACTAGAGCTAATGATTAAATACTTCGTCCGGCGCTCCCCTGGTCGACGCGGAATCTACCGTCGCTAGGATAACAACGTGACCACCTACAGTGAAGTGGGGGAAAGGGGGAAAAAAAAAGGACCGTACACAAGATGAGAAGACGAGCGAAGATGTAAGCAGTTTTTAAGACAATACTGGATATTCAGGCATCCCATTAACACTTGTGCCCCCGGGGGAACATCGGGGGAACATTGGGGTGGGGGTGGGGACCGTGGCTAACCCCCCTCTCGCTGAAAGTTGAAAGAAAAAGGCACTAGAGAGGAGCTGTGGCTAGCCGTAGAAAAGTAAAAGCGATATATATACATTCATAGCTCGCAATCTGGGAATAAATACACACAATTGTAGAAAAATAAAAACTTTCAAAAAAGCGTGGCCCCGTTTGTGTTTGTTTGTATCGCTTCTCGTTGGTTGTTGTTGTTGTTGTTGTGGGGGGGTTTTTTTTTGGAATCTGGGAGACGACGACGACGACGACTATGGCTACTTTTCGCGGCTTGGTAAGAAAGGTTTTCCGCCCCCCGTAGCCCTGCATGCCGGCGCCAGAAGAAGGCAGTCGAGTCCATGCGCGTCACGCTGAGCAGAGGCTCGACTTTCAGAAATGCGTTCCGGAAGTCACAAACCAATAAGCCAGCGGTAATAAGGCGAGCGAGTGGCTAATGCTCATGTGTCGTGGAGTTAGCAGAGCTCGGGATTGCGTCGTCGTAAGGATTTTCACTTTTTCCCGGCGTTAAATGAACAGAGTTTGAAGGTCTTTTGGTCCGTTTGCTCTCTCGACGCACGTTCACGTGGAAACGATGTCCACTCTGCACCTGAACATGTTCTAGCATTTCATTTAATCCACTTACAATATCGCATAGAAATCTATGGACGTGAGTTTAAAGGCCGCGTTCTCCAGACGCGTTGTTCTCTCATACATACATAAAAAGGACATAAAGGTCTGCGCCGACACACAAACGTCACCATGTCGACCGTAAGACTTTAACACGTCGGACTGAAGGATTTGCTGATAATATTCAAGTTTTTACCAAAAGAAATTAGGCAAAACTAGAATTTTGACACCACTTTTCAGTAAGATCTCTACTCAATGACTCATATTAAGATATTTAAGATCCCCTCTGTACATGTTTGTGTCTAATATGTCTATTTTAATGAAGCAAGACATTTAAACTTGGCTTTATCCATTTTTCAGATTTTTATGTCCCAAATATGTGCGATTTAATGTAAAATGTCTCATTAATATAAGAAAACATTACATGAAAATCTGAATACAAGTAAACTACATGTGTGTTTAAATGCTGGATGTAAGATTTGTCCCTGCTGACTGAGGGGTCCCTGCTGACTGAGGGGTCCCTGCTGACTGAGGGGTCTTAAGACGCCAAACACGTTTATGACGCTTCATCCCGAGCTCTGTTTGAAAACCTATTGTGAAACTATGGCGCATTTCAGCCTTCAGAAAGACCACTTTCCAAATACGTCCTGTTCTAATCATTTACATCATTGTCATAAGTTGTACATTTTTCTCTGCCGTTGAAAGCAAAGTGCATAGTTTATTTGAATTGTCTTAAAATGTCAATTTTACTACATTTAAAAGTGGCACTATGTGACTTTTCTGGAGCAGGGTCCAACACCTGCTTGTCTCCATGGAGCTGTTATAACTGGAATGTTCCACAGTACGGCTTTAAACTAGTCAAGTCAGATCTGTGGAGAGGCGAGCCGACTCACAGTAAGAATGCATGTTTTTCAAAGTATTTTTGGCAATTAGAACACCTAAAACTGAATAAATGCAAGCGTTTAATGCCAATTCTGAGGGACACTGCAGCCAAAGTAAAAACGGAGATAAGCCAGAAAAGTTACGCAGTGCACCTTTAGATGTCCACAACAACTCCACGATTAGCTTTCCCCCACAAACTGTCAACGAGCTTGTATTGTTCCATTACGAGTGCGAGTTAGGTTTGTTCTGAAGGAGCGACACCAGCTGTTGTTTGAGCTTGTGCTTCGTGAACAAAGACCCTCAACAAAGGCAACATCTTAACTCGAGCCTCGGCCTCTCGTGCCCGCACTCGGAGGAGGGTTTTTAGGAAACGCCGGCAGAGAAATGGGCTCCAGCTGACCCCAGGGGGAGGGGCCCGAGCCGTGGCCCAGGAAGGAGCAGCGTGAAGGGGGGAAAACAAGAGAAGAACCAGACGAGGGCGTGGCCAGGGCTGCACAATATTATGTAGATCACCAATTATACTTAAAATAGTCCAATAATAAGAGCCTTTTGCGTTTAAAAAAGGTAGCATTAGGTTAGATCCAAAGTTTAATCCAGGTCTCGTCACGTTCTCAGTGATACGTAATATCTTAATTAGGGCTGCAACTAACGAGTATTTTTAAGACTTTTTAAACGCATTTCTAACCAAATCAAGTTCATAATATGGTGTCTAATGGCTTCTAGATAGAGAATATTTACAGATAGTGTTTTATTCATGAAAATCAGATAGTTTATTCTTTTTTTTTTTTACATTTTTTATTAAATATTGCCCCTGTATTTGCTATAAAAAGTATTTCCGTATGCGTTTTAGAGTGCGTTTAGTCCAGACGATTACACTGATCAAACTATTATTTCATCTAGTCGACTCGTCACGATTAGTTGAGTTAGTTAGTGCCTTAATCTTTTTAAATCAATATTCATTATCAAGAGAGCAACATAGTTTAAAAAATATTGCAGTATTGTAAAATTGAGTCTTTGTAACACTGTGCAGCCCTGGGACGTGGCGCGTTTCATCGCCCTGCATACACTCAAAAGTAAAAACATTGTTCAGTAAAAAATCCTAGTTTGTCCTCCTCCTTCTCCTCCTCCTCCTCCTCTTCTTCTTCACTTTGTTCCTGCAGTCCTCGAACGCAGCACGGAGGTGGCTCCGCGTGCGCTCGCCAGTCTGGTTTGTGTGGGTGTTTGGTAGTCTCGGCTGCGGCCCGGCGCGGCGTCCTGTCACGTGGCCGTGGCCTCCAGGTAGCTCTGTAGTTTGCGGACAGTCGATTCGTCCAGTGAAAAGAGGTCAAAGTCAAAGGTGGTGTTGGTCACGTTGAAGTGTCCCGTCTCCTCGATCAGGTTCACGATCTGGAGGAAAGCGGGAGGAGAGTCGGTTTAAAGTGACGTACGACAGGTTTTTACGATTTTAAAATGTCGACTTTATTCAAAATTGTATTGCATTTATACCTGCTGTACATATAAATGATAGTTTTGCACCAATCGAGTAAATATTTGTGTAGAAAAGGTTGAAAAATCTGGAGAAAATGACAGGAAGTGACATCACACCAGGAACATCTCTCATTCCAGTCAAAGAAAGTACTTTTTTTGACTCTCTAAACATGAATTCAACAAAATAAAGTCGGCCTCATATGTTTGTATCTGTCAAATAAATAAAACGGTGACATTAGATGAGTTTTTGCCCAGTGTTTGCCGGGTGATTTCCTCGTGTGATGTCATCAATTACAAACAGGAAACTAAATTCTAAACCTACAAAATGAGCTATTTTGTGATAACATTTTTATAACTCTAGGCAAACTTCAAAATATATTGGGCGGTCCAACTTGTCACAGGCACTTTAAGTTTAAATGATTACCGGTACGTTTAAATGGACCGCTTCCGGACTCTCAAAACACGCACCTGCTGTAGAACGTTGCGCTCTCTTAAAGCCATGAGTCTGCGATGAAGGTCGACTAACTCCTCAGTGTACGCCTGGAACACAGACACAGACGTCGTCGTCACAACGAAGAACTTCGTGCTTAAAGCGTTAAAGAAAATGAGGTGCAGTGCCTTTTAACACAGAGCTAGGTCGTTTAACCGATTGTTTGGCATGTAATAAAGTAAAATCTGTTTTACCCCAGTACAGATATATAGTGAAAGCATCTATTCGGGTGAAAATGAGACCATTGCGCGTTCTCTGCTTCTAAGTATAACGTGTTTTAGTGCGGCGTTATTAGCATGTTAATGTTTGTTTACTTTTCCCGGGACAGCAAAACTCATTCCGAGCTCAGAGAGTCGGGAAAAGTGCTTATAAACTCATCGCAGTGAATATTTGGAATGTTGGTGAACGCATTAGGAAAGTGGGAGATACATGTGGAGCTGCAAAGAGTTTAAAATGAATTAGTTCTGCATTTCACGTGTCAAAACCAGAAAAAAATATACATCTATATCAGGCAAAGCCCCTTTAAGTCCTTTATTACAGTTTAAATTTGTACTTTTTCTAGTCACTAAAAACAAAACCAAGCAGAATTCTCTTCACTTGCCTCTTTAATCTAAACTTAATCTCATCTAAAGAGACCAAAATAAATCCATTAAATCCATTTATGAACGTGTAAATGCAAAATAACAAACACTTTTAACGAGACTTTTAATTCTTTTCCTTTGCATTCTGTGTTCGTACCGACGCGACAACCAGGCACAGCGCCGTCGTCCAACAGAAACGTCGGTACGAAGTATTCTTTAGCACGGCGTCTGACTGCGTTCACTATTTGGAAGTAAAACAGAATTCATCCGTGCGGAAAGGCCGGAAGTATCTCACGAAAGCCAGATAGACTTCACCTATTTACGTTTGTCGCCATCTGTTCGTTTGGGCGCTTTTGCCTTTGCCCAAAAACGCAATCCTGCCCAGTGATTATTTACCCCGAACCGACCAATTCTTCAAACCTAAAACGCAACTTTATAGTTAATTTATCAGCATGGATTCTCAAACAAAAAATAATAATAATTTTTTTAAAAGTCTATTAAATACGTTAACTTACCGCCGTGCAGATCCATATTTTCATTCGCAGTTAAAATAATACTGGAGCCGTTTCCATAACGAAGAACGTTCGTACTAAAAAGGCGAGTAATCACCAGCACTTTTCCTTTCAAAAGTGAATCCGTTTTTATTGGAGCGAGTCCTGACTTTTCGTCGATACGGCCCAGTAAAGTGACGCTCTGCAGATGTTTGGAAAAGCAGTACAAGGCCAGTGCTATATCACTAATAATGTCTGGATCTTGATTTTACTGAAAGAACAAGGTGGATATTTTGGCTCTACGAGTGCATAAGTCACCGATTCTACTTGTGGAGAGACTTGCCACATCTTGAAGTTTTTTGTTTTTTTTTTCCTGGCTTGTTGCACGTTGACGAAAAAAACAAAACAATTTGTGAAGAATGTGGGAATAAGAAAAAAAGTTTGATTTACCCTTCCTACCTTGTCGTATCCCTTCTTCAGCATCTTCTCCGAGCGGAAAGTGGAGTCGGGGCTCTTTCTGCCGGAGACCTGCGCGCAACACGTCAGAGAAGATCAGGAAACGGCGACGCAGAGGAAGTGGGAGGAAAGGCCAAAAAGGATTCACGGAGCTCCTTCTTGATTCGGCCTCAAATATGGCTGGGTGTAGAAATGCTAATTATAAAGCCAAAGACTAGGGATAAACTGCTAAATGTGACCTTTACATTCTAGAGCCACTGCCTTTCCTGTTAATTCAATATTGTAGTGAGTAAGTTTGCACCTACCAACACCTGTGAGTGGTTTGTGTAATAACCAGTGTTAATAAATGTTGATGGTCTCAAATGAAGGACTGCACTTTACCTGGAAGTGTTGATCATGTCCGTTTTGACGTCAACGCGGACAACAGACTGTGACGTGGATTTACGCACGGCATGTTTTTGGGCGGCTATAAAGGACCACTGAGGACCTTCAGACTTTAGTGAGTGTCATTGTGCAAAAAAAGAAATGGCAGCTATGTCTTGTTTGGCCGGAATTGTTGTGAAGAAAGATAATAGAAGACAATAAGCAATAACAGTGAGAAACATAGGGATGGACAGTAACTTATTTTATATCGTTTTGATACTGATATTTAGCGCCGATATTTAGTTGTGATCTGCCCCAGTCTCAGTTTGCTCATGTGTTATTCCCACGTTGTCTTCGGTGCATCAGGTGTGTGTTTTAAAACCTGTTCATGGACATGTTTTTGTTTGACCTAGAATGTTCCACAGTATGGTTTTCGTCGCAAAGAGCCGAGCAGTGAGAATGCATGTTTTAAGCTCCACCACAACAACAACAACAACAACAACAACAACGTCGTACTGCGGAACATTCCAGGAAAAGCAAAAACATTTCCATTGAGACAAACGGGTGGCCAGACCCTCCAGCAGAAAAGTTACGTAGTGTGCCTTTAAAATGGAACGAGAACGAAGCGTACGATGCGACTTTGTTTACAAAATCATCATTAAAAATAGTCTCGTATAAACATTTGACATCGTTTAAGTCACAGGGCTGGTTATTTTACTTAGACTCGCAGCAGCGGTGGTAGATCAGACTCCGACTCAGTTACTTTATCTGGTAATTAGTTACGTTGATTGCTTAATAACGCAGTAACTAACACAATTACTTTTAGGGAGAGTAATTGGCTGTACTATAAACTATAACTAATTACTGTTTTGAAGGAACTGGCTCAACACTGTGAAGTTTCCTACAACTTTACTTCAATTATTGGGCTTTGTACTAAAGGTCAACGTCGTAACATTAGTACTTTATATGACTACATTACTGTGAGGGACATATGGGTTATCAGCCACATCAGCAGGATATTCTACAGGCTGGAACACAGTACATTTGTGAATCCTCGAGAAGAGCATGTGAGGTTAGTTTCTACTCACTTTGTTGTTGTTGGAGCCGTGTTTCTGAGGCGGCGGAGCGGGGTCTCTGCTGGGGCGGTGCGAGCCGTCACTGCTGTCACTCTCACTGTCCAGGCTCAGGCTAAAACGGGACAGGGTCAAAAGGTCAGACACGCCGACGGGAGAGACACAGACCTCAAACACTCGGGAGAAAATACAGCGAGTTTAGCTTCAGTTCATCCGGCAAACGACCACGCAAAGGGGCTTGACAGAAATGTGCTTATACTTATATTATTTTATGGTCTCGACAATATTTTAACGATGCATCAGGAATCACAAACTACAAAACTACAAAAGGGGCAGAGATTTCACTTTACACTCGACGTTTCTGTTCATTTTATCGTTGAACAGCTCTTTTTGCTGCTGTTTAAATTTATTTTTACGAAAGAAAATACACAAAATATTCAAATTTTGCATATTTCCAAAACAACAACTGCAATATTATTAGTCTAATACATAATACAGCCTCAGGTCGAGGGGATGTCAAGTAATTATTTATCTGATCGATAATTGTGATGCAACAGTAAGATGACGTAAAGGGAATTAAAGTAAGTTAAGGATGTCACTGTTTGGTGTGAATAATCGGGAATAATAATAAAATAATGAAGCTTCTTCTAACAATAATTACAATTAAGACCGTAATATGACATCAGCACATTCCTCGAACTGCCTTCAGCGCAAGAGTGACCAAATAAGGTTATAAAGTGATATTCCTGCACTTTTGTTGTACATTTTACAGTCCAAAAATGTTACACGTGATATTTGAACCACAACAATTACTGACACGTTTTAGCACAATTCAGATGGTTCAGGATCATGTACATATTTGTCAAAAATCATGCACAAATATTTGTCACCTGGTTTTCCAAATACTTCCAAAACAAATCCTCCATAAATGGTGAAGTTCTACAAAATGTTTCAATCCCATCCGCACACGAGCAGTCACCCTCAGATCAACGCGTCCCTCTCAGGTAGTATTTCTCGCAATTGTTGTGACACGAAACACATGATCAACATTAAAACTGCCAATGAAACTTCAATAACCAAACTAATAATAATAATAATTTGATTTCAAGGGACTTTCCGGAACAATGCGGATTGACTGAAGCCGCACCACTAAAGAGCCAACTGCGGGACAGATTTGAGATGTTTAAACGGTGCCATCCTGTTCCAACGTGCACATTTTAAAACAGCGTTCACAATTAAAAGACTGTTCGTAAAGATCTAAACTACAAATACAGGAAGATTTTTCGACAAAAACAAGGATATTTTGTTCTTTGCAGAGGACATTTCCTTAAGAACTGTACGGACTCAAATAGTGATTTCGATGCGACTGCGACACACCGCGCAGCCCTTTGTCAGTAGTAAAGACGCTCAAAGCCGTCTCCGTTTGGTGAGGGTCGAGCGCGCCCGTGACTCACCGAGAGTTGCCGGGGTTCGTTTTGACGGGGGTTTCCTCTTCTGAGCTGCTGTCGTCGTCGTCCGACTCCTCCGACTGGATCTCCTCCACCATCGATCGCAGCGGGCCTGGGGGATGAGAGCGCAAGACGGCTCTGGTTAAAACAGACCGCGCGGGGGGAGGGGGGGCACGTCATGTGGGCGCGTGCGAGTGAGGACCTTTTTACCTTGTCCCGGCTTCTGTCCGGGCTCGAAGTCCGAGTCGGAGCTGGAGTCGGAGCTGGAGCTGGAGTTGGAGGCGCTCGATGGAGCCGACTGCTGCGAGAGGGAGGACGCAAAACACAAAAGGGACGGATTCAGTCGCTCCACAGCAACGACACAAACAGACAAATAATAAAGAAGTGGCCTCATGTCTGAAGGTTTGACTGTGATTTATCTGGAGGAAAAACTACATTTACCGTTGTGTTTGAAGGGTTTTGTTCCAGTGCTTATCGATCGGTTTACACCAAAGAACAGATTTGCCTTTCCGAGAACAACCAGATCTAAATCGGGTCTGTAACCGGACTATTCCAGGTCTAAATTAGGGCTAAACCAGGTCTTAAGTAGGAACACACCATGGCACAGTCGTTTTCACTAAGAAATGAATCAAGGAAGAGCAAAAATGTGAACAAAATGTACTGGAAATGAAGTCAACGCCGGTGGTGAAGGTGTCCACCAGAAGAAGAGCATTTTTACCAATATTGCCAATTTCCAAAGACCATCAGAGAACCGCGGAATAGCGTAAAACACATACTTTGAAGATGTACTAGAGTAGGTGGCGGTAAATGCACCTTTTCAGTTGACCGCCATTAAAAGTAACACAACAACAACAACATTAGCCTGTGGAATACGTGTCGGTGTAATCCCTCATTCGTCCAGGAGTGTTCCATTGTAGAAAAAGATTCAGTTGTAGTCATCTGGACCCTGTGGATTACCTCACATATTTTCCCCTCAAATACAGTAGATGGATCCCATAACACGTGGAATGAGCCATTTGGATTTTTGATTTGTATTATTTTTGTTCTAAACATTGAAGGGAATAAGTTTGATGCTCGATACCACAATAATAATAAAGAACGTACTATTATTTGTGTTGATAAAGACGTTTTTATGTTATTTGGTTTGGTTCAGATAAAGCTCAAGATCATTCTAAAAGTGTTCACGAAAGGTCAAATTTAGTCCAGTTCATGGGATTTTTTTAATCAATTCTTGTTCAAATGAGAACATACTTTTGATACTAGTTTTACCAATTATCATCATGTTATTTTCTGTTTTGCGTGTGTGCGAGATCCTCACACTTGCACTCGCCGACATTCGTGGGGCAGATACTTCCTAAGTAGTCACTAAGCTTGAATCCTTAATCAACTATTTGTTCATTATAAATAAAGTCTTTGTCCATGTCATTATTATAAAGTGTTAAGAAAAACTCCATTCCCCCTGAAGTAAACCCCAAACAAACCTCGGACTTGGACGACGCCTCGTCTTCTGAGTTGGACTCCTCGGACTCCTGCAGTTTCTTGGTCTCTTTGATTTCCAGTGCATCGTTTTTGCCCTTGACCCAGCGGCCTTTGTCTTTGGAGGGCTTCTTCTCGTACGTCTGTCCCGCCGCCGACGATGACGACACTCGGGGGGACGACCCAGTGAAGCCGGCTCCGCCCCCGGCACCCTTGGGCCCCTCCGAGCTCCCCTTCTTCTGCTTCTTGTTGCTGGGCTTCGGCGAGTCCACGGCGGAGGGTCTTTTCCCCGGAGCTTTGGCCTCTGCCGTCCCTCCGCCTCCTCCTCCGCCCGCACCCGGAGGACCCCCGCCTTTGGGAGACATGCCCTCCATCTTGGACTCCTTCAGCGTGAGCTTGGGCTCCTTGAAAGCCGCTTTGGGGAGGACCTTGACCTCATCTTTGACTTTAATGTCCGAGGGTTTTTTGGACGACGATGAGGACGAGGGGTCGCGGCTGCTCTTGCTGCTGCCGCCGTCTCGCTCGCCGTCTCCTTTCGACGTGGCTTTGCTCTCGGAGTCCTTTCGCGGGCGCTCACGGTGCTCCTTGGTCACTTTGTGCGGTTTGGGACCTTTGCTGCTCCCACTTCCTTCTTTACTAGGTTCCTAAAATAAAAAAATAAAAACATCGTCAAGACCAGTCAAAGCTGTAACTGAAAGAATCTAACTTTCCTTCTGGCCGTTTAATCATGTTCTTCTTTTCAAATCAATGAAATAGGGCTGCAACATGTTAATCAATCATTTGAATAATAATTGTAGTCGTTGAATACGTTTTATAAGAAGTTTTATGACTCAAATTGAGCCGCAATTGCACGAAAACGATGCGGAAAACGTGTGTAAAGTCAGTGTGTTTGATGAAAACACGCTTTTATCCTTAAATGTGCTCCTCCAGGATCCTCAAACGGCTCCACTCCAACTTCATCTGGATCAAAGTAATTCAATCTTTTCATCGCGTGACTCATCGCTCCATTGAAAGACATGATCGTTACAGACATTAGTCGCAGCTCTACAATGAAACCCCTTCGTTTTCTCTTCTCTTTTAAGGACGTTTTAAATTATGTTTGCTCATAAACTTCTTCATAACCTCTTCATTTCTACACCCACTCGCTTGCATATTTTGAAAAAAAGCAGGACACCGCTTTAATAATCTGCCACCAGGATCATGAGAGTTCAAACTGTTCTTACTGTTGGCAGCAAACGAAGACGCGCTGCGGCGACGCCAAACTGTCATTTGTTCCGTGTGAGGCGGCGATTGTTAAACATCTCAGGACTTATTTAGACAAAGTTAGTGATCAGCGACGGAGAGCCAATAATCACAATTCTCTTGGAGCAAAATCAGCGTTTCAATATTCTGACGTAAACTAGGGCTGCACAGTTTGGGGGGAAAATATCCAAAATGCGATTTTATTTTTAGTTTGAATGATTCTGTTCAAAGTTTAAACACAAACTGACAAAAAAATTACTGAAAAATCTATTTAAACTATTGAAAGACTCGCTTTTTTATGCGACGGAAATATCACATCGTCGCAAGAACGAGATGGCGGTTCGACTTTTGCAAAAGTGTCACGCAGCCCTGACCGCGAGCGCAGTCCCCGTTTCGGCCACTAGTGTCTGTGAACCTCTGACGGACGAGCCGTGACGCGATTAACACGTTGTCGGTCTCATTTCGACCCCTAATTAGTCATTAACGGTCTCAATTGTAGCGCTGCGACGGTGAAAGTGCCTCCGACAGGTTTGACTAACACGCAGTCAAGATAAACGCAAATTTTTTTAGGTTTGTCATTTCATTTCTTGTTTGCGACACTAGCAAATTACCCAGCAACCACAGTGCCAAAACGTATCTAATGTCACTTTTTATTTTATTTGGCAAATAAAAACATAGAATAGCGACTTTATTTAGTTGAATCAATGTTTAGAGAGTTAAAAAAGAAGTCGTTTGTGTAAATTCTGCATAAACTTTGGATGGAATGCACGTCCGTGTGATGTCACTTCCTGTCATTACCAACAGATTTTTCAATTTTTCTCCACAAATAGCAACTCGAGTGTGTAAATCTATTATTCATGTTGACAACAGGTAATAAATACAAAAAACAAAGCCAAAATTAGAAATAACCGTAAAAACCCCGTCACGCGCGCTTTAAATCGGGCCGGGTGCGACTGACGGGTCAAACGACCTTTAACGTCTTTGATCCTCGTTAATATTTAGCTGGACTGTTCGGACTGTGAAAACGCACGCCTAGAGACGCTGTGTTGAAAGGGCGGAGACACTACTGACCCAAAATGGCGGAAACGTAATTAACAATGTGCAATTTTCGTCAATATTGCCCTTCGTTTGCGAGTATTCTCCATCTGGAACGCTTTTGATGCTTAATATGTGCTTTTATATTCTGTTATTTGTCACCTGAAGTCGTTTCAAATGCGCTTTATAAAGTATACGTGATATGTTCCACAGTATGGCATTAAGCGTGTCCGTGTTCCATCAATAATCTCTCGAGCGGGAGTCTCACCTTTGACACGTGAGAGGCTTTTGTCTTCTTGGGGTCGGAGAAGGCGGAGAGGGGGATCGTGGGTAACATGGGGTAGTCCGGACTGGGCCTGGACACGGCTTCTGCTCCTTCCGGAACCACCAAGACCTGCAACCAGAACCGTTTTAAACATCGCCGGGCAACACAACGTCCGAAGAGATGCGCGTTCAGCGAGGAAAAAAACGCCCAAAAAAACGCCCCAAAAAACAGAGTGTCAATGTGTGATGGCTACAAACGACTAATGTTCTTAATTAGGGTTCAAAACGAAGCGTGTCCTTTTCAAGTTGTAGTCACAAGTCACAAAGACGACTTAAAAAAAAAGAGTAAGATGATGTAATGAAGCGAAACGAGAAGAAAATGTGACGAGAGCGGAGGCTAAAAAACAGCTCCACTTCCAGCTTTCAGTGTCGACACTTTATAAACAAGTATATATCATCAAACTGCTAAATTAAATCAATAGCAGAACTAACAATGTAACAATTAACTAAAAAAAAATAATAAACGAGGAAAACATTCAGCATGAAAGATTGTGAATGTCGTTTTGAAGATAAGTTGAATTTGTCGTTTATAGTAAAAAGAAAAGCAACAAAAAGATGAAATTAAATGAAAAAAGGTGTTGTAAATGTGGTAATAAAAAGGTATAAAGGTGATATTTCTGCACTTTTGTGAATTAAACCTCAATTAATACGTTTAAAAGACATGTTTTAACATGTTTCAGTTGGATTGACATAATATCGTCTATCGTAAAAAAATTTTTAAATGATAATAATAATAAAAAACCTAGATATTTGTTATTGTCAATATCACTTTATTAAATAGAAATTATAATAAAAAAATACTTAAGCTTTTCGTCCACAAAAAAACCCTGTTCAGTCGAAGTGCACGTGATAAAACGGACGTGAACAGGATCATGTTTAAGATTGTAATACTTTTTCGTTCAAATTCCACAGAGCTCCAGAATTTGCGTTGTTTCCCGGTTAAAAGACGAGACGCGATTCCACAACTGTTACCTAGCAACCGGCAACCGTTTCAAAATGTCCCACAATGCATCTTTAAAAAGTGCTGGTCGAAATGTCCCACAATGCATTGCAAGAGAGAGAGTCAGAAAAACACGACTGAATGAAAGCAAAAATAATAAAAAAAAGAGCAGTTTAAACGCACTGACGCGACTCGTAAAACACTCCTAAATAAACCGCTAGCTGTGAAGTTGCTCGCGTTAGCCGCTTACGTTAGCTTGAGCCGTAAAAAGGCATAAAGTTGAATAATCCAGTCAGTTTCACGTGCGGTCATGTGGTGATTGTTAGTCTTTAAATGTGTCAGACGGACATGCGCAGAGTCACATGACCAGTATAAAGTCTGCTGAACGGGGGGCGGGACTGTGAGGGGATCGAGGAGGTCAAGGAGACGCGTGCGGACTTTCGGACACAGCCTCAACCGTCACGCTTCATTTGGTTCATGTAATTTTAAAACTCCCGTCGTGAAACTGTGTTAAACCCTCCAGCGCAGGCATGAAAGCCCCGTAATGTGCTTTAAGTGGCTCACCCCTCCGGCCTTGATGAGCTTCCTCCTGAACTCTTTGGTGGGGTTGTTGAAGGTCAGTTTCTCGCAGCGCAGGTGGTTCACGGGGGGATTTCCCTCTAAGTTGAGGAACAGGTCGTAGTTGAAGCACACCTTCTTTGGCTCCTCCTACAAAACGAAACAAAACACCATTAAATGTAACAAAAACTGCATTTCTATACACTCGCCGCCTCGACATCAGGGTTTACCAATAGTGCACTGGTGTGGACAATTCAGGCCGATACGATGAAACACCATTTTTAACTTTAAAATGATTCATTTTTCGAAAATGGTCTCTTGTTTTTATGACTGGTGCGCCGTTGTGTCTTTCCCTTTACATTTATAAAAGAAGTGTCGATCTCAATGGGTTTTACCTGGTTTAATAAAGGTTCATGAACAAAGACAAACCAATTCCTTTTTATAATATTTCTAAAATAAGGATCAAATGCATTTTAAAATGTTTAGAACCCGTTTAGAACCCACATACAGCTTTCATTTGGGAGAAAGGGAAAGGTTTGCTGGAGCTGTCATTTCTTTAGCTCCATGTTTAGAGGCAGTTGTAGCTATAATACCATTACTCTTTATGAGAGTGAAACTACACTTCACTTTTCTAGTCAAATAACGTCTGAACAAACATGGCGTTTATCACAGGTCGAGAGTCACTTTATTTAATGATGTTTTTCTGGGTCTTTTGTATTATTTTTATTATTATTAATTAATTAATTATTAATATTATTAAAGATATTTGCAGTCTGTTCTGTTTGAATACATCGGTCTAGGTTTCTGTCTCCCGAGGTCTCCCGAGGTCTCCCGAGGTCTCCCGAGGTCTCCCTCCCGAGGTCTCCCGAGGTCTCCCGAGGTCTCCCGAGGTCTCCCCGTTTCCCTGTCACATCGGTGGACTGATATCGGTGCTTTTGGCTGACACCGATATTACTCAATGACATGAATATCGCCTGATACTGGGCCGATATATCGGTGCATCCTTAACGTTTACCAATACTAAAAGCAACCTTTGGTGCGTTCTTGTGGCGTGAACACGAGGCCAATCATATAGTTTACTTTGCTTTGACTGGTTTTATTGCTTTAGAACTAGTGAGATCAAACTGAGCACTTATGAACATTATAATTATTTTAGTTTTTTTACCGTCTTGGAAAGCGTTTCATAAAATGTGCTCTATAAATGAAGCGGATTGGATGTCAAATTGTCTTTTTTTTGGTCTTGAACAAACATAAAAGTAAACAGTCCGATAAGCCGTTCACAGATTAAAAGGTACACTGTGTAACTTTACTGTAATGCATTAAACACATCTCATATTAAAACAGCTTAATTGACTAAACACAAGATAGACAAGTCATAGAACAGACGTAAGAACGATTTCATCTGCACTTTCCTCTTTTAAAGTCGATTTTATCATGACTATTTACGCTTTTATCCGTTTTTGTTTGTGCTGCATCTTTTCTTCTCAAGCACTTTGAATGACTTCATGGACAAACTGGACACAACAAATAAACTCGCCTAAAACAATACAGTCCTTTTTTTTTTTTACAGCAGACAACGCTTCAAAAGATGATGAAAGAGACAGAAATATGAGAACGAAAACACAAATCAAAGCTGAGCCAAGAGAAGAAAAACACCTGCAATAGAATAAACGCATTTAAAGATATATATATATAAAAAATATATATAGGAGAAAACTAGAACTAGAAAACAAAATCCAACCTTTAATCCACAGTTTGATTGTCTTTACTGATCCGATTATTGCAGTGACAGTTTGGGACTAAAAAAACCAGGCCGTGTCTTTGTGCATTTAGACGACTCGATCTGCAAACGTTAACGTAGATGGACAGCGTGCGAGGGACAAACGCCGCGTGCATTTAGCGAGCTTTAATCCAGTCGGGATCTCTGCGCTCCTGCCTTTGATTAGATCACTTAAAACCGCGGCAGTCGTCCGGGCGCGGGCGGAGCGGCGACGTTCAAGTACCGACGGAGCCCAGTTCGCAATAAGTCTGAAGTGCGGTTAAGACTTTCTGTGCATTTAAAAAAAAGGGGCAGGAACGTTTCTAGCGAAGGGTCGTGAAAATGTCATGGTTTTTCGCCCAAATGTTCCGCAGTTTGTTCTTTTTCTTCTTCTTAAAAATGTCCCAAAAAAAAAACATCCCGGGCCAAAAACGACGACATCTCCATGGAAACGAAAGGCAGCAGACCCGCCGCCTAAAAGCACTGCACGTCGCTCCTTTAACATTACAGAGGGTCACAAATCTGACCGGTCAAAACTTTCTCTGGGTCAACGGTTCTTTACATTTATTCAAATATTTCACCGTTTTGCATCACCAGATTTAAACCGGGTCAAAAGCAGGACGACGTTAGGCTCAAACTAGGTCTAAAGGAAGAACCTAAAATAGGATTACACAAAAGCTACACTGGTTTACATGAGGAATAACCCAAAGAAGGACAAATGTGTGGATTAAACTGACTCCAAATTAAGACAATATTTGATTTTATTCCCCTTCTTTTGATTTTGAGCAAAAAAGAAGGGGGAAAAAACCACAAAAAAAGAGAAAAAAGAAATAATAATTAGGAAAGTAAAGGAATAAAAGTAGAAGAAAAGGGAGTGGCATAAAAAAAGAAAGAAGAAGAATTAGAGCGTATAATATCATTTTGAATAATTGTCCATTGCTTTTTAAATTAGTCTGAGTGGTTTGAATCAACCTTTTTTTTTTTTGTGAAGCAAATATTTAAACTCCACACAGACTCGCGTACCACAGCTTCAGAACCACCCCTTTGAGTGAAAATATAAGAACAGCTCAGAGTCTGTTCAAAGTTCACGTTTTAACGGCGAACAAAAAGACTGAACTATGAAGCGACAAAGGAAAGTCTGTCGCGATCCAAACGAATGCGGAGAACGGCCGGATATTTGGAGTTTTATGGAGGAAGTTTGGGTTCTTCAGAGCGTACAGCCAATTCAACGGCCGAAATGACCAAAGTGATGAACGGTTAACGGTTATCTGGACTAGACAGCGACTCCGAAACGTGCCGAGAACGAACCGGTTTTATGACTCCGAAACGGCAGTAAAAACAACAAAATGACACCGCAAACGCACGCATTTAACAAAACAAATATAAACATTTTCTTTTGAGCGTCACCTTGTTCTTGAAGTAGACTTCGATGGGCATGAGGAAGCCTGCGTATCCCGACTCCTCCACTTTGTACGGCGGCTCTTTGCACACTGCACACAAGGAGAAACAGAAATAAAAAACAAAAAACATGAAAACGGAACAACAAACACAACCTGGAATCGCGTACATACAGTTCAACCAAAACGAAACGGAAGTATTGGGAGAGACTGTAGCTTTAAGAGACGTTTTGACATTTTAAAAAAGACAAAAGCTGCTTTTTAACGACGAGCCGGAGAAGCAAAGAGAGCAAACAAACATTTATGGATTTCTCCCGGCGGCTTTTCGTCGGCTTGTGCTTTGCCTTTGAAGGAAACCGCTGTAATGATTAGCCTCGGGTTGACCCAGGAAATCACCCAAATCCCCGCCGGGCCCTGAACGCCTCGCGGTTAAGAGCAGAGTTCAGGCTCTTTTTAAAACTGTCCCATCGATTAACGAACTCTTGCTTTTCACGTGTAATAAAAAAAAGGTAAAACTGGTTAAACACTTGCTTTTCTCTCCCCGCGTCTGGTCCAAACATCAACAGTTTATTTCATTTCATTTCGCCGGTGGAAACATGCAGAACACGTGGTTATTTACAGCGTTGGAGTACAGCGTCACAGAGCACAGTTTTGTCATTTTTCAGACATTTTTATTCTTCAAAATATAAATAAACAAAAATGTATTTAATGGCTGCGTATCAAACTGAATTAATACATTGTTTAATTTTTTTTTTATTTGGTGAAGGGCGTGCAAATAAATCAACACATGCATTACAAAGAGGAATTTTACTAACTATTTTGTGACAGCGCGACATTTTTTTTTTGCTGGTTTAAGAAAAAGGAAACTTTACTTATTAAAAACATTAGACATACTCATCGTTTTGATGATTAAAATGGGCGTTTCATCGAGTTTGTGCAGGTTTAAAGCTTCACAGATAAACAAGTCACACATTTGGGTGAAGCTGAAACGATTACTCCAGCAAATACGAGTTACTCAATCACAAAAAAGCTTCAGTTATTATTTCATTTATTAAAGGTAAACCAACACTGGCCTCACGGAAAAGGGTTTTGCAAACAAGCCACTGTCACTGTTCACAAACAAGCTAATCAGTCCTTTATATATTCCGACAGAACAATTAAATCAATGTTTGTTTGTTTCTGTTCTAGCTGTGAAGTTTCTGTAGAAGACAGACTTTCCTTGGCTTCAACACTGAATATTAAAGAGACTGAAGCGTGACAGACGCATCATGGACATTTGGACCGGCCAAGAGAAAAAGGGGACATACTTCAACGAAACAAAGAATAAAATGTTACATATGTAAGCAGAAACACCTTATTTGTTAACACATTCATCAATCACTCAAATAAAAGAGTTTATAGATTAATCGATTACTAAAATAATCAACAGCTGCAGCGCTATATTTGGGACATGTAAATCTGGTTAGTGTTTGTTTACGTGTTGTGCGCAGGAGCCACTTTAGAGCTGATCTTTACGTTTCTGTGAGAGAAATCGGACTTTGGTGTGGATTCAATCAAAGAATAAAACGTTTTTCGGAGCAGATTTGACACATTTGTTGTTTCCACATGAAATTCAAACTGTCCTCACACTTCCTTAGGCTGGTAAACCTTTAGTCAGACTGTCCTCACACTTCCTTAGGCTGGTAAACCTTTAGTCAGACTGTCCTCACACTTCCTTAGGCTGGTAAACCTTTAGTCAGCCTGTCCTCGCACTTCCTTAGGCTGGTAAACCTTTAGTCAGCCTGTCCTCGCATTTCCTTAGGCTGGTAAACCTTTAGTCAGACTGTCCTCGCACTTCCTTAGGCTGGTAAACCTTTAGTCAGCTGGTAAACCTTTAGTCAGCTGGTAAACCTTTAGTCAGACTGTCCTCACACTTCCTTAGGCTGGTAAACCTTTAGTCAGCCTGTCCTCACACTTCCTTAGGCTCTGGTAAATCCTTTAGTCAGCTTGGTAAACCTTTAGTCAGCTGGTAAATTTAGTTCAGCTTATAACCTTTGTCCCTAGTCTCCTGCACTTCCTTAGGCTGGTAAACTTAGTCAGCCTGTCCTCGCACTTCCTTAGGTAAACTGTGTGTTCTAACCCTTCAGCTGTAAACTTTAGTCAGCCTGTCCTCGCACTTCCTTAGGCTGGTAAACCTTTAGTCAGCCTGTCCTCGATTCTCATGCTGAACCTTCTCCCTAGTCTGCAATCCTAGGCTGGAAACCTTTAGTCAGCTGTCCTCCTTACTTCTTAGGCTGTAAACCTTTAGTCAGACTGTCACACACTTCCTTAGGCGTGAAACCTTTAGTCACCCTGTTCCTCGCACTTCCTTAGGCTGGTAAACCTTTAGTCAGCCTGTCCTCACACTTCCTGGTCAGACGTACTCACCTCTCTTGGGTTTGGGGAAGCTCTCGTGAAGGCGGAAGACGACCTTCTCCACAAAATGCTGAATGTCTCTCCGTCTCGGGGGCCGCGCACAAACACCATCCAGTCGTGAGTGAAGCCTTCGGACGTGATCTTCTTCCTCAGCTGAGCTCTGTGTCCCAGCTCCAGCTTCACCTGCACCGTGCACTGGAACAACACACACCAGCACGTCTGTCATGGCGCGTCATGGCCGAGTTATATCCGCGTTATGTCCACATCATAGCCGAGTCATGGAGGCACAAAACCGGTGAAAAGTGTTCAGATGCAGCAAATTTTGAAGCATTATAATGTTATTTCCGCCGGACAGTAGAATGTCATGTGGCTGTTATTGCAATATTAGATGACACAAATTAACACAAAATTATTTAAGACTTTACAGAATTTACAAGCAACATTAGCTTCAAAGATGTATTAGTCAATTTCAAGATTTTTCTTTTTTAAAAATCAATAAACGGCATAATAAAAATAATCAGCTTTGTGTTTTAATTTAATAATTGTAATAATTATCTGGACTATACAGAATCTGAAACATTCATTAGCTTTTATTTAACCAAGTAAAAAAGAATTTAAACAATCAAAATTAGATAAACAATTTCCAATTTTCTTACATTATTCATAATTATTCTAAATCTCAGTCTTCAATCGCCATATTTGCCTTTTTTTTATTTAACCTTTATTTGGTTAATAATGTATTTTAAAAGTCTCAATGTTCAATACAAATATTCACAGACTTGTCACCAACTAAAACAATCGTTAATTGCAGCCCTAATCATCATTAAATAAAGAAAAATACATTCTCTTTAGTTAATAATGGCACTTTTATGTGATGTTTGTTGTTTGTTTGTTTTTTTGAATAAAACGTAATGACTTTAAAGTTGCTGGAAACGTCAGAATGAGAATTCCGTTCAGTCGCTGTGACCAAATCTGTCATGAGATATTTGTATCTGTCGTCACACCTCCAGCACGTGACAGGTCATCTGGGGCTTTAAAGGCAAAAAAACAAATCACACCCACTACAAAGTCCTATATTTCACTGCTGCAGATGTAAAAGAGGAGCTTATATTTGTATTTCCTCTTTAAACTTAGTGGTTAAGTCATGAAAACAACCACACGCGCCCGTGTGCCGTGCCAAACTCCTCTGTTCTTTTGTGTTTTTTTATGATCCAAACGTGTTTCCGTCTGTGGCGTGTGTGCAAATGTGTGGATCAGGTCAAGAGCCGAAACAAAAGAGTGAAGCCCTGCCCCTGGCCGAGAACGCTTCAGGGGAAAGTCCGGTTTTTGTTCAGTCTCAGCCTAATACGTCCCCAGAATGCAGCGGGAAACCCTGAAATTCATCATTTGAAGTTTGTTCAAGTTGTGTTGATATAAACGGGTCAGAATGTGCCTCCCCAAGAAAAGCAACACGTCGGTTCATCACATTTGCAAACCAAAACAGACACTGGTGTCGAGACGGTACGAACATTTTCAAACTCCATTTTAAAACTAAAGGAGCAGGCGCGATCCTCGATACGATTCCAATACCACACTGACTGAGCGAGATGAAGTCAAAGTGGCTTTTGTCTGCGGATGAACACTTGAAAAACCCCCCTCTGGTTTTGGGGGAAGCTCTATTTGGAGAAGTGGTTGATTATCCACAGAAAATGAGCAATGACGCCGACGACACCCAAGCCCAGCGACGAGCTCGAGACAACGCGACGGTGCGACGGGGTTTGATCTTGGCGTCGGGAGGCGGGAGCGACGCGCCAGCGAAGAATGAGGGGATTTGGGCCGGAGTCGAGTGGCCGTGAGAGGAGAGAGAGCGGGGGGATTAGACGGGACAGGACCGAGATGAGCTGGTGTCGCTTTCACACAGAGACACACACACACACACACACACACACACACAGAGCCCTGGCGACCGGCCCGGGACCAGCTTCTGTGACAGCCGTGGCCTTAAACGACAAACTACGCCCCGACATCGCACGCACGGAGCAGAGATTAGAAGTGTCAAGATCAGCGACATGGCAACAAAAAGTTGTATCGATTATGATAAATCCCCAAAGTCTGAATCCCCCCAAACCACGTGCCGTTACTCGCACAGGATTGGCTGACAACGCAGGACTAAACCCGTGTAAAATCTAAATCATGAGCAAGGGTGGAAGACATGGACGCAAACGAAGCTCTCTCAACTTTTGGGATTATCTCGATCAGAGGTTCTCGAAAGGGACCCTTTAATGCAATGAAAATATCCTGAGCACCCCCTGTTGTTAATTTGGATGTGTGATTCATTTCTCATAGTCCTTATTTTATTGGTGTATTCGGATGTCAAGATTATTGAGATAAATCAAAAATGGTGATCATTCAGGTAACAATATAATTGTAATAACCAAAAAAAAAAGAGAATTTTAGAAGCAAAATAAAGGTTTTTTAGGTCAATATACAGCTTAAAAATAGATGTAAATGTAAAAAACGTTTTATTCCGATTGTTTTGGTCACATTTGACTTTTAAACTTGAGGAAGTGTCACATGTCAGAGCACGAGAATGAAAGAAAATGAAAGATTTCACTGTTGCTTGGTCACAGTCTCAATAATGATAACGCTCACATTTGATATCGTGAGAACCCCATTGGTGTGGTCGTTGGGTGCAGCGTTTGGGATTGTATATCATAAGAAATAGTCATAGTTTTTGAGGGACCACTGGTAACCACTCGTAACGTTATTCAAGGCGTTACTTTAACAAAGCATCAGGAATGGGCTCAAATGTGTCATAAATATAACCTGTAATATCACTTTAGACCCTCCAGTTATTCATTTTAATTACAGAAAATACGCTGGACACTCCAAGTTCGCCTTTCTCCAAAACAACATCTCCCACCTCTACTGAAGTACACTTTGTTAAGATCTTCTAATCGTATCACATTGCATAAAATAACACAATTTACCCAAAAATACACACGGAACTCTGCCACTGCATTTTTGTCAAGAGCAGAACTATTTGGTCATAATTTCTTTCAAATTTAATGAAACGCACAGTTGTAGTTCATTCAAACCTAATAATTGTTAAAGGGTTGCTGTGATATAATTAAAAGGGACACTGTGTATATTCTATTATTAGGTGAAGGGTACAAAACCTTTTTTTATCCATCAAATATTCCACAAAACTGAGCAATCTGCATCCAAACAAGGAGATGATTGAACCAAACCAAGCATTTTTTGGCAATTAAAAGCGCCCTACGGCAGAAAAGTTACACAGTACAGCTTAATATCCCTAATGAGGGCCATACACATGTTCTATTTGTGTTACATTTTGTAAAAACCGGCGCAAAAATGTCTTTAAACATGACCGAGCCGGCTTTAAGAACATGTTTTCAAAGATCGTGCAGAGATCGAGTCAACCGAACCAACTATTGGGGGAACGACTGCGAAGAATCTTAACATAAAAACAGGAGGAACTTAGGGAAAGGCCATGAAACGGTCAGCCAGGTGCCCACGGTGCGAGTCGGGCAGAAAAATATGGTTTCAAATCTTTTACCCAAATAGGACACGGGCAGAGGAATTTCACTCGTCGTCTTCATAAAACCCGGAGCTTAAGTGCACCGGCCGAGCATTTGTGTGGCCTCCAGCGCCGCGGCTTCTCAGACAGGCCTGCGATTGAGTGGGAACGCAACTTTTGGCAGACGCGGCGGCTCCCATGGCCACCACAATGCCTGCCCACCAGCCCCCCCCAAGCTCCAGCTGCTGCGCTCATGACCGGGCTAATCCTCCGCCGCCGATATCACACTCGCAGCATAAGCAAAGTCATCGTTCGCCTCTCAAGATGTGGCTTTTAAAAGAGGAAGACTCGACAACCGGGCGTTTACTCATGCGAAAGGGACGCAGCAACTAATCGACCAACTGTGACGAGTCGTATTTTGATCCTTATTGGGACTATATAAACTCTAAAACACATGAAAAGAGCTTTTATAACAGTGACAGTGGCATTATTCAGTCAAAACGGCAAGAAGGGATACATCATTTTATCACTATTACACCATTTTCCAACATATTCTGTATCTGGAAGCCTTCAGTCTGGATATTTACACCATAACCTGGATGAAAACGTATTTTCAACAATTGTTTGACCGCTAAAAACATCACAAAAGGTAAAACTTCCAGTCTGTTCTGGCCCCTGACCAAGAGCTGGAGATGGTCACTCTTGGCCCTGTTCCTGCTCCTTCTGCTCCCAGCCCCTATCCCAGCCCCGGCCCCTCGTCCTGGCCCTGCTCCTGGCCCTGCTCCTGGCCCTCACCCGGCTCCTGCTCCTCACCCCACTCCTCACCCCACTCCTCACCCCACTCCTCACCCCACTCCTCCTCCTCACCCCACTCCTCACCCACTCCTCCCCACTCCACCCACTCCCCACCTCACCACTCCTACCCCACTCCTCACCCACTCCTCACCCCACTCCTCACCCCACTCCTCACCCCACTCCTCACCCCACTCCTCACCCCACTCCTCTTCCTGTCCTGATCCAAAACAAACTTTACATCCAAGGACCA
The DNA here is from genome assembly GCA_015082035.1 of Chaenogobius annularis. Classification (NCBI taxonomy): domain Eukaryota; kingdom Metazoa; phylum Chordata; class Actinopteri; order Gobiiformes; family Gobiidae; genus Chaenogobius; species Chaenogobius annularis. The sequence continues at coordinate 117,708 of BJKM01000328.1, read as the reverse complement.
AACCTGTAGAGACGGAGCAATCGCTTGGACGATATTTGCTCCTTTAGTTAAGTGTTTAGAATATCGGAATTTATTTCTCCAGCTCAGGCCAATATTTAGCTTTGTCCGAGCAGCTGCATAAAGGGTTAGTTTTATTTTAACAATGCAATGAGAAGAGGGAACTACTTTTAACCACATTGACCATCGGTGGGAGCAAATAACATTTTTTGAAGCTCTCTAGGATTAAGTCGTTAAATTAGCGTGACAATTCAAACACTAAACGACGCCGATACATAAACGGAACAGTATCATTACAAATAACCCAGCGTGCCCCTCTGCAGGTGGAGGGCGGGTGCTGGAAACTGGGCGTGTGCCGGGATTAGCTCCGTCCACTTGTCCAAGGCAGGAAGTCCCCGCACGGCCTGTTTTCAACCAAGGAAAGTCACGTCAAAACGGCTGTAAAACCGATTATAAATGTTGAGAATTCTGCTCTGCGAAACGTCACATTTGAGGTGGATTTCGACTGCTTTTGTTGCAAGATTCATCATAACAGATCATTAAGTTTTCTCCTAAATGTGTTTTTGCCGTTTTTGCTGTGACGACAAAAGGATCACTTTGGCAAAAAACGAATGCATAAAAAGAATACAATTGTGGATCTCTCGTTCATTTCATTCACAAAATAAGCACAGATTTCCATTAAAGTTCCCACCGGTCGTCCAGATTCCAACACCACCCGAATGAGTCATCAGACAGAAGTGAGGTCAGCTTACATGGTTACTACTTACTTAGCAATATTAATAACGGGGGAGGAACGGGGGGGGGGGCTTTCAAACTCAATAATAGCAATAAAACAACAATATTCTGACGATAATCCATCAGAAATGTGCTGAAATGAGTCTGTAAATGTCTTGGTCGAGGTGGAAAACATGAAGTCAAACACAAAACTGCAAAAATAGCACTTTACACTCTTGTCTGGGTGATTGAACTTGACATTTTTTTCCATTTTTGTGGTGAATTTGATCAGTTTTAATTTGACAATGCGATAAACTCGATATTCGAATGTCTCCAAAACAACAGTGCGTTATATCAGCTACTTTTATACATTTCCCAGCTCCACTAGAGGTTTTTTTATTACTAGCCACAGCTCTGCCTGTCTTAACTGTTCCACGTAGAGGACAAAAACAAATGAGCTTTATTTAATACATCATGACTGCACTGGCAATAATTCCCTTAATGCTTTTGAGAGGATTTGATAGAGACAAACTGAGAAGAGCAGAAGTTCTTCACCTAAAGGTCAACAAAGACCCAGGGCTTAAGTTTAGTTTTCTATTTATATAAAATGTTACTTCCCTAAACCTCCATCATGTGGTCGAGCCAGGTAATTAATCAGATTTGACTAATTCGTGTCTAATCGCCAACTCAATATTTTTTTTATTCGAGGTCTGCATTCAGTTCAGACTTTGGAGGACGAAACTGGGCTATTTTTGTGCTAAAAGTATCAGTGTGGTCCAAAAATAGAGGGGGAAAAAAAAAAGACATTTTTTCTGATTTTCTGTTTGTTTTTTGAAAAAAGAAAGAAATCAAAACTAAAAGGTCAATTCTGATTTGTTTATTTCACATTCTGACTTAATTCTAACTTTAAACAAGCACAGCTAGATTTAAATGGCACCATTTAAAAATCTTTGTTTATGAACGTGACAACAAAACTAAGAGACTAAGTTTTGTTTGTTCTTAACAGAAAATAAATTGAGATAAACCAATTTGAGGGAAGAAACAGTGATTCAGTTTTCTGCCTGATTCTGTGGTGAAAGTATTATTATTATTATTTTTAAATGTATTATTATTATTACTATTATTATTAGTAATTTTTTTTATGTATTTATTTTATGCATTATTATTATTATTATTTTTAAATGTATTATTATTTTTAATGTATTTTTTTTTATGCATTATTATTTTTAAATGTATCATTATCATCATTATTATATTCTTTTTTATGTATATTTTTTCTCTTCTTTCTCTCTTTCTTCGCATAAGACATGTTTTTGTTGTTTTATGTTTAAAACATTTTTTAAATAGAGATAGAAATTGCTAAAGGTCAAGTCATGTCAAATGCAAATCGTTCACCCGTTTGACCTTAACCCACAGAGGAAGTTTCCCCTCCTGTACCACGACGGACTACACCAGACTCGCGTTCAGGTTTCAGGAAACGGTCCCTCTGACATTTGTTGCATCACTTTTATCAAGACCGTGTGTGTTTTTGAGGATCGTTTTGTCCTGAACCAAACCGAGATGCCACGATATCACATTTTAGAACTGCGAGTGTGAGAAAGAAACACCACACCTTCACAATTACTCACAATTATTAACATACAATGATCGAACAACTGTGAAAAATGTGCACCGTAATTTGCCCGTATTATCCCTGCCTAAAATCAAACTTTATGAATCAAAAAGCAACATAAAAACCCACTTTATACTTTGAATGTCAGAGCACAATTAATTTATGAATAACTCACTTTTTCAGCCTTAACGCTCTAGTCATCCGGTTAATAAGTGTGTAACTCTGCAATTTATAGTGAATTAACAGGATTTAAAAGTATCACAATATTTACAAGTACAAGATATATCAAAGTCGCAAACACTGCAATATTTAAGTGACATAATGTTCTTGTTTTATGTCAAACAAACAAAGAAACACTGCACGCCCTGTAGTTTAGACCGCGACAAACGCACAGGACTCTTGGATTAGTTTTGCCCAAATATAAACGCTCCCGGACGGGTTTAAAACGTGGACGGAATCCTACGTTCAGAACATAAAACGCCTGAATCGAACCGAAATCGCAAATCAGGTAGTTCTCCAAAGCAGCTCCGCGCAGAGCCCTGTGATGTCAAAGGTCACGCGACGATCATAACACTGACCTTTCACATTGTGACGTCCTCAAGTTCCTCCAACTACTTTTGTTCTTATCAGAATCAGTTTTGTTGTCAGTTAACCACGAACTAGGATCATCAAGGCGCAACATACAACAATGTACAATAATAATAACAACAGTGAAAAAGTATACTGTGCTAACATGAGATAAAATGATAAAAAGTGCAGAATAAAAGTGATTTAAATACGATACGCGAGATCAGAACGATGTGCAAACGGCGGAATATGAGGTATAAGTCAAGTATTATTTACATCAAATTTTTGTGTAACGATTATTGAGTGAAATCTTTTATTTTCTTTCATTCTCGTGGTCTGACATGTTACTTGTTCCTCAAGTTTGGGACTAACTTTACGGAAAAATAAACTTCCTGAAAGACACAACAGCTAAAAAAAAAAAAAAAAAGTTCTTTACATCCAGGTCTATTTTTTTGGTTGCATATTGCACAAAAGACGTCTAAAACTGTCACGATTGTCATTTTTGTGGTTCTGACAATAATCTGGACATGCCTGGCGTGATCTGCATTAGCATCATTATCAGTTAGCAGAAGAACGTTGACAAATCCTAAGAAGAACCGCGACTGCACTGCCAGGAAAACCCAAATCATCCCCCGGATCAGACTTCTCCTCTTTGGACAGCGTGGCAGAGGGGTTTGCCTGGTGCACATGGTCTGCTCCTGTTAAGAAAAAAAAACTTCAAAAAAGAACTGAGAATGAAGTCTGTGGTGGCTTAACCTTCGGCACATGAACCAGACTGAGAATGTTAAACAAATGTCTGTCCAAGAAGACCATGGCAACCGACCTGTAATTAAGAAGTTTTACACCCAAACTATGAGCAACCTCCACGCGAATCCTGACAGATATGGCACGGCATTCTGGGTCCAGGGTTTGGCGTGAGCTCCAGAAGCTCTCACGCCCAGTGTGGCGGGGAGCAGGTCACCATTTCTGATTCAAGTTCAACCCCTGTCCGGAGCCACATTAAACCATCACATTCCGGTGTTAAACGTGCTCCGCGGCGCAACAACCAGGACGCTGCTCTGACAATCACGTCCCCACCACGACACCCCCGTGTTTTTGTTGTGTTTTGGAGCGGCAGGAGAGTGATCTGAGGCCGCTGGCAGAGCAGGCACCACCCCGCCTCTCCGCTCCAACCTGGAGAGAGGACAAATGTTTTCCCCCGGCGCCTTGTAGCTGCTCCTTAGCCTTTAGCCATCGGCCCAATTACACACACTGGCCTAGCGTAGCCTCTGCAAACTCAGTCAAAATGAGAAAACACTGCATTTATCAGCGACCACGTTAAAGGTTCGGGAGCGGAGCCAACGCCGAGCGCCAGGGTCTTTGTGCGCGTGGTTTTGGCTAACGCTATGCAGCGGTGCGGAGTCGCTGTGATACGACCGGAGCTAGCTGTAAATACCGATGTATGAGTGGCCAGCCTGCTAGCATACATAGCTCCGGAGCCAAACAACTGCGAGTTCGCTAGCAGCGGGAGCGTTTTGTCTCGTGGCCGTGGCGTGCGCACGCCAACTTCACGCGCGGCGCCGTCTCGCTTTAACGCTCGGGGGAAGTCGCGGCGTGAGCGCGGCCGTACCTGATTCTCCATGTTTCTCCGGCCTCTGTGATTGTTGTAGTTATCTTACAGCGGCGTCCTGCTCCTCCTCATTGTGTGCCAATCTCCCCACCAGCCCCAGAAGCGGAAGGCAGACGGGTCCCTCCCCCCTGTCGGGACGCGACCAAAACAGAAAGCTCGCTCGGCCAATCGCAGCGCGCGCTCCTCGGCCGGCGGCGGGACGCGGCCAATCGCGGCGTGGCGGAGGCGGGGCTTGCTCCTCGCCGCAAATACAATTAAAGCTTTTAGTGGAGGTTTCCTCGAGTGACAGCGCGCGCGTCCCAATGGGCTCGGCTCCGATTCAATTGTAAAATGCACATGACACTAATTGAATGAAAGCGACAACATTACGGATTGTGTCACTTTGACCACTGAGACAGGGCTCTATTATAGGGTCTCTTGTGTGCAACGGTGTAGTTAATGTGTAATTAATATGTCATTAATGAGTCATTAATATGCATTTCATGTGCATTTCATGTGCATTTCATGTGCATTTCATGTGCATTTCATGTGCATTTCATGTGTGTTAAGTGACTATTTATTCTATATATTATTCTTTAGGCTGTAACAGTGGTTTTCAGTTGGGGCCAGGAGTTATTATGATTTACAAGCCTAAACATACTTTTTTTTTTTTTTTTTTAATGGAAACTACTTCACCAATAAACTGAATTTTTATTGTGACGCCGTTGTGGAGAAGGATGGAAGGGTTCTTGGGGATATGTTCGTTCCGATAAGGGATAGTATTTAAAATAAGTTTATTTTTATCTTTAGTTAACCTTTTTTTTTTTTTGCTATTATATTGTCGTTTCAAGTGACACCATTTCCACCGAAAGAAAGTTCCTAGTTTGTGAATCTTGTTTTTATTCACTGACAATGGCATCAAAGTTTGAGAACCCCTGCTGTGTAACACACTGGAAACATATATTTGAAGATGCTGTTCTGAGCATTTTAAAGCCCCACTGTGTAACATTTAAGCACAAAAAAAAACATACAAAACAAACTATAAAAATAAAAGCATGTTTTTAACATCATAGAATGTTTTTGTTGCTTAATGTGGGTCCTCCTTATACTGTGAGCAAGCTTGCGTCTCCACAAACCTGACTTGTACTTGGCCTTCGAGGAGCCTCGTCCTTCTTTTTCCATGGACACGGCGTTGTTCCTTTGGCAGTAATATTCTACAGTGTGACACAAGTTCAGAAGTATGGTGTTTTCATGGGACGTCACGGAGCTGTTCCTTCAGAGCTGCTGTTGTTGTTGTTGTTGTTGTTGTTGTTGTTGTTGTTTTTGTTGTTGAAATACTACTGACGCATTAGGACTGAACTCAGGATGGTGGTTGGGGCCCAGCACAAGCATGCCAGCGCGCAGTGTCGTGGGTTCAAATCCCGACTTTGACATTTACTTCATGTCCTCCCTCTCTCTCTTGTCCCCATTTCACACTCCTCCTCTCCTGTCTAATAAGGCCTACGGCAAAATAATATTGATAATAATATTATTATCTTCTCTTTTTTTGCAATTTTAACAACAAAAACAACAGAGAAGACACAAAAGAATGAGCTGGGACCAGGGAGAACATAAGGCAAGTAAAGGAGTAAAAGTAGAAAATAAGAAAATAACCTACTATTTTTAAGGGATTGAACAAAAAAAAAAAAAAAAGAGAAAAAAAGAGGAAAAAAGTCAAAGCCAAATGTTAAGATCATTTTTTTGATTGTTGGCGTGAGCTTTTGCAGATTTACAGTGGGAAAAGTAAGTCTGGAACCCATTTGTAGACGTAAATAAAAGGATAATCCCCACAGACTCTGACCAGCAGCGATTCAACACACACAACACACAGCACACCACTCACACACACACACACACACACTAGCACACACACACACACTGTAAGCAGGACATGTGTTTGTGTGTTTGTGTGGGAACATTTCAGAAAGAGTCGTTTGATGTGAGATACTGGGGCTGAGCTGAAGGTCGCGTCGCCCTCAGAGCAGGACGCCGCCTTCATTTTGCACAAACGTTCAACCTTTAAATCCTCAGTTTCACCCCAAACTGCAGATGAAATGTTGGATTACGGGACAATGAAGCAGATTCAAAGTGCGGCCGCGTTAACAAAGAACATTTAAACTGTTCTCTCAACGTTTGGGCATAAAAAATGTAGTTTAATCTGGTGTTTTGAAGTTAGAATGGCAAAAATGCAGCGGTATCTGTACTTTCTACTCAGTGTACATCGTGAACTGGACTGAAAAAGCAGAAACACCTCTAAAATGCAGTATAATTAGTACAAAAATTGGCTTTATTCATTGTTGTTGACTAAATATTGACGATTAACCAAAGTTTGCGTGTTCATGGTGGCATTCTGACTTGAGCAAACGCAAATATAGACTTAAAATTCACAAGAACAATAAAAACAATTGTTTTGAACAGCAACAGTTGACCAAAAATCAAACGCAATTCTGCCTCAACATCACGACATTTAACACTTTGACTGTTCTCAAAATCAGTGTGAAATGACTTTTTGCTTTTTTAAACATTTATTTAAGTAGATTTTCTGCATTTTTACTTAAAATTTTATTATTTTTCCACCGCTGCAAAAAATACAACATTCACACATTTATACATCAAACCCAAAACTAAAACTGGACTAAACCTGGACCAAACCAGTACTAGAACAGGACCAGACCAAGTCCAGATAAGGACTAAACTTGGCAGGTTTAAGTGAATTTATCTTGTTTTTTGTCGCCTATTTTTATTGTAAATTTACTCACGAATGAAAACAAAGAAAAAACACACAACAAACACTCTTTTTTTGGTAAAATATTTATTTGTCAGACACGTTTCCCAAGTCACATTCGTCCTCGGTACACAAGAGGGCGCTGTTGTGCAGATAACGTGAGCGAAAACTATCGTTTGGAGTCGTTCAGGAAACAAAACCAAACGTGACATTTTCTCCAAGAATCACAAATGTTACAAATATTAGGACCTTTCTGTACAAAGTGTTGAACGTATCAGTCAATAACAATCATATAATAATACATTTATAACAACAGCGGTGCAGACTTTTGGTGAGCAGGTAAGAAATGTGTTCAAAGACATTATTTAAAAGCTTTGGGCCTTTTCCTCCAAAAACATCTGACTAAAATGAGCTTCAATTCAAACTGAAGTTGTTCTTGAACATTTGTCTGGACTCTTTGTGAAGCTGATTTAGTTTAATTATAAATTTAATCAAGCTCTGCACAGAATTCAGATTGAAATTCCCGCCTGGATTAGTAAATATAAGAACAAAGATGATGGACCTGATTGACACTAGCTTGGACATTTGTAAGGTCTTTAAAAGCTGAACTAAAAATGACATTTGGGACTTGTATTCAAAAAATATAATTTTTTTTTTTTTTTTAATCCAGGCGTAATCGATATAAAAAGCGTGTTAAATTAATTTGAATTCTCGCGTGATTTATTTATTAGTTTGTTTAGAGAGCAAACTGACCCCGATTCATCCCAGAATGACAGATTTGACACAGTTTTATATTCTTGTGTTGAGCGTCCTTTTATCAGACTAAGATTGTAACTTATGTCCAGTGTTTGTTTACGTGGCTGTTGAGCGTTTATTTTTTTTAAATTTTTTTGCACACGTCTTTCCAACGTCGTATTTAACTAGAAAATGGCAAATAAACTAATCTAAACTGGTGGACGCAAGGGAATAAATGAAGGAAAACGTCAGTCGCTCTACCTATAAAACCTATACCTATAAGCTCCTTATTTCACCCGTTTATCTACATTATTGTACTTTTATCTAACTAAAGAATATTGAAGTGGCTTTGTCGTTTCTCCCGTCGCGGCTCTTTAATCAGTAACGGTACAACGGTAAAAGTACTGTACTCAAGAAGTCAGTTTCTGCTCCACAACAGCGTTTAACCGTACTACAAAGTCAGAAGTACTTGTCCACTACTTACAGTACTTTGAAACCGTTTAAATACAGCAGAGAGGTTTTTTTATCGCAAACAAAAATACACAAATACAATCGATTCCGCGGGTTTCTGTTGGACAAACCTCAGCACGTTTGATTTATGCAGATCACTATTTTTTTTTATGTATTAATAGTTTATCAAATTCTGAAAAATGACAGATAAAAGAGCAAAAATGTGTAAAAGGAAAAGTATCACATCGACTTAAAGTGCCCCCTACAGGTCGGACGACTCATTGAACTAAAAACTAAAATTTATGTTAAGATAAATATATTTAGAATTTTGCTACGAATTATAAAAATGTTATCGAAGAACAGCACATTTTTTAGGTTTATAATTTCACTTCCTGTTTGTAATTGATGACATCACACGAGGAAATTACCCAGCAAACACTGGGAGAAAACTTATCTAATGTCACAATTATTTTTATTTGACAAATAAAAATGTATAAGAGGGACTTTATTTTGTTGAATTAATGTTTAGACAGTCAAAAAAGTAGTTTATTTTGTGTAAATTCTGCATAAACTTTGACTGGAACGAGAAACGTCAATGGTGTGATGTCACTTCCTGTCATTTTCCACAGATTTTTCAACGTTTTCTCCACAAATACCTGCTCAATTGGTGTAAAACTATAATTTATATGTACAACAGGTTTAAATACACAGATAAAGTCAAAATTAGAAGGTCATAAAAACCTGTCAGACGTACTTAAAGTAAAAGTACATGTATGCAGACTTTTGATAATCATTAAAGAGTGAAATGTTGATACTTTCTCAATGTTTCTTTTCTGTATATTTTTCAAGACAAACTCCAATACAAGTACTTTTCAGTCCTTTTCAAACACGTGGCGCAGTGGACAGTACAGATACACATGCTTTCTGATGTAGTAAAAGTATTCATTATACTTACGTACAGATACCTAAAATTGCAGCACAGTGTAACTTTTGTACTTCGCTACTTCACCACTGCGTTATACTCGGAAAATACATTTTCAAACGGATAATTTGACACTTTTGGTTCATTTGATTGTTACACACGTTTTCACAGTTTTTAAAAAAAAATATTTTTGTAATATACTTGAGTTGTTGTGTCTTGTATGCAGAAAGCGATGTCACTGTGGACTTTTGTGTTAATTGTAAAAGTCTTAATTTGATTAGAAGCGCCCCTTTTTTCTGTCACCGTTTCACAACAAAACCGCGCGTTTCAAGAGTTCGCGTCGTCGCCGTAGCAATTCAAAACGAAACACACAAACGCATCTGGTGACTGGCGAAAAGTCCTCAAAATGGCGCCTGTAACGGGCAGCGGACGCACACGGTTATGGTTTCGTCTGCTCTGCGACGGTGAAAGGCCAAAGATGTTTTGCTGTTCTGACATCAAAAAATGCAAATTAATCCATAAATTAGCGACTGTTAAATTAGTAAAATAAATAAATAATAGAGCTATAATCAGGTCGGAAACAAAATGAACGCGTAAATAATAAAAATCTGTAAAAAAATACTGACGTCTTTGGTCTTTCTGCAGTAGCAAAGGTTGAATATGATAGAAATGTTCATGAGAATCGTATTTGCGCGACGTGAAACGCGGTCAACATCGTTTGCGTGTTTTGGTGGTGCCCTTGAGGACGATGTGAGGCAAACCGACGGGCCACTTGTCGCAGGGCCAGTACTGCAGCCCGGGCAGCGAGTACGGGATCTCGTAGTTGGCATCGAGGTACGCGATCAGAGTGCTGCCGTACGCCACCGCGATCACGATGAAAATGTGCCTGAAACACAAGAGGAGGGGGAGAAAGAGGGGGCACAACGTCACACGTTTGTGGACAGAAAACGCCGCACGTCCAAACATGCGCACGGGTCACATTAACAAAGAGCGGCGAACGGTTTTCAGTGTCGGGAATCAACTGGACACTCGGGCCTCAGAACTCCTGCCACGGACACAATGAGTGGATACCTCCGGAGCGGTCGTCTGGGTGCAAAGGAATAAGGGCCGTTGAAAAGAAATGGATGACACAAACTGACCCTGGTGAAGCAATCGTCAAGTCAAAACTCCTGCCATGGACACAGTGAATGGATACCTCCGGAGCGGTCGTCTGAGTGCAAAGGAATAAGGGCCGTTGCAAAGAAATGGATGACACAAACTGAACCGGTGAAGCGATCGTCAAGTCAAAACTCCTGCCATGGACACAGTGAATGGATACCTCCGGAGCGGTCGTCTGAGTGCAAAGGAATAAGGGCCGTTGCAAAGAAATGGATGACACAAACTGAACCTGGTGAAGCGATCGTCAAGTCAAAACTCCTGCCGTGCGAACAGTGAATGGATACCTCCAAGGCGTCGTCTGAGTGCAAAGGAATAAGGGCCGTTGCAAAGAAATGGATGACACAAACTGAACCTGGTGAAGCGATCGTCAAGTCAAAACTCCTGCCATGGACACAGTGAATGGATACTTTGGAACGTACTTTTGGCGACAGGAAAAAAGACACGAAACTCACCAACGATCAAGAAAATGGACAAATTTGACAGACTTTGGACTATATAAGACTTCAGTTTTCATTTAAATGTGCCGTGATGTTGTTTCTTTTGATGTTTAGTGCCACTTGTGTTCTTTTTGTGTTTGATTATTCTTGAAAAATGGACTTTGTGTTCCTTAACTTAACTGTTTTATTTAATGTATTTACTTGTATCTCTTGTGTTTTCTCTGGCTTTGTTCTGTTTCTTTGTTTTGTTTCTATATTTTTTTTTTATGTTTTAGAAAATATAGAACAAATGGAAAAAAATGACATTCAAACAAAATTTGGAAAAAGGACAAATATGACCGACTCTGGACTCAATGGCATTTAAACATTTTTTTTTTTTTAAATGTGTAGTTGTAATGTGTATTTTTGATTTGGTGTAAAAATAAATAAATAAATAAATAAAATAAAAATAAATAAATTTAAAAATAAAAAATAAAAAATAAAAAATAAAAAATAAAAAATAAAAAATAAAAAATAAAAAATAAAAAATAAAAAATAAAAAATAAAAAATCAAAATCAAATTAAATTAAATTAAATTAAATTAAATTAAATTAAATTATAACATTTGATAAAAATAAAATGTATTTAAAAAAATAGAAAAAAAAAATACTATCAACATAAAGCTTTTGTGACTTGTTACTCACAGTGGGAAAATAAACAAAACTCAAGTCAGAACAATAAATGTATCACTCAAAAGGCGTAATAAGCTGCTAGGAAAGTAAAATGTACATGGAGCAAATATACTACCCTGAGTACGACCCACCTCTGATCAGATCACAATTGCATTTTCATAACCAAACCGCCCAAACCCTGCTCACCAGCCGATTGGGAAATGCAAACATGAACAGAATGGCACAATGCGTGTTCACGAGCGGGTTTAGGACGAAGAGAGCGGCGCACACTCACCAGAGACCGTGCAGGTAACAGAAGTTCAGCTGCTGCCAGAAACCGCAGCCAAACCTGTCGCTGATCCAGCAGGAGATGGCCAGCACCCAGAGGCCCACCGAGAGCTTGGCCAGACGCAGAGCCCGCCGATCTGTGCAGCTGAAAACAAAACAGGACGCGGTGAAGACAAAGGCAGCGGCTGCAGAACCGGACGCTCTGTGCTGCTCTGCCCGTTTGCCATGAAACACACCCAAAACCTTTACTTTTACACACGTTTCTACTACTACAACTCGCTTTTTAACGTTTTTTTGGAAATGTCAGTCACTAAAACGCAGTAAACATGATTATATTTAAGATTTGTCTCAACATTTTGCCTAGTTTTCCCCAGTTTATAATGTTACTTCCTGGTTCGACATGAGCAGCAGACCGCATCATAACAAAGGGCCAGAATCCACCTAAATTACATAGTAGTTATAATCTGACACAAATGAATAAATGATAACGCCTTTATTTTGTTAAATAAAGTGTTTAAACTGCCTGTTGCGTGTAAATTGTCGCCGAGTGTCGCTTTTTGATGACAAACATATTTTCGTTGCAATGCGGAACTTTCTATTCAACATTCTATTATTTCTCACACATTTCATTAGCAAATATTTACTTTTGACAATGTATTTATCATATTTAGGAAAGGGTTTATGTTTATGTTTGGGAATCGTTTATTTGGTTCAGATTAGTGTCAAGATTAGGGTTTTGGCACGCGGGAAATTAGAATTATACAGGTGTTATACGATATTATTGTGTTGTTATTGGCTCTTGTTGGTAGTCTGGTTGCTGGGTAACAGTTGTGGAATTACCTCTGCCTTTGTCATATTTGCTGGCCATGTCCAACCAGGAAGTACAATTATACACTTTACCAAAAATGGGTGACAAATAGGGAAAGTGTTGAGTAAAATCTGAAATGTGATGACATTTTTCCTCGTTTTAGTGAAATGTGTCAAATATAGACTTCGACTTGTACGAACGTGGACTGTATTTGTCTCGGTAAAAGTGTCCTGTGACTCGCTTTGAACTTAAGAAGCCACGGCCTGCGACTGAACCCGTGAAAAGTGAGGGGGGGCAACGCGCTCGCACCTTCTCATCTCTATCGCCAGAGTGTAGAGGAAATGGAGGCCGAAGCAGTTGAGGGCGTAGGCGTTGGCCGTGGGTTTGACGAACGAGACCGTCGTCGTGAGGACCGCCGTCGTCAGCACCAGTTTGGAGAAGGTCGACCTGGGGAGGAAACGAGAGAAGCGTGGGAAAAACGACCTGGAAGAGAAACAGTAGACAAACATAAACACAAACGGAACAATGCATACAAACATAGACACAAACATAGACACAAACATAAACACAAACATAAACACAAACATAGACACAAACATAAACACAAACATAGACACAAACATAAACACAAACATAGACATAAACACAAACATAGACATAAACATAGTAAACATAGACTCACCAACAACCACAAACATAAAACAAACTAACACTTTATACACCATAGACTACCACAACAAACATTCAAAACATAACACATAAACCACAACATAAACACAAACATTATACGATAACACAAAACTATAGAACACAAATAGACATTACCAACATAACATAGACACAACATAACACAAAACCACAACATAAACACACAAAACATAGACACTAAACACAACACATAGCAACATAAACACAAACACTAGACACTAACACAACATAGACTAAACAAACATATAACCACAAAATTACATAAACACCAAACATAGACATTAAACCACAAACATGACCACAAACATACACAAAATAGACACAAACATAGACACAACATTAGACATAAAACACAACATAGACATAAAACACAAACATAGACACAAACACAAACATAAACACAAACATTGACATAAACACAAACATAGACATAAACACAAACATAGACACAAACATAAACACAAACATAAACACAAACATAGACACAAACATAGACACAAACATAGACATAAACACAAACATAGACATAAACACAAACATAGACACAAACATAGACACAAACATAGACACAAACATAAACACAAACATAGACATAAACACAAACATAGACACAAACATAGACACAAACATAGACACAAACATAAACATAAACACAAACATAGACACAAACATAGACACAAACATAAACACAAACATAGACATAAACACAAACATAGACACAAACATAGACACAAACATAGACACAAACATAAACACAAACATAAACACAAACATAGACATAAACAAACACAAACATAGACACAAACATAGACACAAACATAGACACAAACATAAACACAAACATAGAAATAAACATAGACACAAACATAAACACAAACATAGACATAAACACAAACATAAACACAAACAAACATAAACAAACACAAACATAAAAACAAACATAGACATAAACACAAACAAACATTAACACAAACATCAACATAAACATAGACACAAACATAGACACAAACATAAACACAAACATAGACACAAACATAAACACAAACAAACATAAACACAAACAAACATCAACACAAACATAGACACAAACATAAACATAAACAAACATAAACACAAACATAAACACAAACAAACATAAACACAAACACAAACAAACATAAACACAAACATAGACATAAACATAAACACAAACAAACATAAACACAAACATCAACACAAACATCAACACAAAAATAGACACAAACATAAACACAAATAAACATAAACACAAACATAAACACAAACATAAACACAAACATAGACACAAACATAAACAGATTAAGATTAATTTATCATTTTATTAAATGTTTTAAAAATAGTTGTTTTTTGGACAGCTTAAAAAACTACATCTTAATATTTCTGTTTCCAACACCAACATAATCTTAAAAACATGACGATTTATTTGATATATTTTATTCACTTTTATTTCATTCAGTTTGTATATTTGTACCTTATTTGACACATCTTTTTCTATTTTTGATCACTTAATTACATTGACTTTTTAACTTATTTTCCTAATCTTTGCCATTATATTGTAATGTGTGAGCTACTGTCATTTCCCTTGTGGGTCTCGTCTAACGTCGCTGACATACCGTTTCTAAGCCCGCCGCGTCCCTCTTCCCGGACCCTATTGTCGTGGTTAAACCGTGATAAACCTTCATCCTGTCAGAGTCGGCTGCTCTTCGGCGTAACATTACCTCTGCGTTGTGTAGAGCCTTTCGTCTTTCCCCTGCTCTTTAAATATTCATGCTCTCTTTCTCCGAGCCACGCGTTAAGGTGGCGGGAGACAAAGCTGCCGGACGAGCTCTGCCGCGCCGCTGGCTTCAGGCGACACCGCGGCGGTCTTTTTTGTCTTTCACGTGTGGATCGACGTCGCAACTAAACGTCGGCCGTTTATTCCTAAATGTTCACGTCAAGTAAAAAACGGGGACAAAGTTCGATGTTTTTTGATTCGTTTTCTGTCACAAAAAGCCTCAAAAAGTGCTGGTTTTATTCAGACAAAACCATGATTATTGTTTGTTTGAAAGACTTTTGAGCTATAAAATGAACAGACTTAAACCTTTCTGATCCACTGCAGCCGCGGAACATTAAGGAGAAAATGTAATAAGTATTTTAAGTGTAAAAATGACCAAAAGTAACACATATTTGGGACGTATAAAACTGAAAGAGAGGATTTTATTGTTATTTTTTTGGCTTTAAAGCTTGAATTGATCACCTTAAGTTTGATATCTATAAATCCATTGGCACGATCTGTCCAAATCTAGTAAAGTTTGGTGTTTGTAGGAGCTGCTTTAATCTTAAGAGGTGGGACGTCACACTTTATATTTATTTATTCCATTTTCCATCTGATAAAAGGGAACGCTCCAGCTGCTTGACAAGCTGAAGCCCACTTATTTCCAGTCAAATCAATCATTCTGGGCTGAATCTGGGTCAGTTTGTGCCCCAAAAACCACTACAATTCCAAACAATTTGATCGAACTTTTATACAGATTACGCCTGAACTCTTTTACGTTATTACAAGTCCCTAAAACTCATTTTTAGAGTTGAAAATCTGATATTCCTCCGAGTAAATCAAACGTCAGAAGCCAGAAACTGCAGAGTCTGAGCTTCACAAAGAGTCCAGACATTTGGTTTTTCTTCTCCAGAGGCTCAGGAACAGCTTCAGTTTGAATTGAGGCTCATTTAGTGTATTTTTCTACGTTGATAAGAGGTTGATCTTTGTCTTTATGTGAGAAAAACGCATTAAGTTGCAATGTCCCATCCGAAAAAGTTGATTGAATGAAATAATAAACTTCTTCCGGTGCAGGGCAGGTTCGGTCATTTCCCTCAAAAACGGTAGGAGGAGTCACGTTACCTGTCTTTGATGAAGGACGGGAAGAGCTTCCGAGGGAACCAGAGCGCGTACCCCACCGCTATGACCCACAGGATGGACAGCTCATCCAGCATTTGACCCACAAAACTCAGCGTCATGTGGAAGTACGCGGAGAAGAGGCCTGCGGGAAGGAAAAGCGCGAGGATTAAGAAAATGTCAGTAGGTCATTTAAATCTGCGCGTCACGTTTGAGGCTGAAGAACACAAAGGTGAAAGGTGGAAAGCGTAAAATAATGAAGTGATTGCCTGAAGTTGACGATTAAATGCAATTATTTTAAAGTTTTTTCAGGTTTCGATAAAAAAAACTCCAGATTTTCTTCCACGGTCATCTAGTTTGATGTGTGTTATAATCTGTTTATGCTCCAAATAACGACTGGCATGGATTAAAATTGTTGATTATTTGTTGTTTGTTGTTATTTTAGTCATCGATTAGTCTCTTTGCATCGCTAAAAATAATGATAAATAATAAATAAATAAATAAATAAATAAGACTAATGATGATTTATCAGGAATATAATCGAATTTGTTTTTCTGATGATTGCACAAACATACAGCTGCCTCTTCAGATTATTTTCTCAGCCAAATCAATGTTAAATAACTCATTAAAAAATAAAATAAAGATACATCTAATGCAAGATTTTTTTTCATATTTTTTTTTTCAATAGAAATATTAAACATAAATATTTTGTGGAATGTTTTCAACACCATTTTTCTAATTAAAAAAATATATTTTATTAACTTTTATTTGATTCTATTTGTATATTTATACCTCATTTAAGTGATTTGAGCAGGTCGTTTGTAACTTTAAACTGCCCGTTGTAAATGGTGGTGAAAGTGACTCGTTTTTGAAGTGTTTTTAAATGAAAAAAAGTGTGCGCTGCCCGGTGGTGGAGTGGTTAAGGTGGCAGCACATATGCCAGGCTCCATGTGCAACAGGCCGCAGTAGTGTCGTGAGTTTGAATCCTGGCTTTGACAATTTGCTGCATGTCCTCCCTTCTCTCGTCCAAGACTTTACACAACTGCATTTACAGCAGAAGGTCTTTTGGGGTTTGTCTCCACAGCTCTGCTCACCTACACTCAGACATTTTCCCATTCTTCTTTGTGGAACAGCTCCAGCTCAGCCAGATTTGATGGAGAGCGTTTGTGAACAGCAGCTTTCAGATCTTCCACAGAATCTTGATCGGATTTAGGTCTGGACTTTGACTGGGCCGTTTGTTTTAAACCATTCCATTGTAGCTCTGGCTTCATGTTCAGGGCGTTGTCCTGCTGAAGGTGAACCTCAGCCCAGTTCTTTCCACACACAGCTTGATGCCGCACCTTCATGTTTGACAGTGAGGATGGCGTGATCAGAGTCCTGTGCCCTGTTAGTTTGACACCACCACCAAAAAGCACATGTGTCCCTCACAGTCCCCGCCCACCTGAGCTGTGGATCTCTGCAGCTCCTCCAGTGACCATGGGCCTCTTGGCTGCATCTCTGATCAGTGCTCTCCTTGTTCAGATGTAAGTTTTGGTGGACGGCCGTGTCTTGGTAGGTTTGTAGACTGTGCCAGACTCTTTCCATTTCCAGATGATGGATTGAACAGTGCTCCATGAGATGTTCAAAGCTTGAGACATCTTTTCTAAACCCAAACCTGCTTTAAAACATCTCCACATCTTCATCCCTGCCCTCTCTGCTGTGTGTTCCTTGGACTTCATGAACCCTAACCCTCAACATTCTCTTCACAAACGCCGGTGGCCTTCACAGAACAACAGCATTTACCCTGAGATTAGATTACACTCGGGTGGACTGTTGAATCGTTAGGTCAACATTCAGCCTTTCATCCATCATCAGGAAACTTCTGGCAGCAGGTTTTGGCTGAATACTTTTGCACGCTGCTAGTTTGTGGTCGTGACGTGACAAAATGCGGAAAAGATTTATTGCGAATGTGGCAATTGGGACTGTTTTTTGTCAGATTCTTTAGTCGGAAGGCTAATCTAATCTAATCTTCTTCGTGGTTTGCTCTGAAACACTGAACAGCGCCCCACAATGGAGCGTTTTCTCATTTTAAGACCCACTTTTAGTCTCTTGCGTGGGCCTCCGTTGTCTTTTATTAATTGTGTTGAATGAATTTGTTTTATCGGTTCTGTTATGTATGTTTGAGACTGTCTCTTGGCCTCAAATCCTTTCAAATCATGACTCCAAATGACCAAATGCAGCTCGTATTTTTTGTGTGAATGGCACTTCTTAAAAAGTCCTCGTCACGTCTCGTCGCGGTCCGACTTCGCACGTTTTGTGAGTTTTACTTTACAGTTTTAGCGTGTGCGCCTCCTCACCTACGAAGATCATCATGACCCAGACCACGTGCACGGCCAGGTTCCTCTCTTTGGCGTACGGATGCAGCAGGTACAGCATGATGGGAGACACGATGAAGAAGAAGAAGCTGCTCACCTGCAACGACGGACAAAAACCGGCTTGACTCGATCAGAGCGGGAAACAAGGGACTTTGTGTTGGATGCAGGAAATTACGCCGCAATAAAGAGTTGTAACTTGATAATGAATGTGAAATGCACAAAAGGTCATGGTTTCAGATGGAGTTGCAGATGGAGTTAACGTGGCCCTTTTATGGTCCGACGCGATCCCCCTGGGACACTTCACCACACATTCTTTGCTTTATGAATGCCACCGCCAAACAACGCCATGAACACGCCACGCCGCAGCAGTCACATCAAAGGCTTTTTAACAAATACAAACCTCTCAACCTTTGGTCACCTTTAGAACGACTAACCTTGTGTCTTAGTACATGCAATATAAAGAAGGCTACACTTTTGCAGATACACGTGTTTTCCCGCCGCGCTTCAGACTCTCACGTAGACTAAATGGCCCTGTTCCCATAGATACGTGCACGCTGAGGTCTGAATGGTCAAAGGACGGGGGGCGGGGGGTCATGAGAGCTCACGAGAGACACAGATGCCCTCCCTAAAAGAGCGAAAGGCGCGGGGGAGAGAGACGTGGATCAGCGGGGGAGAGAGCAGGTAAAGCACAAAAGAACGTAAACACATGATTCAGTTCTTCTTCGAGTGCGCAGATTAGGCTTTTATTACATTTATTTAGACAGGGAGGGCCCTCGAGAGCCGGCCCTCTGAACAGAGTCATGAAGGGAACATTCTGGGTTGGGCCGGTTCAGACAGGGTCGTGCACGGGCTCGGTTCAGGCTGGATCATTTGGGCCAATCTAAACTCCAGCGCGTGGTGCGTAAACACAATCTAAGGAGGGCGGAGGAGGAGACGAGGGCGGGGAGGAGAGAGGCAGAGAAGAGACGAGGGCAGCTGAGGAGACGAGGGCAGCGGAGGAGACGAGGGAGGAGAAGACGAGGGCAGCGGAGGAGACGAGGGCAGAGGAGGAGACGAGGGCGGAGGAGGAGACGAGGGCGGAGGAGGGTGACGAGGGCGAGGGACGAGGGCGGAGGAGGAGAGAGGCAGAGGAGGCACGAGGGCAGAGGAGAAGACGAGGGCAGCGGAGAAGACGAGGGCAGAGGAGGAGACGAGGAGCGAGGCAGCAGGAGCGGAGGCAGACGAGGGCAGCGGAGGAGACGAGGGCAGAGGAGGTGACGAGGGCAGAGGAGGAGACGAGGGCAGAGAGGAGAGACGAGAGCAGACGAGAGGAGACGAGGGGAGAGGAGGAGACGAGGGGAGGAGGAGACGAGGGCGGAGGAGGAGCCGAGGGCTGAGGAGAAGACGAGGGCTGAGGAGAAGACGAGGGCAGAGGAGGAGACGAGGGCGGAGGAGGAGACGAGGGGCAGAGGAGGAGCCGAGGGCAGGAGGAGACGAGGCGGAGGAGGAGGGCGGAGGAGAAGACGAGGGCAGAGGAGGAGACGAGGGCAGAGGAGGAGCCGAGGGCGGGAGGAGGAGACGAGGGCGGAGGAGGAGACGAGGGCGGAGGAGGAGACGAGGGCGGAGGAGAAGACGAGGGCGGAGGAGGAGACAGGGCAGAGGAGAAGACGAGGCAGAGGAGACGAGGGCAGAGGAGGGAGACAAGGGCGGAGGAGGAGACTAGGGCGGAGGAGAGACGAGGCAGCGGAGAAGACGAGGGCAGAGGAGGAGACGAGGCGGGAGGAGGAGAGAGGCGGAGGAGGAGACGAGGGCGGAGGAGGGGACGAGGGCAGCGGAGAAGACGAGGGCAGAGGAGGAGACGAGGGCGGAGGAAGACGAGGGCGGAGGAGGAGACGACGGGGCTGAGGAGAAGACGAGGGAGGGAGAGGAGGAGGAGGAGGAGCAGAGGAGGAGACGAGGGAGAGGAGGACGGAGCAGCGGAGGGAGACGAGGGCGGAGGAGGAGACGAGGGACGAGAGGGCGGAGGAGAGACGAGGGCGGAGGAGGAGCCGAGGGCTGAGAGAGAGAAGACGAGGCTGAGGAGAAGACGAGGGCAGAGGAGGAGACGAGGGGGAGGAGGAGACGAGGGCAGAGGAGGAGCCGAGGGCAGAGGAGGAGACGAGGGCGGAGGAGACGAGGGCGGAGGAGAAGACGAGGCAGAGGAGGAGACGAGGGCAGGAGGAGGAGCCGAGGGCGGAGAGGAGACGAGGGAGGAGGAGGGAGGAGGGCGGACGAGGGCGAGGAGAAGACGAGGGCGGAGGGGGACAGGAGAGAGGGGCAGAGGAGGAGAGACAAGGGCGGAGGAGGAGAGGAGACAAGGGCGGAGGAGAGACGAGGAGACGAGGAGGACGAGGGCGAGGGAGGGGCGCGGAGAGAGAGGGGAGGAGGAGACGAGGGGAGGAGAAGACGAGGGCGGAGGAGGAGACGAGGGCTGAGGAGACGAGGGCAGAGAGGAGACGAGGGCAGAGGAGGAGACGAGGGCAGAGGAGGAGAGGAGAGCAGAGGGAGGAGCGAGGCAGAGGAAGAGAGAGGGCAGAGGAAGAGGAGGCGGAGAAGACGAGGGCAGAGGTGACAGGAGACGAGGGCAGGAGAGACGAGGCAGCAGAGGAAGTGAAGCGGAGGAACGAGGGCAGAGGAGGGAAGCCGAGGGCTGAGGAGAAGACGAGGGCAGCGGAGGAGACGAGGGCAGCGGAGGAGACGAGGGCAGAGGAGGTGACGAGGGCGGAGGAGGAGAGACAGGGCAGAGGAGGCAGAGGAAGAGACAGAGACAGAGAGGAGGAGACAAGGGCAGGAGGAGAGGGGAGGGGACGAGGAGCGGAGACGACGATGGGAGGAACGAGGAGAGGAGGCAGAGGGAGGGAGAGACGAGGGCAGAGGAGGAGACGAGGGAGGAAGAGACGGGCAGAGGAAGAGACGAGGGCAGAGGAGGAGACAGGGAGAGCGAGGAGACGAGGAGGCAGACGAGGGCAGGGAAGGGGAGACCGAGGAGAGCAGGAGCGAGCGGAGGAGACGAGGGCGAGGAGGAGAGAGTGACGAGGGCGGAGGAGGAGACGAGGGCAGAGGAGAGACGGAGCAGCGAGAGACGAGGGCGGGGAGGAGCCGAGAGGCGGAGGAGGAGCCGAGGCTGAGGAGAAGACGAGGGCAAGGTGAGGGCGGAGGAGGACGAGGGCAGAGGAGCCGAGGGCAGAGGAGAGACGAGGGCGAGGAGACGAGGGCGGAGGAGAGACGAGGGGAAGGAGGGAGACGAGGGCGGAGGAGGAGGAGGGCGGAGGAGGAGACGAGGAGGAGGAGACGAGGGCGAGGAGAGACGAGGGAGCTGAGGAGGAGACGAGGGCGGAGGAGGAGACGAGGGCAGAGCGAGAGACGGCGGCGGAAGACGGACCGAGGGGCGGAGGAGGAGACGAGGGCGGAGGAGGAGACGAGGGAGCGGAGAAGGAGGGCAGGGAGAGACGAGGGCAGAGGAGAAGACGAGGGCAGACCGAGGGGAGAGAAGACGAGGGCAGAGGAGGAGCGAGGGCAGAGGAGGAGACGAGGGCAGAGGAGAGACGAGGGCAAGGAGGATACGAGGGCAGAGTGAGGAGACGAGGGCAGAGAGAAGACGGAGCGCGGAGAACGAGGGCAGAGAAGAGACGAGGGCAGAGCGAAGAGGGCGAGGCAGCGGAGAAAGCGAGGCAGCGGAGGAAGACAGCAGATGATGTGACCGAGGGACGGAGGAAAGGAGACGAGGCAGAGTGGAGGAACGAGACAGCGGAGGAGCGAGGGCTAGGAAGAAGCGGGCAGCGAGGAGACGAGGGCAGCGAGGAGAACTGAGGGCAGAGGGAAGGTGACGAGGGCGGAGGGAGGGACAGGGCAGAGGAAGAGACGGAGGGCAGAGGAAGAGACGAGGGCAGCGGAGGAAACGAGGGCACGCGAGGAGGACAGGGCAGCTGAGGAGACAGGGCAGCAGGAGACGAGGGCGGAGTGAAGGGTGACGAGGGCGGAGGCAGGAATGAGGGCAGAGGAGGACGAGAGCAGCGGATGAGACGAGGCGGAGGAGAACGAGGGCAGAGGAGACGAGCGGAGTGAGGAGACAGAGGGCGAAGAGAGGCCGAGGCTGATAGAGAAGGACAGGGCAGCGGAGGAGACGAGGCAGCGGAGCGAGACCAGGCAAGAGGTTGACGAGGGCGGAGGAGAAAGAACGAGGCAGAGGAGGAGGACGGAGGGCAGAGAAGGAGACGAGGGCAGAGAGGAGGCCGAGGGCAGAGGAGGAGACGAGGGCGGAGGAGGACCGAGGGCGGAGGAGAAGACGAGGGCAGCAGGAGGAGACGAGGTGGCAGAGGAGGAGCCGAGGCGGAGGGAAGAGACGAGAGGCAAGGAGAAACGGGCGGAGGAGACGAGCGGCGAGAGGAGGAACGAGGGCAGAGGAGAACGAGGCAGCGAGAAGACGAGGGCAGCGAGAAGACGAGGCAGAGATACGAGGCCGGAGCTGAGGAGACGAGGCCAGAGAGGAGACGAGAGCAGCGGATGAGACAGGAGGCGGCAGGAGGAGACGAGGCGAGGAGGGAACGAGCGGAGGAGGAGCCGAGGGCTAATGAAGACGAGGGCAGCGAGGAGACGGAGGGCACTGCGGATAGGAGACGAGGGCAGAGGAGGCGGTGACGAGGCGAGGAAGGAGACGAGGCCCAGAAGGAGGAGACGAGGCGGAGGAGGGAACGAGGCTGAGGAAGAAGAACGAAGGCAGAGAGGAAACGGAGGGCAAGAGGAGACGAGGCAGAGGACGAGACGAGGATCAGAGAGGAAGACGAGGGCGGAGGAGGAGACGAGGGCAGAGAGAACGAGGCGAGTGGAGACAAGGCTGAGGAGGAGACAAGGGGCAGCGAAGAAGACGAGGCGGAGGAGATACTGAGGCAGAGGAGAAGACGAGGCAGAGGAGAGACCGAGGGCAGAGGAGAAGACGAGGGTAGAGCTGATAAGACAGGCAGAGGAGAAAAGACGAGGCGTTGAGTGAGAAGGAACGACGGCAGGAGGAGGAGACGAGGGCAGAGGAGGAGACGAGGGCAGAGGACGAGACGAGGGCAGAGGAGAAGACGAGGGCGGAGGAGGAGACGAGGACAGAGGAGGAGACAAGAGCGGAGGAGACGAGGGCGAGGAGAAGGACGAGGGAGACGAGGAGAGACGAGGCAGGAGGAGGGCCGAGGAGACGGGAGAGGAGAGGGCGGAGGAGGAGCCGAGGAGGACGACGAGGGACGAGGAGGAAGACGAGGAGGAGACGAGGGGCACGAGGAGAGGAGCGAGGGCGGAGGAGACGAGGGCGGAGGAGGAGACGAGGGCGGAGGAGGAGAGGGCAAGGGCGGAGAGGAGGAGGCAGCGAGGAGAGAAGACGAGAGGACGAGCGGAGGAGACGAGCGGAGGAGGAGACGAGGGCGGAGAGGAGACAAGGGCGGAGAGAGAGACGAGGGCGGAGGAGGAGAGACGGGGCAACGGAGAAGACGAGGCACGAGGAGGAGGAGACGAGGGCGGAGGAAAGACGAGGGCAGAGAGGGCTGAGGACGACGAGGGCAGAGGAGGAGAGGGCAGAGGAGGAGAGGGCGAGGGCAGAGGAGAGAGACGAGGGCGAGGGGACGAGGAGGAGACGAGGGCAGAGGAAGAGACGAGGCAGGAGAAG
Source organism: Chaenogobius annularis (assembly GCA_015082035.1). NCBI lineage: Eukaryota > Metazoa > Chordata > Actinopteri > Gobiiformes > Gobiidae > Chaenogobius > Chaenogobius annularis. Next base: position 93,407 of record BJKM01000328.1, on the reverse strand, counting down.
ACGAGGGCAGCGAGAAACACGAGGGCAGAGGAGGTGACGAGGGCGAGGAGGAGACGAGGGCAGACGAGGCAGAAGAACGCAGCGAGGAGACAGAGCGGGCAGAGGAGAGACGAGGGCGGAGGAGGAGACGAGGGCAGGAGCGAGGAGGAGAGACGAGGGCAGCGAGGAGAGGGCACGGAGGAACGAGGGCAGAGGAGAGGTGACGAGGGCAGAGGAAGAGACGAGGGCAGCGGAGGAGACAGGGCGCGGAGGAGACGAGGGCAGCGGAGGAGAGGGCGAGGGCAGCGGAGGGAGACGGAGGGCGAGGAAGACGAGGGCGAGGAGGAGACGAGGGCGACGAGGAGGGAGACGAGAGCAGGAGGCGGACGACGAGGGGCAGCGGAGGAGACGAGGGCAGAGGAGGCGACGAGGGCGGAGGAGGAGACGAGGGCAGAGGAGAGACGACGAGGAGCGAAGGAAGAGAGAGGCAGAGGAGGAGACAGGGCAGAGGGCGAGGGCGGAGGAGAGGGCAAGGGAGGAGGAGGAGACGAGGGGCAGAGGAAGAGACGAGGGCAGAGGAGGAGNAGGGCGGAGGAGAGACGAGGGCGGAGGAGGAGCCGAGGGCTGAGGAGAAGACGAGGGCTGAGGAGAAGACGAGGGCAGAGGAGGAGACGAGTAGGAGACGAGGGCAGCGGAGGAGACGAGCAGAGGAGGTGACGAGGCGCAGGAGGCAGACGCAGACGGCAAGAAGAGAGAGAGGCAGAGGGAAAACGAGGCAGAGGAGAGACAAGGGGCAGAGGAGGGGTGACGAGGGCAGATGTAGGAGACGAGGCAGCGAGGAGACGAGGCAGAGAAGAGACGAGGGCAGAGAGAAGAGGAGGGCGGAGGAGGAGACGAGGGCAGAGGCAAGAGACCGAGGCGGAGGAAGAGACGAGGGCAGAGGAGGAGACAGGGCAGAGACGAGGAGCACGAGGAGAGCCAGCGCGCAGGAAGACCGAGGGGCAGCGGAGAGAGAGGCGCAGAGGACGTTGAGGAGGGCGGAGGAGAAGACGAGGGCAGCGAGGAGGCCAGAGGCAAAACGAGTGAGCAGAGAAGAACGAGGGGCAGCGGAGGAGACGAGGGCAGGAGGTGGACGAGCGGAGGCGAGAAGGGACGAAGCAACGAGGAGGAACGAGGCAGCGGAGGTAGACGAAGCGGAGAGGAGACGAGGGCCGAGCATGAGGAGACGAGGGCGAGGAGAAGAGACGAGGTGAGAAAGACGAGGCAGAGGAGGGACGAGGCGGTAGTGAGAGACAGGCTAGAGAGAACCGAGGCAGAGAGGAGGGGCGGTAGAGATAGGGCGAGGAGAGAGACGAGGGCAGAGGAGGAGACGAGGAGGAGGAGAAGCATAAAAAAGAAAGAGACGGGCGGAGGAAGGAGACGAGGGCGGAGGAGAGACAGGCGGACGAGGGAGACGAGGCGAGAGAAGGACGAGGGCGGAGGCAGGGAGACGATGGGCAGAGCGAGAGACGAGGCGAGGAAGCAGCAGAGGAGACGAGGGGCGGAGGATGGAGAACAAGCGGAGAGGAACGGGGCAGCGGAGAAGACGGAGGGCAGGGAGAGACGAGGGCAGAGAGAGGATGAGCGAGGGCGGACGGAGGACAAGCGAGAGAGACGGGGCGAGGAGGAGACGGAGGCACGAGAGACGAGGGCACGAGGGCAGGGCGGAGGAAGAAGACGAGGGCAGGAGGAAGGAGACGAGGGCTGAGGAGAAGACGAGGGCAGAGGAGAGACGAGGGCAGGAGGATACGAGGGCAGAGTGAGAGACGAGGGCAGAGAGAAGACGGAGCGCGGAGAACGAGGGCAGAGAAGAGACGAGGGCAGAGCGAAGAGGGCGAGGCAGCGGAGAAAGCGAGGCAGCGGAGGAGACAGCAGAGATGTGACCGAGGGACGGAGGAAAGGAGACGAGGCAGAGTGGAGGAACGAGACAGCGGAGGAGCGAGGGCTAGGAAGAAGCGGGCAGCGAGGAGACGAGGGCAGGAGGAGAACGAGGGCAGGGGAAGGTGAGAGGGCGGAGGGAGGGACAGGGCAGAGACGAAGAGACGGAGGGCAGAGGAAGAGACGAGGGCAGCGGAGGAAACGAGGGCACGCGAGGAGGACAGGGCAGCTGAGGAGACAGGGCAGGAGGAGCGGAGACGAGGGCGGAGTGAAGGGTGACGAAGGGCGGAGGCTGAGGAATGAGGGCGAGGAGGACGGGAGGAGACGCGGAGGGCGGAGACGAGGCGGAGGAGAACGAGGGAGGAGGAGCAGAGGAGACGAGCGGAGTGAGGAGACAGAGGGCGAAGAGAGGCCGAGGCTGATAGAGAAGGACAGGGAGGAGACGAGGGCAGGAGGGCAGCGAGACGAGGCAGCAGGAGGAGACGAGGGCAGAGGAGGAGCCGAGGGCGGTTGACGAGAGGAGACGAGGGCGGAGGAGAAAGAACGACGAGGGCGGAGGAGAGGAGACGGAGGGCAGGAGGTAGAAGAGACGGAGGGCGAGAGGAGAGGAGGAGACCGAGGGCAGAGGAGGAGACGAGGGCGGAGGACGAGACCGAGGGCAGAGGAGAGACGAGGGCAGAGAGAGGGAGGCAGAGGCGAGGAGAGAGACTAGAGGCGGCAGGAGGACTGAGTGGCAGCGAGGCGAAGAGACGAGGGCAGAGAGGAGACGAGGCGGAGGAGGGAGACGAGGGAGGAGGAGAGAGGAGAAACGGGCGGAGGAGACGAGGGCGAGAGGAGGAACGAGGGCAGAGGAGAACGAGGCAGGGCAGAAGACAAGAGGGCAGCGAGAAGACGAGGCAACGAGGGCGATACGAGGCCGGAGCTGAGGAGACGAGGCCAGAGAGGAGACGAGAGCAGCGGATGAAGACGGAGGGCGGAGGAGGAGACCGAGGGCTGAGGAGAGAGACGAGGCAGAGGAAGAGACGAGGCGACAAGCCGAGGGCTAATGAAGACGAGGGCAGCGAGGGACGGAGGGCACTGAGGATAGCAGACGAGGGCAGAGGAGGCGGTGACGAGGCGAGGAAGGAGACGAGGCCCAGGAGGAGACGAGGAGACGAGGACGGAGGAGGGAGGGCACGAGGGGCGGAGGAGAGACGACGGGCGGAGGATGAGACGAGGCGAGAGCCGAGGGCTGAGGAGAAGACGAGGCTGAGGAGAAGACGAGGCAGAGGAGGAGACGAGGGCGGAGAGGAGACGAGGGCAGAGGAGGAGAGACGGAGCAGAGGAGGAGACGAGGCAGAGGAGGAGACGAGGGCGGAGGAAGACGAGGGCGGAGGAGAAAGACGGGGGCAGAGGAGGGCAGACGAGAACGAGAGGAGGACCTGAGACAAGGCGGAGGAGGAGACGAGGGGCGGAGGAGGACGAGGCGGAGGAGACGAGGGCGGAGGAGGAGACGAGGGCGGGAGGACGAGGCGGAGGACGGGGAGGAGACGAGGAGAGGAGAGGCGAGAGGAGACGAGGGCAGAGAGACGAGGCAGAGGAGAGACGAGGGCAGAGGAGGAGACGAGGGCGGAGGGGGAGGAAACAAGGGCGGAGGAGGAGACAAGGGCGAGGAGGAGAGGGGCAGGCGAGAAGACGAGGAGAGGAGGAAGACGAGGCGAAGAGAGAGAGGGAGACGAGGCAGCAGGAGAGGAGACGAGGGCGAGAGGAGGAGACGGCGGAGGGGAGACAGGGCGGAGGACGGAGACGAGGGCAGAGGACGAGGGCAGAGGGCGGAGGAGACGAGGGCGGAGGAGAAGACGAGGGCGGAGGAGGAGACGAGGAGAGCGAGGAGACAGAACGAGGGCAGAGGAGGAGACGAGGGCAGAGGAGAAGAGCGGCTTATGAACTGCGTAAATAAAGCTTTATAAACGAAGCGCCTGGTCTGTGGAGAGGCGACGCTGCTCCGAGTGACAATGTGTGTTTTGTCAAGGGGTCTTTGGACCACGGTAACGGACCTGTCACCAGAAACGTTCCGTAGTGCACCTTTAAAACGACTCGAATCTCAATCAAATACGTCTTCCCTTTCTCCTCCGCGGACGTCTCACCGTGTTGAAAAAACTCCACGACATTTTCCGAGTGCCGGTAAGTTGTCCTCGCACCAGTCGACGGTCCGAGCTCTGGTACGAGAAGACGCCCGCCATTTTCTCAATCGAATAAACGCCTGAAACGCAAAGATTCCAAAATCAACCACGAGATTTGCGAGCGAAGTTTCAAACTAGGCGTAGATTAGTGTAGATTAGTGTAGGCGCTCCACAGGGCTGTGCGCTTTCCCCTCCGCTCTTCTCCCTGCGCACAAACTGCTGCTGATTCTGATTTAACTGACATGCGCAGAGAGGCCAGAATAGTGTAAAACTGGTTATGGAAATCAGAATGGTTTATGTTCACTTGTGTCGGTGAAGCCTATTCAAATGGGCCTGATCTTTCTAACGCACCTGCAGCTTATGCAAGGGACATTCGACTCACTGCGGTTCAACGACTTTACAAATGCCAACGTGACACACCGTCTTCCACCAGCGCCAGTTCATAAAAGGATCATAAAGTACTGAATGAGCACAATCGTATGAAATAAAGTCAATATTAGCGTAAATCCCGTGATCGTAATGATACAGAAGTCAGTAAAGGTACGTGAAAATACACACATTTCAAACTCAATTCAAAGCTTGTTATTCAATATTGCTGTCGAAACCACAATGACAAATATTTTTTTATTTTAAACAACAATAATAGCCGTTTATTTAATATCTTTAATATTATCAAGTGGCCTTACACTGAAGCATTCATAAAGTGTTCTGTTTGTGTGATCATAAACTGCTTTTATAGATTAGTATCGTGTTGATTTGGTTTGTAAAGTCTATAAAAATTATGCAAATAAGAACTCAGTGTTAATTTTTGTGATCGCTTGTGTCACAAAGATGCTTTTAGATCGTTAGAAGCCGACGTGTGTTAAAGGTGCAAAAGAATGCGGTATAGAGTTGGAAAACCTTGAACACAGTAACTACAAGGCTACATTCTTGAGTTAGTTTTGACCTTAAAACGTTTTCAAACAATAAAAGATTATAAACAAAACCCCTCTGGAAAGCAAACGTCCAGCGTAAACGTGATGTGGTTTTCAGTGGAGACCCTGGGATTTACCTCAGAAGATCACAAAATATGACAAGTGAAGACGGTTTTGGCAAATGAAAACCAATCACAGACATTTACGATCGTATTTTACATCATTTGTTTGTCTAAAATGAGATGATTGAATACATTTAGCGTTGATGAAGGAGGAAACATCTTCATTCGATGGGAAAATACAGTGGTCTTCCATTGTATCTACAGATTTAAGAGAGAAGAAAAGTAACTGACTTTTATGACGTGGGAATTCTAGATTGTGGCAGATTATTTTTGTTACTTGACACTTAAAATCATTAGCGTTTAGATGTGATATTGTCTAATTGTATCACTGAGAACGTTCAGGAAGGAGAAGGAGTTTAGAACACAAGAGTAACACTGTTCGCACTCTGAAATCCCCCCAAAAAGAGCACAAAAAGACCCCAAAAGTAAAAAAATAACAACAACAGACGTGAGTGAAGCCCCGCAGCGCTTACCTCCCATGACGCTCCTCTGCCGCAGCTCCTCGCGCACGAGCCCAGGTGAAACGCGGCAGGTGCGGCGCTTTACTGGGGGTGGGGGGCGGGGCCTGAGCACGCCGGAGCACGAGGCGTCACGCACAAAAACAACAACAACAGGAGCGGCGGCGGCGGCGGCAGCGGATTGGCCGTGACTGTGGCCGCGTGTCCAGTTCGTTCTGTCACGTTTGTGTCACAATGAAGCTCTTATTTTCAGAGAAGAGACAGGATTTTACCAGGAAAACAGGTACACAAGCTCTCTTTTTAGGTGTTTAGTTTATGGTGCCACGTGTTCCCTTTTAAATAACTGTAAAAAAGAAAAGAAAAGATGATATTTGACATCATTTAGCCAAGAAAACCGTCCACTATAACATTTACTAATGAAGTTTTTCCTCAAACTGTGGGTCACACTTCTTCCATTCTACTGTTTTTGTCATTTGTAGTTATTTATTTACACATTTTTGCTTGTCCTTTTGTCATTTCTTAGCTAAAACAAACGTGGCAGTGGTGTATTCAGAATTAAAACCTGGTTTAGCCCGACTTTAGACCTGAAACACTTCTGTTATTGACCTGTTTAAGATCTGATGAAACCAAACCTGGACCAGATCAGGACAAACAACCGCCAGAACAAGACCAAACCAATGAAAATGTGCTCAATTTACAATCATATAACGACAGTGTGAATAAAACGACGCCATGAGAATAAAAAAAAATAGCACAAATAACAATAACAAATAACAAAATTCAGTAATTACCCATTTAATTTTAAGCAGCGTTCATTCCTGTTACGCCGATGTATTTCTCAAAGGTGTCAGGAAGCAAAAGCATAAAAAATAAGGTCTGCAAACTGATTACGAGACACCGATCCAACATTAAGTCCGCTCCCAACTGGTGCTAATCCCAAAAGAATCACACCCTGACACAAACACAGCACCAGGCCTCGTCTTTGTCACAGGATCTGGTTCTTGGCACTTTGCAAATGTGCACTTAAAATACAGAGATATTTATATGGATAGATAGGTTTAGTAATAATCACACGGATCTTGATTCCTGGTGTGCGTTGACCCGGTGACGTGGTCAATCAGTGGGTTTTAGGGCGGGTTTGTATTTTGGAAGACCGTTTTTGTCTCTGCCTTACTAGTTTGCCCCTGTATTATTATTATTATTTTGCATAATTCTCCTTCAGAGTCGGCAAGAAATCCGATTGCTCACGTCACATGTAACTGTTGATTAAATAACTCCAGAATAATCAGATTTTTCGACGACAGAGCCACGGTTTCTCACGGATTTGAAACTACGGCGACAAAATGATGCATATTTTATTCATTTTATCTCCTGAAATTACATGAGGCGAAATGACATGTTTGACGTGTGTTTCAATGTATTTTTGTGCATTCAAAAACACCTGTAATCAAATGAAGGTTTAGAGAAGGCTTTAATCAATCATTTTTTAATCAATATTTATATGTTTCTGATGATACAATGAGCAACAATGTGTGATTTTGTTTTACCAATTTACCAGTCCAGGTTTGGAGTTATTATATGTGTAAACAGCAACATTATCTGATTTATTTTTGATCACTCACTTCATATTTTACAGCTTGCTTGTCATTTAAATAATATTAAAAGGTCCAGTATTAAGTAACTAAATAAATGTACAGAATATATACTGTCTCCACCTGGATTCACGGTATGTATTTAAACCCGACGGATGCATTTCTGAAACAACCGCGTGGAAAGACGAATCCCGTGGTCATGGATGAGGCGTCAGTGTGCTTGAGAAGGGTCATATCGTTGGCGTCGAGCAGACAAAACATCTAAGCAGTGCATATGCAGAAGACTAATCTTTTCTGGCACTGTTAATCTTTTCATTTAATTGTAATAATATACATTTTGGTATTTTATCACGCAATTTAGGCTTCAAGCGTCACAGAATTAGAAGATAGAAAACACCGCTCTTTTAGTGATTTTTCCCTTCTCTAATTTGTGATAAAGGTTCTCTTATCTTATAAATAAACATATAACAGACAAAACAAAAACAAAAAACAGATTTAATCCCATGTTTACAGTATAATAATGTAAGCAAACGTATTCAGAATAAAGCACTCTGATCAGACAAAGGAGCAGATCATGTTTTAATGCAAAGACTGAATATTCTGTGATCAAATACATTTTCAAAGTATTCTTCCCAGCGCTGTAATCAATAATCAGATTTCGATTTGTGATTTGTGATTCGTATATCTAAAACAAACTCGCTCCTATGTCGTCCCGATTGTTCTGAAAGGCGTGCCCCGGGCCCACGGTGAGTGACGCCTTAATAACGTCCTGTCGGTCCGGTCCGTCGGCAAAACCGGTCCAGTCTGACAATACCACACAACGGCCCATAAAGAATAAGACAAATAAACGCATTAAACGGTCACGATAAAAGACGAGGAAACGACTTCATCTCCAAAGCACATGTTCTCTTTGCGTTTGCTCCAGGTGAACGTGCAGATCAAATCACGACGAAAGATAACGCGGTAACAGACTGTTCCATCGGTCTCCATGGAGATGTCATTGCTTACCCGGAATGTTCCACGGTATGACAGTAAACGTATTCATCGGGATTGTATTCAATTACAGCTGGTCCTATTGAAAAACATTCAGTCGTTTGATTTGGAGCTGGACAAATTTGACCAACTTTTTATTATGATTTGATGATGACATGAATGTTGATTTAAATTTGTTATTGTCTAGTTCATTTCTATTTTATTTAAATTTCGCTCTCTGGTCATGTTCTGTGTTTGTTCCATTTTTTGTGTTTTATAAATATTAAAAAAAAAGCTTTAAAAATAAAATCTAAATAAAAAAAGAACAACATGGATTCGTATTGACTTAATTGTAACTTTGCCTTGTGGCGTCACATGTTTAATGCCATGCTGTGGAACATTCCAGGCAGGGCTGCAACTTACAAATGGTTTAGTAGTCGACTAGTCAAACGATTGTTTCTATTGTACACTGACACTTTTAAGATCATTTATTAACCAAATAAAGGTTGAAATGTGGCGACTGACGGTGTCTAAATAGAGAATGTTTATGAATAAAGTGTGTTATTGATGAAATTTATACTTTGTTTAATCTTTTTTGGACATTTTGATTTAATAATGCCACTGTATTTGTAATAAAAAGGTCTTATCATATGTGTTTTAGAGCCTAAATAAATTGCTGTGACTAGTCGATTATAAAAAAATGTATTATTGTAGCTGTATGTTTATAATCTGGACTATAAAACATACCAAAATACCGCTTTATAACAACCTCAAAATGTAAGAAAATAATAAACAATGTCTAATTTTCATGAATAATACACTTTATTTGTAACTATTCTCTATTTAGAAGCCTTAAGTCAACACATTCCCCCTTTATTTGGTTGATAATGTGTTTAAAAAGTGAATATACAACAGAAATAATCATTTAACTAGTCGACTACTGAGATAATCATTAGTCGCAGCCCTAACGACTACGATTATTTGTTATTGTGGCCCATTCTTGTCGCATTGTCTTTCTCAAACACCTTACAACTGTTGCTTTAGCGACTTGGCAAATGTAAACACAGAAAACAAGCCCATACAATCAGGCCCGCACACCATTGTCCGTTTTTTGAGCCCCGTAACTTGACCTCCGAGCCAATGGGAAGGCGTGAAAAGCTGTTGTGGGAGTCGAAGCTCCTGTTGCCGGGTCACTCGTCGAAAAAAAGGACATTGTGAAGCGGACGAAACCCAAGCGTTATTGTGACCGCAGCAGCGTGTCACGTTTCATACACAGTAACCTGAACGTCGCCAGTCTGTTCGTGGCGGGGCCAGAGAGTTTACCGGGAAAGCCGCGGGGGAAAACGAAATCCCCCCCGACGACTTCCCAATTACCGCGCGCAAAAAGACGTTTGCCGTAAACAAACGAGGAGACGCTACTTTTTGGGCCTCGGTCAAATCTTTTCCACGTAGTTTCCAGGGAATAAGCCTTCTCTTCCTCGTATGCGGCCGGTCCACCAGCCGGACGGGTCTGAAAGGGAACGGCACAGATTAAGAATGATTAAGTGACACAAGAACATCTGAGGATACTGAATGTAACGCTTGATGGAGACGCGCTGGTTCTCCAAACGGTGGTAAAAAGAAAGCGTCTGATACTGTAAGAGCAATGTGTATTTCCATGAAGGGAGGAGCAGCTTCTGAACAGTGCCTATGTTCTGAAATCTGATCGTTGTCTGATTTCCGGAGATATCGAGACCATTCAAATGTCTGGTAAACTGATACACCTGATGTGAGTAATCAGATTTCTTGGTTATGACCTGGAAAGTGATGCAAAAAAAGGGCAAACTAAAAGGCAAACAATAAATTAGTTGAAGGTTGAAAGAGTTTAGGTTCATTGCTCGCCTCCACAGATCTGACCTCTGACGTGACCTGGGGGTGTCAACTGCTCGTCTCCATGGAGATAAAAAATGTGGAACATTCCAGCAATAACATCTCCACCAGAAAACGTACATAGTGCACGCTTAGCCTTAGTACTTGATTAGTCCTATTTTTGTTTTTATTTTAGTCCTGTATTGTTTATATTTTAGTGATTTTTTGTTTTTATTTCAGGCCTATTTTTGTGTTTATTTCAGTCCTTTAGTTTATTTTATTTTAGTCCTATTTTTTTTATTTATTTTTATTTTTTCATTTTTTATTTTAGTCCTACTTTTTGTTTTTATTTGAGTCATTTTTTGTTTTATTTCAGTCCTTTTTGTTTATATTTAAGTCCTTTTTGGGGGGTTTTCAGTCCTATTTTTGAGTTTTTATTTTAGATTTTTTATTTTAGTCCTACTTTTTGTTTTATTTGAGTCCTTTTTTGTTTTTATTTAAGTCCTATTTTTGCTTTTATTTTAGTCCTACTTTTTGTTTTATTTGAGTCTTTTTTTGTTTTTATTTTGTCCTATTTTTGCTTTTATTTTAGTCCTTTTTTGTTTTATTTTAGTCCTTTTTGAAAGTTCTTTTTTATTCCTTTTTGTTTGTAATTTAGTCTTTTTTTAGTATTTTTGAGTCCTATTTTGGGTGTGATTACAGTTTAGTTCCACTTTAGTCAAGTTGAAAAAATCTACTATTTTCAGACATAATATTATGAACGTTTAAGAACATAAATTGCAGTATTCATTGTTTCCCTGATTTGAAAGACTTTGTGAGGACCTTTTCCCATTCAAAACGTATCCTGAGTGAGCTATCGCGGTAACGACGGGACCGTTGCCACGTCAAATCCCCCTCATGCCTGGAACCCATGCGTATCATCAGTAAACAGACCTTCTTTGATGAGTTCCACCATGTCGTTGACCTCAAAGCTGATTTCGTCGGTGTCCTGTCCGACGTACTGGTACAGGGCTCGACATCGCGGGGTCAAAGGTGGAGGCTGAGCTTTAGGCGCCGGAGGAGGACGCCGGTTGATGCTCAATTTTCTCTGCTTTCTACAACAGAAAAGACAAAACACATTCACGTCATTTTATTGGTATTTCTGTCACATTGTCTGTATTTTTGGAGCACAATTCAGTACACGTTTAGTCCAATTTGTGTTGGGAAATGCAGTCAAATTGAGGGATTGTTGAGATATTATTCTGATTTTGTGTATGTTTCCAGTGTTATTTACATAGTTAGGAGTATTTAGTCTTTTCTATTTAGCAAATTCACCAAAAAATGACTAAAACGTGTTTAACAATCTCTATTTTCGAGTACGTTTTATTTAGTTTTTCTTTCACAATTAATTTCCTGAATAATATAAACAAAGCAGACTTCCTTAGCAATAACCTTAACCTAATTCACAATCCATTTAGTACAAGGGTTAGGGGTACATTTACACGGCCAAAACAATTTAGAGATTACTGGAATAATTGCTGAAGATCTGATTTTTGGTGATTAGATCTGATCTGAAAAATGACTTTCCATTACTTAAACTCTCTCTTTCATTTGTGTCTTTTTGCCACATTAATTTGCCCTTTTTCCCCCACTTTAATTCTCCATATTAAAAACCTGCACAGGTGTGAACAATCGGAAAGAAATCAGATTACTCACATCAGCTGGAAGTGTTTGCGTGACATTTCAATAATCTGACAACGCCTGAAATCAGATAATGATTCGATTTTTGTTGTGTTTTGCGTGGCTGTAATCAACTAGAACCGCTTGGCTGAACAAAAGCGGGCGTGGCACTGGCAAAACGGTTGCGTTTCTCTGCGATTTGACCCGAGACCATGAGATCACAGGAGAAAACTTCTAATAAAATCGTGTATTTATCGGTGAAAAGACAAATTAAACTCACAATTCACTGCCAATTTTTAAGATATCTAACGAAAGCTGTCTCCTTTCTGCTGTTGTGAAGATAAATCCTTTAAAATCTCCTTGAAATAATAAGTCGACTTAAATACACTGTATATGTTGGTCGACCAAGACAGGACTTTTATCAGTACAAGCGAAGAAACAGTTTCCAAACGGGAGTCCATTTCTGTGACTATTCGAGTAAATAGTTGTAAAAATGTGGTTCTACAGCGAGTGCAGAACGTTGAACCGGTTTCTCGACATTTTCTGTCAGTTTCTCTCCGACATGTCCCGACACTTGAGGTGGATTTTTGTGACTAACGCTCCACGCCCTTCTCTCCCTCACCCCGACATGCCCTGGTCCGGGACGTTGAGGAAGTCCAGGTTGCCCTGCTGCTGATGCTGCTGCTGCTGCTGCTGCTGCGTGTGCGTGGGGGCTCTCTGGATCCTCTGGGGGCCCAGTTTGGGGAGGACGGCGCTGGGGGGCCGTGCTTGTCGGGGGGAAGAGTATGGGATGCTTTGGTTCTGATGGGGTTGAGGGGTGTGGGAAAACTTGGCAGCTCCGTTCTGGTAACCTGGAAAAACATGAAACGGTTTGTGAAAACGGCTTAAAAAGAGATTTATTATAATAAATCAACGTGTGTTTTTCCTTTGATTTAGCTCATAGTTGTATTTACAGTCACAGTGTAATAAAGCTGACAGAGATGACCTCATAGTGTACATGTGTTCATAATGAAACCATGAGGGACTTTCAGTTCATTCAAAGACAGTTAAATAACTCATATTTTTGTCTTTATTGAAGATATTTATCAAGGCATATCAGAAGGAATCTGGTCAGACAAACTAAGAACTTTCACAACATTAAAAAATTCAAATGCAGAGAATAATAATCAAAAATGTGAAATAGAAGCAAATATTGTGATGGAATGAAACCATTATTATTTTAAAAGAACTCATCGGAAAACTGGCAAACACGCACACAATCTGCCCTTGTTGACGCAACGGTAAGAATTGTCGCTGAATCTTGAACATAATGTCTTTCTTTTCCAGTCAAACCGCACAAAAGTGCACATTTCTCACCTCTGTTTGTCGCGTGAGTCCTTCCTCCTCCGTGGCTCTGATGGGCGCTCTTTCTCGTGGGCTCTGATCAAAAATGTACATTATTACTCCCGACATTCTCCTTTTCATTTGGCAACATGTTTTGCACCGATGTGACTCACTGGAGGATTTGGGGAGGCCGTCTCCAATAGCGACGGTGAGACACTTTCCTGCGGGTTTGACTTGGGCCATGTCGCCGGTGCCTCTCTGGAACGTCAGGACTCGAGTGCCTCCTCCGCCCCAGCCCTCCTTCTTCACCCTGAACTCCAGTCTGCAAGAAACCGAGGCCCAAACCAGACCAAGACAAGACCAAAGCTTTGAAAAGACGGTTGCATTCAAGTCGGATCCTTCAAAACGAGACCAAAACAAGACCAAAACAAGACCAAGACAAGACCAAAGCTTTACAAAGACATTTACGTTCAAGTCAGATCCTTCAAAACAAGACCAAAATGAGACAAAATAAGACCAAAGCGAGACCAAAACAAGGCCAAAACAAGACCAAGACAAGAACAAAGCATTTATAAAGACATTTATGTTCAAGTCAAAGCCGTCAACACATGACCAAGGCAAGACCAACACAAGACCAAAACGAGACCAAACGAGACCAACACAAGACCAAAACGAGACCAAAACGAGACCAACACAAGACCAAAACAAGACCAAGACAAGACCAAAACAAGAACAAAGCATTTATAAAGACATTTATGTTCAAGTAAAAGGCGTCAACACAAGACCAAGGCAAGACCGACACAAGACCAAAACGAGACCAAAACGAGACCAACACAAGACCAAAACGAGACCAAAACGAGACCGACACAAGACCAAAACGAGACCAAAACGAGACCAACACAAGACAAAAACGAGACCAAAACAAGACCAACACAAGACCAAAACGAGACCAAAACGAGACCAACAACAAGACCAAAACGAGACCAAAACGAGACCAAAACGAGACCAACACAAGACCAAAACAAGACCAACACAAGACCAAAACGAGACCAAAACGAGACCAACACAGACAAGACCAAAACAAGACCAAAACAAGACCAAAACAAGACCAAAGCTTTAAAAGGACGGTTACATTCAAGTCAGATCCTTCAAAACAAGACCAAAATGAGACAAAATAAGACCAAAGCGAGACCAAAACAAGGCCAAAACAAGAGCAAGACAAGAACAAAGCTTTACAAAGACGTTTACGTTCAAGTCAGAGCCTTCAAAACAAGACCAAAACGAGACCAAAACGAGGCCAAAACAAGACCAGACAAGAACAAAGCATTTATAAAGACATTTATGTTCAAGTCAAAGTCGTCAACACATGACCAAGGCAAGACCAACACAAGACCAAAACGAGACCAAAACGAGACCAACACAAGACAAACCACGAGACCAAAACAAGACCAACACAAGACCAACACAAGAAACGAGACCAAACACAGACCAAAACAAAACGACCAAAGACCAAACAAGACAACAAGACCAAAACGAGACCAAAAAGACCAAAACGAGACCAAAACGAGACCAACACAAGACCAAAACAAGACCAACACAAGACCAAAACGAGACCAAACGAGACCAACCACAAGACCAAAACGAGACCAAAACGAGACCAAACAGACAAACCAAAACAGACCAAACACAAGACAAGACAAACGAGACCAAAACGAGACCAACACAAGACCAAACGAGACCAAACGAGACCAACAAAGACCAAAACGAGACCACCAACACAAGACCAAAACGAGACCAAAACGAGACCAACACCAAGACCAAAACAAGACAAAACGAGACCAAACCGAGACCAAGACAAGACCAAAGCTTTACAAAGACATTTACGTTCAAGTCAGATCCTTCAAAACAAGACCAAAACGAGACCAACACAAGACCAAAACAAGACCACGACACGACCAAGACAAGATCATGACAAGACCAAGACAAGACCAAGACAAGACCAAGACAAGACCAAAACATTTACAAAAACGTTTACGTTCAACTCAGATCCTTCAAAACAAGACCAAAACGAGACCAACACAAGACCAACACAAGACCAAAACAAGACCACGACACGACCAAGACAAGATCATGAAAAGATCGTGACAAGACCAAGACAAGACCAAGACAGGACCAAAACATTTACAAAGACTTTAAATCCTTAAGTCAGATCCTTCCACGACCGCTAACAGCACAAACAGGAAGCAGAAGAACGCGTTTCAGTCTTCCTCATTTTTATAAACATGAGTGATATTTTGGTCTAATGCGTCTTCTTTAAATGTACACAATTTGCTTTTAAACGCTGGGAACAGACACAATTTCCACGAGACGAGAAGAGACCATGTCCTCAAGAACGCTTTGGCGTTGGCCTTCCTTTATAGCACTTTTATAGTTTTAGATTGTAGCCTTGCTCTTTTTTTAAACTACAACCTCTCAAGAGCGCTCGGCTACGTTAACCATTTTCTTTTTTGGGGGGGATTGTCATGATATAAAATGGTTTGTGTGACGAAAAACCCCCCTCACATTAACGGTTATTCCCGATTACTGAGCCCATGACCAAACAACCGCCAATTCACCGCTTGGTTTGAGGTCACTTTTAAATGTTTCTACGTTTTTTTTACTTTTTCTTCGCCTCAAAACCAACCGCCTATTCGTAGCCTATGTATATTATTAGTATTTGTTCAATTCTTGCTGTTATATTGTCTCGTTTTAATGATATCGATGTCCAAACGACCCTTTAGAAAACGTCGGCTCGTAAAATGCTCCTCAGTTTCACCTTCTATTTAAATTTGAAATCACTGCACACCGCCACAATCTGCTGTGTACACACCGGGGAAGTTGTGCAATGTGGCTTTAAGATTACGTTCGTTTGTCTCTGAGCAAATCGGATGTCATGGGGGGGGGGGGGCAGGGGGCATACATCTCACCAACAAGGGGTTGGGGGTTGGCGAAGGTCTACCAATGGACGCCGTACCTGTCGGAGAAGGAGACGGTCAGCTTCCTCTGGGTCACTTCCTCGTAGCGCTTGGACAAAAGGCTCAGGAACTCGGTCTTGAAGTTCGACTCGAGCAGACTGTCGTATTGGAGCTCGTGCAGGATGAAGAAGTCGTCCTGGCGCGTGCTGAAGACGCAGAACGCAGAACACACGTGCATTCCTTATTCCGTTCGTGTCAACACAACGAGCGCTGGCATCTACGACCTCAAACACATGAACGAGCCCGTAGGAGTCTGTAGACATGAATCTACATGGCAAATCGGGTCAAAGCGCGGTCGCATCGGTCTCCCACATCACCCGGATGATGATTTTGGGGGACCCCCTGAAAGTGTCTTGTGAGCCCTGAACCATCTCCTGTCCCTGGTTTGACTTTTCACTGATTGAGTGAGTGATTAGAACAAACGACTTCATCTTTTACCAGTGTAGAAATGAGGAACCATTTCTGTGTGTGCCGACATTATGACCATATGTGCATTTAGGACTCTATAGTGTAACAAGTGTTCTTCACCTGAGGGAAACTCCGCTGATGCTCCCGAACTCCAGCTTCCTCTTCAGCACCTCCTTTATCAGGCCTTTGTCCGGCCCTTTCTTCTCCTTCTCCCGTCCAATCAAATAGATGCCTTTGGGGGTCAGGATCAGATCTCTCTTGATCGACTAAGAGCGAAAAGAGGAAATGAAACGACGCACAAATATAGAATGGTGCTTGAGCTCTAACAGCTCTCCAAATCGGTGTGAAATACGTTTACTTTCGACTCTTAAAGTACATTATTGAACGGGTACTTCTAAACTTTTACTGTAGTAGATTTTTTTTTTGCTCCTGTATCTGTACTTTTACTTAAGTAACATAATACTTCAGCAATCAGTGACCGGCCAATAAATGAATTATGACTTAATACATCCAAATAAGCTAAAGCAATAAGCTTTCCTCCTCACTTCTGCTGCTGAAGCTCGGCTGAAGTCACGGTGTCTTTTAGTGACCTCTACAGGCCGCTGGGCATTACTGCGGGAAGCTCGGCTCTTCTTCTCCCGCCGCGGCTCAGTCTGTGGCCGTGTTCAGGGGTCCGTTCATGCTCCGCTCTCTAACGTGAGCTTTTAGAACCAGAGCAAGACAGCAGCTTCTTTTGGTGGTCTGCGCGTGTCTGCTCTGAGGACCACCCAGCCTCAAACCCACGGTGAATAAACCTGTGTGGGAATCATGGATGTTTGCGGGTTGTGCCCTCACTGAGCATGTGCAGAGGAGCAGCCAAGCAACAGCAGCGCCAAGTTTCAACAAACGGACTTAAAAACTATATTTTCGAGACAAGTCTGTGTTTGTAGCAAAGGCTCTGTTCATGTTTCCAATGATTAGACGTTAATTAGAAATACAGGCAGTATTTTAACGCCAGAGAGCGCTAATTTGTGTCATAAATTTGTCAGTTTATGTAATCCATCAGCATTTGTCTCAGGTATGGAAATTTGGTCCTGTTCTCGTCCCGGTTTTGGTGGCGTTTGACCTCGTGCGAAAGCTGCCGACGGAGAACTTTCCGGCGTTGACGTTTTGAAAACACTGTGCGTTTCACCTTGAACCTGCGGTCGAACTTGTTGACGGAATCGGCGAAGTCCACGCGCTCCCGTTTGGCCAGAAACTGTCGTAATTCGGGCCTTTGTTCCAAACCGAGGTAATCCCCGACAAAGTTTCTGTTGATGCTGTTCCTCCTCCGCTCCTTGGAGTTGTACAGGATGTCCGAGGCTGAAGGAAGATGTTGATATTGAGATGAAGATTCTATTAATCCAGGCTAATTTAGTCCATTTGACATTGAATTTGACTGACCTTCTTCTCTCATCTGCTCATACTTCTTCCTGGCGATGTAGCGTCTCCAGGATTTTTGAATGATTCGGGCAAAAGTGTCGAACTTTCTCTCTCTCATTTCTTCAAGCAGGAAAAGCTACAAGCAACGGGGGGGGGGGGAAAGGGGGAGTTCAATTTCGAATGCACAATCTCGCGTTAAGGCAGTGTCAGGTGTGGATTCTTGGAAATGTACGTGTTCTAAATGCAGCACACGTTACAATTTATTTAATTACATGTCAGAAAATGGATCAGAAATGAGCTAAGTAAGTTATTGTTATTGTTTTCAGCAGAATGTAAGCTACGTCAGGTTTAAACAATGCACTTTTTAATGAAAGTAGCTGCTGTTTATTACGCTTTAATGAAAGAAATGTTGTGCAAACTACAATTATACAAATAAATGTAAAACTATCATTTTTATTATCGACCCGACGACTGTATTATCACTTTTACTTGTGATTTAAGGTGAGACGGTGCAGGTGGACAGGAAAAAATATTAATGTATGTATGTATATTATATTTACATACATGTAGGAAATAGTGTATAACAAGTTTTTTATCGTGTCATTTTTTTATATATAAAAAATAAGGTATTTTATGTGTGAAAATTGCCAAATTGAAGTGCACATACTTGAAACAGATAAATACGAAAAATGGACAGGTTACATTAAGTATTTCATTAAACTAACTAGAGCTTACTAAAAATTGGCAACCACAAAAAATAAAATACATAAAAAATTTAATAATAAAATAATAAATAATAAATAATAAATAATAAATAATAAATAATAAATAATAAATAATAAATAATAAATAATAAATAATAAATAATAAATAATAAATAAAGCGCAGATAGGACAATGTTGTCGTTATAGGTTGAGTGAGTAAACTGTCTCGGACTTACTTAAAAGAGCAGAAAATACGAAATAAAGTGTACATGAGTTCTTTTACCGATTCTGGGTTCTTGACAAAGACCTTGGTGCGTCCCATCTGGTACTGGTCCGTGTCCATGTTGACTGAGCGCAGCAGGTGAAGGACGCCCTGCTGCTCGGGGCCCCTCCAGCACGGCCACGTCTCAGCGGTCAGGATGGCGTATCTGAGACCACGCAACGTTTAATGAAGACAATACACTGTTTTATGTGCATCTGAGACCACGCAACGTTTATTGCAAACCACGCAACGTTTATTAAAGTCCGTTAAGTGGCAGTTTTTGAAGAAAGTGTAAAAAATAAGAGTTTAAAAATGACAGGAATTAGAGCTGTGACTTAACTGACACACTTTTCTTAAATTATCATTCAACAAGATAAAGGCGTTACATGGTGTTATTGTGTGTCAGATCACAACTGTTGTGTCATTTATATGGATTTTGGCTCTTGTGTACAGTCTGGTTGCTAGGGAACAGTTGTAGAATTACCTCTACCTATGTCATATTTGTGCTCATGTCCAAACAGGAAGTAAAATTAAAAAAGAAAATTTAAAAAAAGAAAACAGTGTTGAAAAGTGTCTGTGTGTGTGTGTGTTTTGTGTGTGTGTGTGTGTGTGTGTGTGTGTGGGGGTAGATGGGACTGAATCTGAGCTAAATTTGGCACTAGCTTTTATATTAAGATTTATATTGTTACTAATTATGTGTTACCCTTTGAGGGGTTCATAAAAATGCAGAAAAATTCCAATAAATTGAATCTCGAATCTTGAATATTGACAGCCATTTTATAACTCAGCTCTACTTCCTGTTAAATTCTTACGTTTCAAAATGTCTTCACAAACTGCAACTTAACGGAAGTAAAACTATAATACGTATTTACCACAGGTTCCACACCACCAAACGAAGTCATAATTTAGAGAAACAACGTGAAGCGAATGCCCGAAAAGCACACTGACCTCATTAGAAACTTGTTGAACAGTCGTCGATAGGCATAGCCGGCTCTCCGCACTCGGATGTTCTCTCTCAGTCCCAGGTACTCCACCTGATGCTTCACTCTGAAAACAGGAAATAACACGCTCAAAAAATCCTGGAAATGTATTGCATTTGATGTTTAATCATTACAAAAAAGATCTCACAAAACTGAAAAATGACTACTATTACTTTTTAAATCCTTCTTCTTGTTCATGCAGTTTTTATGATATTGGATTTTATTTTCTTTAATTTTGTTCTTTATTATTATTATTTATTATTATTATTATTATTATTGTTGTATTATTATTGTTGTTATTATTATTATTATTATTATTTTAAATTATTTTTATTATCATTATTTTTTTAATTATTATTATTACATATTTTTATTTCCAGAGGTCATTTTGTTTTATGTACGTTTTTGAATGTTGAAAAATGTATAGAAAAAAGAAAGAAAAAAAGAAAAGAAAACGTGTTATTTGCCAAAGAGTTATAATTTCATGGCTATTTTGTTATCATCTTCTACAGATATTATTGATTCATTAACATCATCAATAACGTACTGCAGTGTGGGTTTAAGACGAAATGGGATTATATTTAGAGTGAACGGCGACAGATTTGGCTCATAGTTTGTGAAAAGACCTGCTTTCCTCCCAGTCTTTGGGCCTCTTGGTCTCGTTGGGTTTGATGCAGCGGATGTAGTGAGGCGTGCACTTCATCAGCGTGTTCACCAGGTCGTTGGCTTGTTTCTATGGCAAAATAAGCAGTTCATATTATGGGGGGGAGTTAACGCGGCAACCTGTAGATCTGAGTTTTACCTTGATCTTGGAGCTGGCCGTGGTGGGTCGGCTTTTTTTATCAGTGTTGAGGTTTTCAGGAAACAAACTGCGGATGAAGTCACTGTGGACAAAAACCAGATATATCAGACACATTTCACAATTAAACAAATGTAAATATTAAAATATTGGAAAGGCTTGGAAAGGAATAAAATACACACTGTACATCACTAACACGTACAGGTTTGGATAGATCAGATTTTCTTTTAGGCAAACTAAAAAAAGGAAAAGGCCAGTGCCACATTTCAGTTTAAACTCATGGCACATACAGCATATATATATATATATATATATATATATATATATATATATATATATATATATATATATATATATATATATATATATATATATATATATATATATATTATATGTATATATACAAACACGGAACTATCTATTTTAATTTGAATTCAAGTTTTTGTCAGATGCAGTTAAAGGTACACTGTGTAACTTTTCTGGTGGAGGGTCCTGCCTGTATCATAAACCTGTTATGTTTATGATCAATCTTTAATTTATTCAATTACATGTGTTTATAGTTTATGGTTTGGTTTGAGGGAGTCAGCTCCTTGTTTCCATGGAGATTGTTGATTGTTGTTACTTTGAAGAACATGTCGTCCTGCCTCCGCTGTTGATTCCACATGTTACATACGACTGCATCCTTACACGCAGAGGTGGGCACGTACGCGTCCCCTTCATATGTCACTGAAGTACTCACTATTCACTGCTTTGCATGAGCTCGATGAGGTCAGGAAACAGCACGTCGCGGTTCCTCTCACAGAAGCCAATCACGTCGTACGACACCTGCCACAGCAAGTCACATGGTACACCAGAGAAACGCGGGAAAATCACCATGACAATGTGCACGGTCTGCTGTTCGGTTGAGATGGTCATGTTGTGCCGCAGCTTTGGTTGAGTGACAGGTGGAGTTAACCAATCACAGTGAGGCGTGGACTCTCAGAGGAAGAGATGTGTGTAGCAGGAAAATGAATATCTGAATACTTTTTTACTTTATCTTCAATGTGGGTGGACCATAAGATTAAGCATCACATCTTTTACAAATAAAGGTTGAAATATTACGACTTAAAGCTTCTAAATGGACTATATTAAAGCGCATTATTGATTTTTTTTATTGACATTTCCACTGTCTTTGATATAAAAAGGTCGTTTGTATGTGTTTTGTATCGGTATAGTCGATATCGATTATAAAATAGGTTGTGTAGTGGTGGTGTAGGGGTGGCGTAGAGGTGTAGAGGTGGTGCGGAGGTGGTGCAGAGGTGGTGCAGAGGTGGTGCAGAGGTGGTGCGGTGGTGGTGCGGTGGTGGCGCAGAGGTGGCACAGAGGTGGCGCAGTGGTGGTGCAGTGGTTACCTTCCCGTGTAGTGGTGGTGTAGTGGTGGTGTAGAGGTTGTGCAGTGGTGGTGTAGAGGTGGTGTAGAGGTGGTGTAGAGGTGATGTAGAGGTGGTGCAGTGTGGCGCAGTAGTGGCGCAGTGGCAGAGTGGCGCAGTGGTGGTAGAGTGGTGTGAGGGTGGTGGTGGCAGTGGTGGTGTGCAGTGTGTAGTGGGCGTAGTGTGGTGGTGTAGTGGTGGTGTAGAGGTTGTGCTGAGGTGGTGTAGAGGTGGTGTAGAGTGGTGTAGTGGTGGCGCAGTGGTGGCGCAGTGGTGGTGCAGTGGTGGTGTAGAGGTGGTGCAGTGATGGCGCAGTGGTGGTGCAGTGGTGGCGCAGTGGTGGTGCAGTGGTGGCAGTGCAGTGGTGGCAGTGGTGTGGTGGTGGTGCAGTAGGTGGTGCAGTGTTTAGGTGCAGTAGAGTGGTGCAGTGGTGGTGCAGTGGTGGTGGTTCAGTGTTTACCTTCCCGGCAGTGTGGTGGTGTAGTGGTGGTGTAGAGGTGGTGCAGAGGTGGTGCAGTGGTGGTGCAGTGGTGTGTAGAGGTGCAGTGGTGGTGTTAGAGGTGGTGGTGGAGTGGCAGTGGTGGTGTAGAGGTGGTGTGTAGAGGTGGTGCAGTGGTGGTGCAGTGGTGGGTGCAGTGGTGGTGTAGAGGTGGTGCAGTGGTGGCGCAGAGGTGGTGCAGAGTGGTGGTGTAGGTGTGCAGTGGTGGTGCAGTGGTGGTGTAGAGTGGTGCAGTGTGTAGAGTGGTGTAGAGGTGGCAGTGGTGGTGCAGTGGTGCGTAGAGGTGGTGCAGTGGTGGTGCAGTGTGGTGCAGTGGTGTGTAGAGTGGTGCATGTGTGGTGAGGTGGTGTAGAGGTGGTGCAGTGGTGGTGCAGTGGTGTGTGGTGAGGTGGTTCAGTGGTGGCGTGCAGAGGTGGTGCAGTGGTGGTGTAGAGGTGGTGCAGTGGTGGTGGCGCAGTGGTGGTGGTAGAGGTGGTGCAGTGGTGGTGTGTAGAGTGGTGTAGAGGTGGCGCAGTGGTGGTGCAGTGGTGGCGTAGAGGTGGTGCAGTGGTGGTGTAGAGGTGGTGCAGTTGGTGGTGTAGAGGTGGTGCAGTGTTTACCTTCCTGGCGTAGTGGTGGTGTAGTGGTGGTGTAGAGGTGGTGCAGTGGTGGTGCAGTGGTGGTGCAGTGTTTACCTTCCCGGCTTAGTGGTGGTGTAGTGGTGGTGTAGAGGTGGTGCAGAGGTGGTGTAGAGGTGGTGCAGTAGTGGCGCAGTGGTGGTGGTGTAGTTGTGGTGTAGAGGTGGTGCAATGGTGGTGCAATGGTGGTGCAGTGTTTAGCTTCCCGGCGTAGTGGTGGTGTAGTGGTGGTGCAGTGGTGGTGTAGTGGTGGTGCAGAGGTGGTGCAGTGGTCGTGGTGTAGTTGTGGTGTAGAGGTGGTGCAATGGTGGTGCAATGGTGGTGCAGTGTTTACCTTCCCGGCGTAGTGGTGGATGACGAAGCCTGAGTTCCAGCTGTTAAAGTGCTCATGCGTTCCCACGGCAGCCTGAAGCTTCTGCAGCAGCGTGCCGTCCGCGCCCTCTCCTTTGGCGTGCATGGTGGCGCACACATCATCCAGCACAGACATGATGCCAGGCGGGTTCTGCGGGGAGACGGTCAGGAAGAGTTACGAGGTTTGCCGTAACAGCCATAACAAATAAAGCTGTTTTGTAAGTATCAGTCTGGGGCTTTTGTGGTGAAGAGGAAGAGGCGGTAAATGGACTGCGGCATGACGTGTTAATGGTTCTTATCACACAGTGTTGTGCAGCATGACGTGTTAATGGTTCTTTTCACACAGTGTTGTGCAGCATGACGTGTTAATGGTTCTTATCACACAGTGTTGTGCAGCATGACGTGTTAATGGTTCTTTTCACACAGTGTTGTGCAGCATGACGTGTTAATGGTTCTTATCACACAGTGTTGTGCAGCATGACGTGTTAATGGTTCTTTTCACACAGTGTTGTGCAGCATGACGTGTTAATGGTTCTTTTCACACAGTGTTGTGCAGCATGACGTGTTAATGGTTCTTTTCACACAGTGTTGTGCAGCATGACGTGTTAATGTTCTTTCACACAGTGTTGTGCAGCATGACGTTTAATGGTTCTTTTCACACAGTGTTGTGCAGCATGACGTGTTAATGGTTCTTATCACACAGTGTTGTGCAGCATGACGTGTTAATGGTTCTTTTTCACACAGTGTTGTGCAGCATGACGTGTTAATGTTCTTAATGTTGTTGCAGCATGACGTGTTAATGGTTCTTATCACACAGTGTTGTGCAGCATGACGTGTTAATGGTTCTTTTCACACAGTGTTGTGCAGCATGACGTGTTAATGGTTCTTTTCACACAGTGTTGTGCAGCATGACGTGTTAATGGTTCTTTTCACACAGTGTTGTGCAGCATGACGTGTTCATGGTTCTTATCACACAGTGTTGTGCAGCATGACTTGTTAATGGTTCTTTTCACACAGTTTCAGCTGCAGCTCCTGGTCACAGGCCACGTACACCAAACCTCTTCAAATGATTATAACAGAGCCATAAAATCTGGATAAGAAACCAATTAGGTCCCACCACTGTAGAAAATGACATGATCAGCTGCTCCACAGGTTCTCAGGGACTTGATAGTTCCTCTGAGGGAAGAGGACTAGATAGTTCTTTTCAGAGCAGAGCAAATGAACCTGAATAAATAAATCCTATCTTTTACCCACTTCTAGAAATCGTAGCACTCGGAGGAAACCAACACTATATTTAGATTGTACCCAAACACCAAAAAGGGAAAATGTCTCTTATTGTTGCGCAATAAAAGTCTGCACACAAGAGTGTGTACTCGAACACACAAGTGTTCAAAGAAAAGCTGTCAAACATTTGCACCTTTGAGGTTCATCTAAAACTTACCAGTTTGTTTTCGATCAGGTCACACACTATTTTGTTGTTGAAATACTCAATCGGAGTCCACTTGATTCCTTCCTGCACATACTCTTCCTACGAACAAAAAACCACTGTGTAACATATTTAGTTTGTAAAGATGTAAACATGATAAATAACCAAACATCTGGACCTGCTCAGCCTTCAGAGTCAGCTCAATAAAGATTTGCTGTAGTTTCTCGTTGACAAAGTTGATACAGAACTGCTCAAAGCCGTTTTTCTTTCAAGAGAGACAAAAAAAAGACATTTGAAGGCTTTACAACACATACTAAGACTAACTATTCATGTTTTTCATTCTCCTGGCCATTTAAAAGATCGACTATTTTAGGCGAAAGAAGATATAAAGTTGTTATTGTTGTTTTGAGATATGCAAAATTTAGTAGGTAAATAATGAAACGATTTAAATAAAACAGGCTGCAAAAGCAGGAAAAAAGGAGACAAACTTTTGTGTTTTCCGGTGATACATGAACCTCATTTACAAGCACGTTCTAACATCTGATGAACATTCTTAAAATAGTCATCGGGCTGATCCAAAACCATATTGTGATACTCCTTTATTCTTAAATTAAAAAGTTTTACACCAGTTTTCATTCATTTGAGACAGTGTTTGGCCTTATTTGTATATGAAAATATTCCACGATGAAAACATATATTTCCTTGTATTTCTCTAAAAGTAATGTCTCTATTCACCTGCAGTCCTTTAATTGCTACGGCAACAGTCCTTAAGAGTCACTTGAATCCACAGATACTAAGGAGACTGACCTGGAAGATCTCAAAACCGTAAATGTCCAGAACTCCAATACTAAATTCTTCATGTGGCTTCTGTATAGCTCTGTTAATGGCCTAAAACACAGAGAACTTCATGTCATTTCATGCGTTAGTTTTCGTATATTAGTCTGTGTGGAGTACCTCGACCAGGTAGTCAAACAGCCGGGCGTAGAGCGCTTTGGCCAGGGCGTCGCGAGTGTACGTGGCCTGCTCCTGGTTCAGGGTCACGTTGATGGACTCAGACTTCCCCCCCCATTTGGAGTCCATCTTTCGGCTGGTGAGTTTGTCCTGGAGCCGGCTGGGGTCGATGCCCAAGAGGTACGCCGGGAAAGCCAACACTGCAACAGCGAAACGACATTTCAATCAGATCACTGGAACAACGAGACCATCCATGGCACTCAAATCCTAAAACCTCCATTGGTTTAACCTTTGGAAAATTGAAAATGATCTGTTGTTGTTGTTGTTGTTGTGTTGCTTTTAATGGCGGTTGGCAGCCGAAAGGTGCATTTACCGCCATTTACTGTAGTTGTACGTCTTCTGTAGTTGTACGTCTTCTGTAGTTGTACGTCTTCAAAGTATGTGTTTTACGCCAAAAAAAAAATGGAGAAAGAGAATTCTATGACGAGCGATGTCACTATCACCGACTCGTTGTACGGCAGTTTGATTTTCCTACATCTCCAACTGTCGTTAGCTAACAAGCTAGCTAAGCTTTGCACAGTCGTAGCAGCAACAGAGAAACTACTTTGACTTTACGTTAGCCCTGTACAGTTAATATGAGCGAAACAAAACCTCCAGGGACAGAAATTTGGCTGAAAAAAGCAAAGGAATTCATTAAGTTCTCCTGTTTTCTAATTATGACTTAGTTTGGTGGGAAAGAACCTGTGGTAAATAGCTAACATAGTTTTACTTACGTTTAGTTTCAGTTTGTGAAGAAATTTGGAAAAATAACAGTTTAAAATCACAGTAAGTAGAGGTGATTTTTAAAACATTTTTAACCTTGTAAAAGTTTGTTTTATTTATACAGGTTATGAAAGAGTATATATATATATAGTTATTCAAAGCATGCTACACAAATCAATTCACTTTCCATACGCAAATTATTTCCACACAAATGTCAAACAGGGAAATATAGTGTTGAAGAAATGTTACTGCATCATTGTTGAAAAAGAAAAAATGTTTTAACCTGCGTGCGATGTCCTGAGTTAAGAATCAATAATAATAATGATAATGATAATAATGATGATAATAATAATAATAATGATGATAATAATAATAATGATGATAATGATAATAATGATGATAATGATAATAATAATAATAATAATGATGATAATAATAATAATAATAATGATAATAATTATAATAATAACAATGATAATAATAATAATAATAATACAACTAATGATAATGATAATAATAACAGTAATAATAATAATAATAATAATAATAATAATAATAATAATAATAATAATAATAATAATAATAATAATGTTAATAATTAATAATTGCGCTTCCAGTTTTTCACCTTTGTGACACATGTGACGTTTCGGGCCACAGACATTAGTGTGTGATAAAATACTGGGAGCTCTGACTGTGCGTGTCCTCATTTTTGTGTCCTACATGTAAATATCCTAAAAATACAGATAAAGTGTAAAAACTTTAACAGTAGAAAAAACACCCCTATTTATATTATTACAATAAACAGATAAACTGAAACTGAAGCCAGTGATTTGTGGTTTAAGTTGATGATTTAAGTTGATATTAATCATGTTTAATTCAATTTCCTTTCAGTTTAACAGGTGCAGCACGCAACTTGTCAACCTTTTATCAGTATCAATTATTGTTTATTTTTTATTTTTTTAGTCTTATAATATTTTTTTTTCGTTTTTCTTTTTTTTTTTTAGGTTTTCTGTGACTTTTAGAAAACCCAAACTTGTGTTTTGAAACGACAGTGTCAGAACTTTCGACTGGTACCGTTTGATTTAAAGTGCTTTGAGTTTGTAACAGTAAAATGCATCTCCAGTGATTCTTGTAACAGTTTTGACTCATTTGCAAACTATCGTTGCAAACGTGGTTTAGAAAACAGAAACAAAAACATACAAATTTAGAAACAAATAAAAATATGTAGTGAAAATGTGTAATGAAAATAAAGAAAAGACAAAAACACATCCCAAAACTGTGCCAAATTGTGGCACCAAAATGTTCAAATGAATGGTTTTTGGCTTATCTCACTGTGCAACAAGGCAAGCTTAGGCAAACTACCTAAAATATAAAATATTTTAGATTAAATATATAATAGTTTAAAGATTCCACTACACCATCATCTATCAAATCACATTAAAAAACATATTTTCTAATAATAACAGACAGAGTGGAGTAAACGTGAGGCTTCAGAGGGAGCTTTCCTGTTGTGTCTCTGGAGGCACATAGTCTGGAATGTTCCGTAGTATGGCATTCCACCCAGGAACAGTTCAACCTGAGAGCTAAATGTATAGTCCGTCATCCA
The DNA here is from genome assembly GCA_015082035.1 of Chaenogobius annularis. NCBI lineage: Eukaryota > Metazoa > Chordata > Actinopteri > Gobiiformes > Gobiidae > Chaenogobius > Chaenogobius annularis. The sequence goes on along the minus strand of BJKM01000328.1, from coordinate 65,272 downwards.
GCATGGCATTGGCCCTCGGTCACGATCCTCCACGTTCTCGCCATCTTTCCCCGCCTTTGTGGCTCCTCCTACTTTCTCTGTCCTGATCTCCATGGCTCCTCCCACTCTCTTTGTAGCCACTCGTACTTTCAATATCGACGTCCAACTCGCTGCGGCGCCCCTTAGAGTCTTTAGAGGCGACTGCAGCATCTTTGTCGTCGTGCTCACGTCTCACTCCTGCTTTCCGTGTACTTTTCCCTGATGGCTCCTCCTACTTTCCCTGTCTCCCACCTTTTCGCGATCCCTATGGCTCCTCGCACATTTTCGACGTGACCCCGCCCGTCTTCCACGTGACTCCGCCCACTCCCTCCATGGCTCCTCCTGCTTCCTCTTCTCAGCCTCGTCGCCTCTTTCAAAATGGCCGCTCAGGTTCTCCTCCTTTAACTCCGTCCTCGACTGTTGCTCCGTCGCCGCTCGGCCGCTTCGCCCCTCTCGGTCCAAACGCTCCCTTCATCGCCGTGGTGATGTCTAGGCGTCCTACTTGACAAACTTGGACTTTCAACGTTAAGTTTTTCCTCTTGCGCGTGTACCGTACGACTTTCTTTAGGCGTTGCCACTTTCTCATCGGTTTTTGTCCTCTTCTTTTGCCAGCCAACTCTCTCGAAGACTCTCAACCCTCTGATCTACGTTCGTCTCAGGTTTAGGGACTTCTTTAACGTTGGTGGAGTGAACCTTTTCCTCCGCATCTCCCTGTTTCGCCAACCAACTCTCCCGTATTTTTCTTCCTTCTTCGTTGTTTCGCCTTAGACTTTCTGATCTGCTTTAGGCGTTGCCTCTTGTTTGGTCACGTAAGGTTTCTCTTCCTTTTCTTTAGCGAGGTCTTGAACTATTTTACCGTTGCGTGGAGTTACAGGTTTGTCCTCTGCTTTTGCGTCTTGCTTGGTTGCCAGACCTTCTTTCTGACTTCCAACCTTAACTTTATCATCTTATCGTTTTTTTCACATTTATCCTCCTCCTCTTTGCCCCCCCCCGTAACTCTTTTCCAGACAAATTTAATACTGACTTATCCTTCTCCCCTTTCTCCTTTTCAGCTGTAATTTTGTTTTCCTTTGTCTTTCTTGGTAACCTTCAAAGTCGGATCTTTGAAGAAATCTTTTATGGATTCTTTGATGCTATAAAGGCCTTCTGATTTCTCCACCTCTAATTTCTTTGTTTCTTTTTTGCATTTAATCTTCTGTGTATCAACTTTTTTAAGCTCGTTATCGTGTCATGTTCTGCACCCTCCGTCTCCTCAAGCAGCTTCTCTTTTGCCGCTTTGGCCTCTTCCTCCTTCATCTTTCTTTCTTCCCCTTCTTTCTTTTTCCTTCTCTCTTCCTCCTCTCTCCTCTTTTCCCCCTCCTCAACTTTTTTGTCCAGTTTCTCTTCCAGACGGGCCAGCTCTTGCTCAAGCTCGGCCAACTTCCCCAGATCCGATTCCAGCTCGTCCTCAACTTCAACCTCTACTTCTAGAATCCTCCTCGTAGGCCACCTCGATCCCGTCCATCGCCCTTTGCAGCTGCGTTTTCACTTTGTTCGACGATGCTCCGGCAGACACTGGCAACGCCCCCTCCCACCCCCACCGTCTTCTTGTGGAACTGGTCAGCTAAGGCTTACAGCTCCAGGATCTTGTGCTGCAACGACGCCCTCCGCTTGTTAAAGAGTTATATAAACCAGGCCGAGCCTCCTCCATCACTTCTTGCTCATTTTCCTCTGGATTGGAAACTTCCTTCCTTCCACTCCGCCCAACCCGCAACAGTTTTCAACCAGTCCATCAGCTCATCATTCTCCTCTTGAGTCTCCATTAGGTTTTCTTCAGTGGGATACGGCGCCATCTCTCACCTGCTCCACCTCCACAGCCGCCTCCTGCTCCATGTTCAGCTCCTGCATTGCCCCCTGTGCAGAGCGTTTTGGTAATCTGGGGAGAGTTTTTTTAAATTCTGAACGACACAACTCGTTTTTTCCGTCTTTATCCTCTTCCTGCGTTTTATTCCCAGGCCTGTTGCCGGTTGCAAATCTTCACCCCCTGCAGGACACTCTGGAGGGCAGCTTCAGTGACAGACTGATCCCCCCTCGCTGTGTGAAGGAGGTCTCACAGGTCTTTCCTTCTGCTGCTGTCAGACTTTACAACAAACACTGTCAGTCCTGAACGTGTCATTCAGCTTTCATAATCATGTTCAGTACTGTCATAATCATGTGCAATATTGACACATTCAATCATTCAATCATGTGTCATTCATGTGTCAAATGTGTTCACTACATTTAAGTGAAATGTGTATTCTAAAAAATCACGTCTTTCAGGGACACATTTTCTAAAAACTGTGGATTATTAATGCTGAAAATGATTAGAAAAAGCATTTTTATTACATGAAGAAGTGATTATTATTACATCGTGTGTGGCATTATTACCGTTAAAATCACCTCGAGTATTAGCGTTCGTCCCAATATTTTCCGTGACCATAAATCGTCTTTCGCATCAGTCTGAAGCCTCTGAACGCCTCTTCTACACAAGCGCAGTGAGATGTTCGACTCCCAAAAGGTAAACACCAATTCACCGCAGCAGCCGCGGCGAAACGCCAAGCAACGAGCGCGAGACCAGACAAACAACAACGCATCAATGCTGCTTGTGTCTGTGGGGAGAAAAGATCTAATACTCGACTCAGAGTTACTCATTTCCCCGAAGGACAGACACTCATTTGGCAGTCGACCTTTGGAGCTAATTATTATTATTATTACAGTTATTCTACAATTCATCTCAGGTTCCAGACGATGGATTGGACGGGTGCAGAGTTATATGTAATTTAAACTAATATGAAGGTGATCGTTTTGAAGATATGCTAAATCGAAAAAAAGAAAAAGAAAACTTTATATGGCATTAATAAGATACCAGTAAATAAGATGCAAAGAGAGGTAACTGAAAAAGAAAAGAAAGGAAAATACACTTTCAATGGAATTATTCAAACTATATAAGGTTTTATTTTAAACCTTCAGTGGCTCATTTTTACAATCTAGTCATTTTTATGCAAAACTTAAACTCCGATCAAGCCATGTTTTTGCAAATAAGGAAAATGGGATATTGGTATTTGTCCATATCACGCATTTCTTTGTCAGTTAATTCAAAGTTTTCTGACAAATCAGAGTGCAAATGCTGGTTTGCAGCGCCTTAGAGTGAATACATAGACTTCACATGATTCATAAAGTCTTCAAAATTATAGTTCAAACGATCATTTCATCGGGTAATTTTTTTGGTCAAATCATAACTAAAGTGTAATTCATGTGGATTTCGGCTCTTGTTTACAGTCTGGTTGCTAGGTAACAGTTGTGGAATTACCTCTACCTATGTCATATCTGCTGCCCATGTCCAAACAGGAAGTAACATTGTAGTAACATTAAGTAAGTCACAAAAATGGTAAAAAAAAGGGGACAAATAGACAAATATGTGCAGTAAAATCTGAGATATAATTGTGTTCACTGCGCTTTAGTCAAATGTCTCTTCTAAATGTCTGCCATACGCACTTGTGTGGAAATGTGAAGACAAAACAATCACATCTTTAAGGTAAGAGAAACATTAACCTTGACATAGAAAAATCCCGTGACAATGACAAACGGAGCTTCCTGTGTGTCTGGGTGTTGCGACAGACGTCTCTTTTGTACTTAAGTAAATATTGACTGCGTTATCTGTGGGTGTTTGATGCTGGGCGTGTGTTTGTGTTTGTGTGTGTGCATGTGTGTGTGTGTGTGCTTGTGTGTGCATGTGTGTGTGTGTCGAGCTCACAGTCCGTGCTCTCCACTTGGCCGTAGTTCCCCGCCTCGATGAAGCTGATGTTGCCCAGATGAAGGATTCCGGCCACGATCTGCAGCACCTGAGCCTGGATCTGCGCCGGGATGCCGATCACATGCATGGCCTCCTACACAGCATTGGGAATGAGAGTAGATTCAAGATTAAGATTTAAGATTTGAGATTTAAGATTTAGGATTTAAGATTTGAGATTTGAGATTTAAGATTTGAGATTTGAGATTTAAAATTTGAGATTTGAGATTTGAGATTTAAGATTTGAGATTTGAGATTTGAGATTTGAGATTTAAGATTTGAGATTTGAGATTTAAGGTTTAAAAATGACAAAAAAAAAATGCACCAAATCGTACAAACATCAGTTGTATATCTGGCATTTACCAGCGTGCAATTGTTTACACACAGAGGTGGAGAGAGTGGCCAAAATGTGTACTCAAGTAGAGTGACGTTACTTTGAAATAAAACTACTCAAGAGTAAACAGTAGGAATGCTGCAGTACCACGTCACTGTATCCTCATACGTCTCACACGTTTCTTTGCTTAAAAACTACAGAGAACTACATAGACCATGATCCTTTGCTTCATTTCAGTGCAGGGATGTGCAATAATAATAATAATAATAATACTACATTTATTGTATTTTATTGGCATTAGCGCCATTGTTCTTGTCCAGGGACTGCAAGTGGGAGTGTTGCTTTAACCTGGCACCTTTTCTGTAGGTCCGTGTTTTACATGCATGTCCCTGATAAATAAACTAATTAACTAAGCAAATAGTGAGTACTGCCTCTGTTTACACAAAGATATTTGATTTTAAAAAGGAGAAAGTGAATGTACCGGTCGGGGGGAAAAAAGCGTGTTTTTTCAAGAAGGAGAAACATGCAAAACCAGAGCGACGCAGAGACCAGAGACAACCTGGAAAGAGCTGTCCGGGTTTGTCTGAGGGAACTTTTGCAGAGAGACAAGACTCAAGAAAGCTTTTACAAAACATAACCAAGAGGAGGAGGAGTTAGTTACGAGGATAATCTATCAATAACACCATGATAATGAAATCAAGCAGTTAAAGTCAAAATGACACAATGAGTATACAAACACGAGTGTGAGCATGAAATAAGAACAACCAACGCCTCTGCATCACTCTATATCATATACTTTTACTTTATAGCATATACTTTCACTCTATATCATATACTTTCACTCTATATCACTCTATATCAATATACTTTCACTTTATATCATATACTTTTACTTTATAGCATATACTTTCACTCTATATCATATACTTTTACTTTATAGCATATACTTTTACTTTATAGCATATACTTTCACTCTATATCATATACTTTTACTTTATAGCATATACTTTCACTCTATACTTTCACTCTATATCATATACTTTTACTTTATAGCATATACTTTCACTCTATAGCATATACTTTCACTCTATATCATATACTTTTACTTTATAGCATATACTTTCACTCTATATCATATACTTTTACTTATAGCATATACTTTCACTCTATAGCATATACTTTCACTCTATAGCATATACTTTCACTCTATATCATATACTTCACTCTATAGCATATACTTTCACTCTATATCATATACTTTTACTTTATAGCATATACTTTCACTCTATAGCATATACTTTCACTCTATATCATATACTTTTACTTTATAGCATATACTTTCACTCTATAGCATATACTTTCATCTATATCATATACTTTTACTTTATAGCATATACTTTCACTCTATATCATATACTTTTACTTTATAGCATATACTTTCACTCTATAGCATATACTTTCACTCTATATCATATACTTTCACTCTATAGCATATACTTTCACTCTATATCATATACTTTTACTTTATAGCATATACTTTTACTCTATATCATATATTTACTTTATATCATTTATATTTACTTTATATTACTTTATATCATATACTTTCACTCTATATCATATACTTTTTACTTTATATACCATATACTTTTACTTTACTAGCATATACTTTCACTCTATATCATATACTTTCACTTTATATCATATACTTTCACTTTATATCATATACTTTCACTTATATCATATACTTTTACTTTATAGCATATACTTTCACTCTATATCATATACTTTTACTCTATATTATATACTTTTACTTTATAGCATATACTTTCACTCTATATCATATACTTTACTTTATAGCATATACTTTCACTCTATATCATATATTTTTACTTTATAGCATATACTTTTACTTTATAGCATATACTTTCACTCTATATCATATACTTTCACTTTATATCATATACTTTCACTTTATATCATATACTTTCACTTAATATCATATACTTTCACTTTATATCATATACTTTTACTTTATATCATATACTTTCACTCTATATCATATACTTTTACTTTATAGCATATACTTTTACTTTATTTATAGCATATACTTCACTCTATATCATATACTTTTACTTTATAGCATATACTTTTACTTTATAGCATATACTTTCACTCTATATCATATACTTTTACTTTATAGCATATACTTTCACTCTATATCATATACTTTCACTCTATGTCATATACTTTCACTTCATATCATATACTTTCAACTTTATATCATATACTTTCACTCTATGTCATATACTTTCACTTAATATCATATACTTTCACTTTAAATCATATACTTTTACTTTATAGCATATACTTTCACTCTATATCATATACTTTTACTTTTATAGCATATACTTTCACTCTATGTCATATACTTTCACTCTATATCATATTTAAAGTCGCATTCTTAGACCTTTGGGGGTTTTAAAGGTGCTCAATGTGTCTGTTGTCAAGGTGACAAAGTGTGGAGTGTGTGGATGCAAAACAACGTTCTCCAGCTGAACTCAGACAAGACTGAAATCATGGTCTTTGGCCACAGAAACAAGAGAAAGTGTTAACAGTCACCTCCAGAGTCTCGCTCTAAAACCTACACATCAAGTTAGAAATCTGGGGGTAATAATGGACTCAGACTTGAATTTTAACAGCCATGTCAAATCAATAACATCAGCAGCTTTTTATCATCTAAAAAACATTGCCAAAATCAAAAGTATAGTGTCTAAACCAGACCTGGAGAGACTTATCCATGCGTTGTCTCTAGTAGATTAGGCTACTGTAACGGCCTGCTCACTGGCCTCTCCAAACGAGCTGTAAAACAGCTGCAGTACATCCAGAACGCTGCTGCTCGGGTCCTGACTAGAACCAGGAAGTACGATCACATTAGTCCTGTGCTCAGGTCTCTGCACTGCCCCTGTGGCTCAGAGAATAGACTTCAAAGCAGCTCTGCTTGTATACAAGTCTCTCCATGGCCTAGCACCAAAGTACATCTCGGACATATTAGTGCCATATGAACCATCTCGGACTCTGAGGACCTCCTGCTGGTGCCCAGAGTCAAGACTAAACATGGGGAATCTGCGTTTCAGTTTTATGCAGCTAAAATCTGGAACAGTCTTCCTAAGGATGTGAGACAGGTTCTACTCTGGCAATGTTCAAATCTAAACTAAAAACTGTTTTGTTTGGCTGTGCATATGACTGAAATGCTTTTCTTTGCACTCTTCTCTTTTATGTCCTAAACTATTGTGTCATGTCTTTGTGATTTTAGTGCATTTTTTCCTGTTGTGTGAAGCACTTTGAATTGCCTTTGTGTGCAAATTGTGCTCTACAAATAAACTTGCCTTGCCTTTTATTGCTTTGCCTGAAATGTTCCACAGTATGACATTAAACTCATCTATTGGGAAATGTATTCAGCTACATTACAGTCATTTTATGAAATAAAAACACTGTGAGTACAGACGCCTCTTCACAGATCTAACCGGTAAATTGGTCTGGTAGTGGCACCTGCTTGTCTCCATGGAGATAGATAAGTTTAATGTGGGACATTTCAGACAAATCAGCGAAAGTTTTTCTTCTTCCCACTCCAGTCTTACTTCTTGCCACTCCCTTTTCAGCTTACGTTTGGTCAGTGTTTATTATCATGTTATTATCACGTTATTATCATGTTATTATCATTTTATCATGTTATTATCATGTTATTATCATGTGTGCAGTGTGTTCAAATGTGTTTTTTTGTGAAAATGACTTGAAATAAAAACATATATAAAACATATCATTATTATTATTATTAGTTGCAGTGCAAATATTCGGATCAACACTAAAAAGAATTAAATTAAAAGGTAAAACCATACTTCTGAACATTCTCCACAGAGACAGGGACATTTGATCCCACACCGTCTTCCTTTTCACACCATGTCCTGTTTATTCATAATTACAAAATATTTATAAAAACCCTGCTTTTATTATAGTTAGTATTAGTCTAAAAAGTTACACCATGAGGCTTTAACAAAATCATCATGAAGATTATAATAATAACACGTTGGTCAGTATCGGATGGATCGAAACGGCAAAATCATTTCTCACAATTTATGACTTCACATCAAACACCATTTTCTATTGGATTTCATCTTTTCATTTGTTGCGTGTGGCGTGTTGCGTGTGGCGTGTGGCGTGTTGCGTGTTGCGTGTTGCGTGTTGCGTGTTGCGTGTTGCGTGTATACCATTGTCTCCTGGAAGTCTTTGCTGTCATTGGTCCCATCCACTTTGTACGTGCCAGACTGGTTGAGGTAGTAGTAATAGTCTGGAGTCATTATGCCCAGGCCTTCCTTCTGTTGTGCATTGGCGCCCTCTAGCAGCTGCAGACGACACAAAGCATGTTCACTGTCGTGTGGCGGGTTGTTGCGTGTTCTCCGTTGTGTGTGTGTGGGTTTGTTTTTTGTTTTTTTTCCTTTCTGACCTGATAATAGACGTGGAAGTTCCTCTCGTTCTCGTTTTGACTCACAACTCGAGACTTTTCCAACAAGAAGTTTGAGATTTTGCCGCCGTCAGGTTCCCCTCCTCGGCTGAACTGAATTTCAAAATATTTTCCCTAAAAAAAAAAAGGGAAAGAGGAGAAAATAAGAGTATGTTCCTGTAAGGCTGAAAACATTGCTCTATTCGATAATTATAAATAGGTTTCGTGGGAAGAGAAAGTGCTGTTCGTAGGCGTGAAAAGAGGACGTCATGAGTTCTTTAGTCGCATCAAAAGCACAAAAATAACATGATCTGACTTTGTTCTGAGTTACACGTTTGCATGTAACAACAGGACATCGGAAAATGAATGGGTGGAGCCAGTACACATGTTATTAAATCTGTCTGATAATCAATCTTCTACCAATACATGTCTCTGCGCTGTATCACGGACTGTAAACCACGGACTGTATCGGACTGTAAGCCTCGGACGACTGTAAACTCGGACTGTAAACTCGGACTGTAAACCTCGGACTGTAAACCTCGAACCTGTAACCTCGGACTGTAAACCTCGCTGTAACTCGGACTGTAAGCCTGGACTGTAAACTCGGACTGTAACTGTACCTCGGACTGTAACCTCGGACTGTAAGCCTCGGACTGTAAACCTCGGACTGTGAACCGGACTGTAAACCTCGGACTGTATCGGACTGTAAGCCTCGGACTGTAAACCTCGGACTGTATCGGACTGTAAACCTCGGACTGTAAACCTCGGACTGTAAGCCTCGGACTGTAAACCTCGGACTGTGAACCTCGGACTGTAAGTCTCGGACTGTAAACCTCGGACTGTATCGGACTGTAAGCCTCGGACTGTAAACCTCGGACTGTAAGCCTCGGACTGTAAACCTCGGACTGTGAACCTCGGACTGTAAGTCTCGGACTGTAAACCTCGGACTGTATCGGACTGTAAGCCTCGGACTGTAAACCTCGGACTGTATCGGACTGTAAACCTCGGACTGTAAACCTCGGACTGTAAGCCGGACTGTATCGGACTGTAAACCTCGGACTGTAAAACCTCGGACTGTAAGCCTCGGACTGTAAACCTCGGACTGTAATCGGACTATAAGCCTCGGACTATAAGCCTCGGACTGTAATCGGACTATAAGCCTCGGACTGTAAACCTCGGACTGTGAACCTCGGACTGTAAGTCTCGGACTGTAAACCTCGGACTGTATCGGACTGTAAGCCTCGGACTGTAAACCTCGGACTGTATCGACTGTAATCGGACTATAAACCTCGGACTGTAAACCTCGGACTGTAATCGGACTATAAGCCTCGGACTGTAATCGGACTATAAGCCTCGGACTGTAATCGGACTATAAACCTCGGACTGTAATCGGACTATACTATAAGCCTCGGACTGTAATCGGACTATAAACCTCGGACTGTAATCGGACTATAAGCCTCGGACTGTAAGCAATGATTTCTGTACCAAGTGTTGGCACAGAGACGGGTAAAGTCAATATTCTGCTCCTTCAACATTCAATGGAAGAACTTACAAACTTACATTCATTTGAGTCACTACATGAAGGGTTTATCACTAAAATGAGATTATAACTAATATTGAGCTCATATTGAGTTTGAGCAGCAACAGAAATCACATCCCAAGTCCATGTTCCTGCAGCTGCAGCTGATGCGTGAATGTGGATGTCGAGTCTTTCACGTGCTTCCACAAATCATTATTACTAAGCTTTAAAAAGTGATTTATTCAGATTTGTTTTAACGTTATGTTCGGCCCGCGACCCAGCCTGAGCGTGGAAATACAACATGTAAGACCAAAAGGAACGGCCCAGTGCAGTAGTGACAGTGGGTGACTTACAAAGCGGCTGGAGTTGTTGTTGCGCACAGTTTTGGCATTTCCAAAAGCTTCCAGCAGGGGATTGGACTGAAGGATGATGTCTTTGACATGCTACGAAAACAAAACACGTCACTGAGCAGAATACCACACGCCAAATCAGTTAAAGTTGTGCTATGTCACTTTTCTGGGTTTGAGGGTCGGATCTGTCTCCATGGAAACAAGCAGGGGCGGAGTTACTGGTCAGCGCCACACACAGTAAGTGCACAAATACACTCTAAAGCTTGATATACATAATCCATGGCATTTCAGGCAAAGCAATAACATCTCCATGGAGACAAGCAGGCGGTAAACCCTCCGCCAGAAAAGTTACCCAGTGCACCTTTAAGTGTTACCTGCACTTTGGCTCCGCCTCCTGATACTTTGGAAATGTAGCCCATGATGTATTTGGCCGCGACGGTTTTACCGGCACCACTTTCGCCACTGGAGACAAAGTAAAGGTCAACACAATCACGAAACCACACGCGCCACATTTATTCAGGTGATAAATGTGTCTGAAATACATAAACTCAGATATTGATGTCCAGAAATCCTCCAAAACATTCTTAATGCTGTAAAACGTGCCACCATTTGTGACCAGTCGACTGTAAAACATAATCGCAGTCGTATTTTGATCATTGCAATTGTTATCTGGACTCTAAAAACACTAATAAGACTTACGTTTATTACAAAAAAAGACGGCAAAATGTCAAAAAGAGTCAACCATTTCTGACTTTCAGTAATGATACGCTTTATTTGTAAACATTCTGTATCTAGGGAAGCATTCAGTCGCATTATTTCAACATTTATTTAGTGCTTTAAAAGTCTCAGCGCGCAATAGAAGCAATCTTTTCACCAGTCGACTGAACGAAAGCGAACGCTGAAAATTCCCCGGGTTGTGAAACGCCGGTTTGAACCTCTACAAACATGTAAACGCCGGAGTGTTAGCTCATATCTGCGTCCTCTCTCCCCAATGCGAACGCTCCTGGGCGTGTTTAAAAGTGTGCTACCTTATAATGACGCACTGGTTTTCTCCATCAATCATCATGTTCCTGTACATGTTGTCTGACAGTGCGTAGATATGAGGAGGGTTTTCATACTGGGCCTGAAGAAACAAACACACGGGAGATAAATGGTCCTTGTTGTTGTTGTTGTTGTTGTTGTTGTTAGTGTTGGTAGATATTTGTGGTTTTACGTACGGCTCCTTGGTACAGCTCGATCTCTCGGTCGGTGAAGTAGGGCATCTGTTTGAACGGGTTCACTGAGATCAACACGGGGCCGATGTACGTCTGGTGAGGGCGGGTTAAGGAGACACACACATGTTCACACACACGCGCACACACATGCGCACACACACACACACACACACACACACACACAACAGAGGAGCATTGTCTGGATCAGATTATTGAAATGTCAGTTACATCTGATGTGAGTGATCTGATTTCTTTCTGAACAAACAAACAAACAAATGTATTGGTGGAGTTAAACTGTCACACAGGAGTCACACAAGAGTCACAAGAGTCACACACACAGGAGTCACACACACAGGAGTCACACAGGAGTCACACACACAGGAGGAGTCACACAGGAGTCACACACACACACACAGGAGTCACACAGGAGTCACACAAGAGTCACACACACAGGAGTCACACAGGAGTCCACACAGAGTCACACAACAGAGTCACAGGAGTCACACACACAGGAGTCACACACACAGGAGTCACACACACAGGAGTCACACAGGAGTCACAGGAGTCACACAGGATTCACAAAGGAGTCACAACAGGAGTCACACACAAGTCACAGAGAGTCACACAACAAGGAGTCCAGGTCACACAGGAGTCACACACACAGAGTCACACAAGCACACGGAGTCACACAGGTACAGTCACGACACAGGAGTCACACAGGAGTCACACAAGTAGCAAGTCACACAGGACGGTCCACACCAAGGATCAACGTCACACACAGGACACCAGGAGTCACAACACGGAGACACGGTCACACAACACACAGATCACAGGTCACACCCAGGTACAACGTCACACAGGAGTCACAGAAGCACACACAGGAGTCACACACAGGAGTCACACACACAGGAGTCACAACCAGTCACGGGAGTCACACAGAGTCACACAGGAGTCACACAAGTCACACACACAGGAGTCACACAGGAGTCACACAAGAGTCACACAGAGCACACAGGAGTCACACAGGAGTCACACACACACACAGGAGTCACACAGTCACACAGTCAACAGGAGTCACACAGGAGTCACAGCAACCAGGCTCACACACCGGAGTCAACACAGGAGTCACACACACAGGGTCACCAGGAGTCACACACACAGGAGTCACACAACAGATAAACACAGGGCTCACAACAGGACACATGACAACAAGAGTCACACGATCACACACAGGAAGCAATCACAAGGCACACAGGAGTCACACCATGAAGAGTCACACAACAAAGATACATCACCACGGAGTCACACATGAAAAAGCCAAGTCACAAGTCAACACACAGGAACACGCGGTCACACGGAGTCACACACTAGATCAACAGATCACACAAGGAGTCACACAGTGACAGAGTCACACAGTCACACACGGAGTCACAAGTACCACACAGAGTCACCACCGGAGTCTACACAACGGAGTCACACAAGGAGTCACACAGGAGTCACACACACACACACAGGAGTCACATTCAAGACACAACACGGAAGTCACACAAGGAGTCACACCACAGGAGTCAGGATCACACAGAGTCACAATTGCGGCGCACAGAGTCACACAGTCAAACCGTCACAAGGAGTCACACACACAGAGTGTCACACCAGGAGTCCACACAGGCCACACACGGCAACGGATCACACAAGGACACCAGGATTCACCAACTTAGGAGTCAACACACAACGGAACTCACCACGGGATCACACAGGAGTCACACAGATCACACAGAGCACACAAAGGTCACACGTCACACAGGAGTCACACAGGAGCACACAGGAGTCACACAGGAGTCACACAAGGAGTCACACACACAGGAGTCACACAGGAGTCACACACACAGGAGTCACACACACAGGAGTCACACACAGGAGTCACACCAGATCCACAGGAGTTCACACAGAGCAACAGCGGAGTCAGATCACCGACACACGGAGTCCACACAAATTACAGGAGTCACACAGGAGTCACACCACAGGAGTCACAGGCACACAGGAGTCACACACACAGGAGTCACACAGGAGTCACACACACAGGAGTCACACACAAGGCAACAGGAGTCCACACACACAGGAGTCACACAGGAGTCCACACACAGCCCAAAGGAGTCACACAACAGGCAGTCACACACGGAGTCACACACAGGAGTCACACACAGGAGTCACATCACACAGGAGTCACACAGGAGTCACAGGAGTCACACACACAGGAGTCACACAGAGTCACACACACAGGAGTCACACAGGAGTCACACACACAGGAGTCACACAGGAGTCACCAGGAGTCACACACACACAGGAGTCACACAGGAGTCACACACACACAGGAGTCACACACACAGGAGTCACACACACAGGAGTCACACACACAGGAGTCACACACACAGGAGTCACACACACAGGAGTCACACACAGGAGTCACACACACAGGAGTCACACAGGGTCACACACACAGGAGTCACACACACAGGAGTCACACAGGAGTCACACAGGAGTCACACACACAGGAGTCACACAGGAGTCACACACAGGTCACACAGTCACACACACAGGAGTCACACAGGAGTCACACAGGAGTCACACACACAGGAGTCACACAGGAGTCACCACACAGGAGTCACACAGGAGTCACACAGGAGTCACACACACACACACACAGGAGTCACACACACAGGAGTCACACACACACAGGAGTCACACAGGAGTCACACACACAGGAGTCACACACACAGGAGTCACACACACAGGAGTCACACACACAGGAGTCACACACACAGGAGTCACACAGGAGTCACACACACAGGAGTCACACAGGAGTCACACACACACAGGAGTCACAACACAGGAGTCACACACAGGAGTCACACACACACAGGAGTCACACACACAGGAGTCACACACACAGGAGTCACACAGGATTGTTGCATCCGCCCGCCTTAAAGCATACGGCGGCTCTTTTGGTGCGAGCTTCGCGTCTTGAGAAAATTCATGAACTGGATGAACAATCAGAGGTCATCAGAAGGAAGAGGGAGATGTTACAGCAGGAAATATGAGAAGAGAGGAGAAGTTTACTCCATTGAAGTCCCACAAACTGAAGCGTGGTTCCTCACGTGAACCAGCTCATGTGAGGGAGGTTAAAGGGGATATAACGACACAGGAGCGGCCCTCACCCTCACCTTCTCAAGCAGTGGACATTTGTATATTGACACGTGGACAGATCCACCAATGGTCAATTGTGCAATCACTGAGAACTTGATCTAGCTGAGCAGCCAGGGGCCGGTGTGGGTGGTTCTGGGATCACGTCCGTTTAATTGAAACAAGCAACTTCTACAGACTCCAATTTTTTTATATTAATGATTGGATTATTTACAATTATGGTGAAGAAAGAGCTGGAACATCAGAGAGTTAACATGGCTCATATTGTTCAGAGTCAGAGTTGTGTTCCACTCTGTGTTACCCAATGAAGGGGCCGCTGTGCAAGAGCCATATTTACATGTTTGCACCACCAGCCACCGTGTGGCACTGTAGCTTGTCTGGTCTGGTCTAGGTGTGGGCAAGTGAGTCTATTTAAAGCCTAATTATGGTGCATCAGGGCTACAGTTCTTGTCCGTGGTTGTTGTGCAGGTGTTGACAATGGCAACAGGTGCCAATAAAAGGATTCTTCACTAAACACATGAGTGTCGGGCGCCTAATCCACGCGTCCCAACGCCTGTAACGCTGCCAGTCTAGAAGCTGGTGGCACAGGGCCGCTGGCCGCTGTTCCCTCTCCGTCTCCAGGGCGATCGCTTGAATTGAACGAAAACCTGAATTTTCTTTCATACTTTGTTAGTGCTTTTTGATCCTTTTATTCTTAAATCTTGTATTGTTAGATCTTGTATAATTTACGATGTGAGAGTTCTTATTCATGTTTTAGAAAAGTTGCATAAAAAAAAAAAAAAAAGTTCCACTTCTGGGACTCAATAATGATACGATCGATTCATCTTGATTCCATTTAAAACCACAGTTTTTTTAGCCAGAGGAAAGGCAGTTTTGAGTCATGGCCAAATACCTTTACTACCAAAAGGTCAGTGTGTTAACGCTGCGTGATGTCAGCTGCTCTCATCTTTGTCCTCCTAATTTGGCCCTGTGTATTTCAGGAGGTGTAAAAGACAGAAGTGAGCTGTTGTGACACATGCACTGCAGAAGAGGAAGATGGGGATTTTTACACAAAGCGACTGTCATGAAGCCCCTTTTTTGTAGAAATCTGGGTCCGCAACACAGCGTGACGTTCTTATTTCCTTAATCAGAGTAAATGTTTTGTATGCACGTTTGTCTGCATTGCATTGTTCTGCTCTTTTGTGCTGCTTCCTCTAAACCCCAAGCCATCGGGTCGAATGCACAGGACAAATTTGAGGTACAATAAACTGTACGGCTATGACAGGTGGGACTGCTCAATTCATATTTAAGATCATTACAAACTGCACCGACATATGAGGACTGGACTGACACCATAACTGACATACTGACAGTGGAAAAAGATTGAACAGAAACTGGGCTGAATGGGACCCCTATCTTGGGCCTTTTTTATGTGTTATTTGTTTATTTAAATTTTTTTTTTCAATCCTTCAATTTGCTTTTCTGTCTTGTCCTGTCTTTTGTATTGATAATTTAATTTATGTTTTTTTTTTAGTTTTCCATTATTATTATTATTTTTTATTATTATTATTATTATTATTATTATTATTATTATTATTATTATTATTATTATTATTATTATATTATTATTATTATTATTATTATTATTATTATTTATTATTGTCTGTTTTGGGGTTTGTTGTTTTTTTATTTTATTTTGATACATGAAAAAAAATATATATATAATATCACACTAGGAATTATGTTAAAACTGGTCTAATGTCATGGAAATAATGATTTGAGATTACACAAGGCGTTTCTATCACTTTTTGGCGTCATTTTAAATACTTTTAATTATATATGACGCAATACTCTAATCCTGCATTTCTCCAACACAACAACTGCGATATTATCCATTTTTGAATACATTCCCGCCTGCAGTACACGAACGTGAACAAAAACGGGGTCTGCACACGGAGGATACAAAGATGTAGTCGTCCATGTATCTCTTCTTGAGGTTCTCCACGATGGCGTCTTCTGTGATCTTGGACAGAAGCACCATGTCGTCCACGCCGCTCTGCTTAACATTCTGACTCTGCCAGTGGTACTTGGCCTGCAAACACAGGGTCATGTTCAGGCCTGAATCCAGTTACAGCAGACTTTTCAGACACCATACTTTTACTTCTCTTCTACTTTAGTAACATGTTTGACAGTAACAGTTACAAATGTTATCAAAGTACTTACATTCGCTCACACATGACTTCATAAACAGCTGTTACTTTTACTGTTTACTTTCCTTGAGGACTACTTTGCACTCTTACTATAGTATTATTATGTGAGTACAGTTTAGCTCCTCTGCCACCACTGCATCACTTAAACCCAGTGTGGTTGAAGTCAGAGGAAGTGGAGGCAGTTGCCCAGAAACAGGTCAAAGCTGAGGTAAGGTCGTGTTTAAAATGGTGACTTTTAGGAAATGACCTCAGATAACTCACAGCGGATGCAGCGTTAACTGTGCGAAATGTAAAGTTATAGTGCTGTTATATATATATACACACATATATATATATATATGTGTATATATACACACAGTACATCTTGTATATACAGTATATCATCAGTATATTTCATGTATATATATCATGTATATATCATGTATATATCATATATCGTATATATCATGTATATATCATGTATATTTCATGTATATATCATGTATATATCATGTATATTTCATGTATATATCATGTATATTTCATGTATACTATCATATATATATAATGTATATTTCATGTTTATATCATATGTATATCATGTATATATCATGTATATATCATGTATATCATGTATATTTATCATGTATATATATCATGTATATATTTATGTATTTATCATGTATATATCATGTATATATCATGTATATTTCATGTATACATCATTGACTCTCAGTATATTCATGTATATATATCATTTGTATATATATCATGTATATATCATATATATTTCATGTATATTTCATGTTTATATCATATATTTCATGTATATATCATGTATATATCATGTATATTTCATGTATATTCATCATGTATATTTCATGTATTATATCATGTATATATCATATATATTTCATGTTTATATCATGTATATATCATGTATATATCATATATATTTCATGTATATTTCATGTTTATATCATATATTTCATGTATATATCATGTATATATGTCATGTATATATCATGTATATATCATGTATATATCATGTATATATCATGTATATTTCATGTATATATCATGTATATATCATGTATATATCATGTATATATCATGTATGTCTATTTCATGTATATATCATGTATATATCATGTATATATCATGTATATTTCATGTATATATCATATATATTTCATGTATATTTCATGTATATATTTCATTTGTATATACTCATGAGATAATGTGATTATCATGTTATATTATCATGTTTGGTTTATATCAAATATATTTTCATGTATATTTCATGTAATATATCATGTATATATCATGTATATTTCATGTATATTTCATGTATATTTCATGTATATATCATATATAATTTCATGTATATTTCATGTTTATATCATATATTTCATGTATATTTCATGTATATATCATGTATATATCATGTATATATCATCATGTATATTTCATGTATATATCATATATCATGTATATTTCTATGTATATATGCATGTATATATCATGTATATTCATGTATATTCATGTTTATTATCATGTATATATCATGTATTTTTCATGTATATTTTCATGTTATTTCATCATGTTATATCATGTTTATATCATGTATATATTTCATGTATATTTCATTGTTTTTATGATATGATAATATATCATGTTTATATCATGTATATATCATAATATTTTATTTCATGTATATATCATGTATATATCATATATATATTCATGTATATTCATGTATATATCATGTATATATGTATACTCATGTTTTATATTCATTATATTTTATGTATATTTTCTTTTTATCATGTATATATTCATGTATTTTTTATCATGTATATATCATATATATTTCATGTATATTTCATCATTTTATATTCATATATTTCATGTATATTTCATGTTTATATCATATATTTCATGTATATATCATGTATATATCATGTATATATCATGTATATTTCATGTATATATCATGTATATATCATGTATATTTCATGTTTATATCATGTATATATCATGTATTTTTCATGTATATTTCATTATATTTCAGTTTATATCATTTTATCATGTATATATCATGTATATTATTATTATTATTCATGTATATCATTCATGATTTGTCTATATATTCATGTATTTCCATGTTTATATCATGTATATATCATGTATATATCATGTATATATCATGTATATTTCATGTTTATATTCATGTATATATCATGTATATTTCATGTATATTTCATGTCATTATATCATGTTTATATCATATCACGTATATATCATGTATATTTCATGTATTATATCATATCATTATATCATGTTATATATTTATCAGTATAATCCTGTTATTTTCATGTTATAATATCATGTATATCATTTCATGTATATATATTCATGTATATTTCATGTTTATATCATATATATCATGTATATTTCATGTATATATCATGTATATTTCATGTATATATCACGTATATATCATGTATATATCATGTATATTTCATGTATATATCATGTTTATATAATGTATATATCATGTATATATCATGTATATATCATGTATATATCATGTATATATCATATATTCATTATCATGTATATCATTTCATCAATGTATATATCATGTAATATATGTATATTATCAATGTATATTTCATGTATACTATCATGTATATATCATGTATATCATTATATATCATGTATATATCATGTATATATCATGTATATATCATGTATATATCATGTATATTTCATGTATATATCATGATGTATACTTCATGGTATATTCAATGTATATTTCATGTATATATCGTTATATTTCAATGTATATTTCATGGTATATATCCATGTATAATATCATGTTATATGTCATGGGTTTTATATTCTTCAAGACAACTGCTGTTGTGATTTTGGGCGTTACACAAATACATTGAATTGAATATCTCATGTTTGGGCTGAACACTTATTTAAAGTGCCTAAATAAAGTACCAAGAACAGCTGTTCGAATCAAAGCAAACAGTGAAACGTAAACTCAACAGGACCGCCGCCCACTCGGTGTGAACTAATCACTCCTGATCAATTAACAATAATCTTTTACCAAATTAGAGTTCTCTGAGGGCCGAGGCCTCTGGGCCGGAGGGGCCCCACACGCCACGAGATTCGAACTGCTTTACCAACGATGGTTTGCCCCTCCAGAACTGAACCAGACTTAAACTAGACTAGACTAGGACCAGCCAGGTCTGAACCAGGACTGACCCAGAACCAAACCAGGTCTAAACAAGCGCTAACCCAGAATTACACCAGAAAACAAGATTAGAATTGTTTTATTTGGAAGCTGGTTCGCGGGCCGGATGAAATCACTTGGAGGGCCTGATTTGGCCCCCGGGCCTTTTGTTGCTCTGGGTACAACCTTCACTCTTCAGTCTCAGACAGATGCATGATGGGAAACCTTTCAGCATCATATGAGGAGTAACAGGAATTAGTATAGTATAGTAATAGAGTAGTGGAGTAAACAAGTACATACATGTGATTATCCTCTTCGTAATCACATTAGTCCCATTGTCGGTGGCACGAACATGCCAAATATGGGCATGTTTACAGTCCCATCAAAACAGAGCTCAGATGATCGAAATAACAGAAAAATACTGCAGAAACACGGCAAACACTAGTATTTGTATTGTATTTGTATTCAGAGCTTCGGTATCAAAATCAAGTTTGAAAACGTAAGTATTGTGACAGCAAATCAGATAACAATGGGTTATCTGATTTCTCTGGTTATTTTGGTTTTCCTGGCCATGTTTGTGTTCTTTATCGTTCATGTCTTTGTCTCTGGAGGTCAGTCTGTCCTTTTGGTTCTGCGTTCCAGTCAAATGGCCAGAACGAGGGAGAACAGTCAAATCAAGACATTTGAGTTGGAAATTACAGCAGATATTATTATTATTATTATTATTATTAATAAATATTATGGAAAATTATGGAAAATTCCGTGTTCTTAAGTTAAGCCATGTTCTTGTCTTTCTTTGACAGTGTGTGAAATAGTTGTTTTTTGTGGTTTTAGCCCTTAAATCTTCGAGTTCAAACGTCACCTCATAAAACAGGAAGGACATGGTAAGAAATAGTTGACAATTTACAACAGTTTCAGGGCAATTGTTATGAACCCGTTGTATTTTAAACGAGTCTGCGGCACTCACCGCTCTACAACATTTGGAACATTCAAACTTGTCATTATTTTGGATTTTAAAAAAAAACTATTTACAACGAAAGCAAAACGCAAACCACAACATCCTTATCGACTTCAACATCTGCAAACCTTCTTTTTTTTGGAGCGGTTCAGCTCCAACCACAACAAGTTTGAAAGTACTTTCCCACAATATATACTGTTACTTACTATCTATTTATCTATTTATCTGTTTATCTATTTATCTGTTTATCTATTTATCTATTTATCTATTTATCTGTTTATTTAATTATCCATCTATCTATCTATTGATTTATTTAATTATTTAATTATTTATTTATTTATCCATCTATTTATTTATTCATTCATTTATGTATCTGTTTATTTGATTATCCATCTATTTATTTATTTAATTATTTATCTATATATTTATCTATTCATTTATATATTTATCCATCTATTTATTTATTTATTCATTTATTTATTCATCTGTTCATCTATTTATTTAATTATCTATCCATCTATCTATTGATTTATTTTATTATTTAATTATTTATCCATCTATTTATTTATTCATTTATTTATTTATCTATTTATTTAATTATCTATCTATCTATTGATTTATTTTATTATTTAATTATTTATCCATCTATTTATTTATTCATTTATTTATCTTTTTATTTATTTCTTATTTTTGCCTGTTTATCATGATTAATATTACATTTTCGCCATAGATTTTTACTGCAATTTGAATCATAATTTGACAAACATTTGGCGAGGCACAGGGCTCACACTGATGGTGACCCAGAATGTTCCACAGTGCAGCATTAAACTCGGGGCGCGTCGACACTTCGTCATTATTTGGTGGGCTTGGTTTGGTCCTGTTCTAGTCCTTGTCCTGGTTCAGTCCCAGTTTTTATCATGCAAACTTTATAGATGTACGTTTTATGCCATACTGTGGAATATTATAGCTAAAAGTACAACAGTTCCATGGAAACGAGCAGGTTTGTGGAGAGGCGAGCCCACTCTCTGTAAGCACACACGTTTAACACACATTTTAGTGCAATAAAACTGTAAAAACAAGCTATTTTTTACATTTTAGTCTTTTTTTTTTGTGTTTGTGAAAAAGTTTTAGTATTATATAGCTTTAAGGGGGGATTAAATGATGACACCAGGCCAAGTTAGAGGTCTGATCTGTGGAGAGGCGAGCCCACGCTCTGGAAGGACACGTTTAATACACATTTTAGTGCAATAAAACCATAAAAAACAAGATTATTTTTATTTTAGTCTATTTTTTCTGTCGTTAAAAGGTTACACAGTGGGGTCTTAGTATTATATAGCTTTAAGGGGGGATTCAATGATGACACCGGGCAGATCCGTGGTGAGGCGAGCCCCCTCACAGCACGGCGTGGCTCTGGACGCGGAAAACGGTTGGGGCCGGTTGGCGGTGAGATGAGGAAGTGTTGTGACAGCCCCCGGTGGCCTCTCTGGGTCCACTTCCTCCTCCGTGGCCCCGCTGCAGCCATTGTGAAACCTGACTAACGTTTCGCACTGAGGCTGTTTCCTGCTGACGCTGCGACCACGTCTTCACACGTCGGCGCCGCACGCTCGACTTTGACACGGATTCGCTCGCAGAAGAGACACAAAGCCATTGCCAGGGAACGTAACCGTGCACGTTTTGGAGCGTCCTTTTTTTTTCAAATGTCAAAAATCATTCTTTGGCATTTTGGTTGTTGACGCAGTTTTGGGACGTATTTGCTCACACGAATTCAGATTTCTCGCGATGGTTGGACAATGCATAAAAAGAGGAAACTGATGCACAAAGTGGTGTGGGAGCTGACAAAACCACTATTTAAATGTGCAACCACATTCCATATAAGGGCATGATTTACAGCTGATTTACATGCAAACATCTCGTCCAAATACGCCGTTTTGTGGCGCGTCCGGTCAAACTAACGCTTCGACTACAAACACAGCGATTACTAATAACTAATACTACGGTACTACTGAACAATGCCTATTTTAAGACGACACGATCTGATCAGAGGCATTTCCAAATTTGATTGATTGTTCGATTCGAGTGGCAGAAAACACAGACTAAACCGTTCTAAACCAAGTGTGCTCCGTTGTCGTGCTGCTACTACGTAATTACTGCTACTAATAATGCAGAAGTGCTTGTGGAGATAAAAAAAATAAAATTAAATAAAATTTAAAAAAAAAAATTGAACTAACACTGAACAGGAAGACCAAAGAACAGGTGCCCAACGTGTGGGCGTGGGCCTGAAAGTGTGCCACAGAAATATACATGGTTTATTCTTTATGATCCGAAGCAGCAGCAGCAGTAGCAGTAGTAGTAGCAGTAGTCGTAGTAGTAGTAGTAGTAGTAGTTTCATTTATATATCTGTAAGTTTCAACAGGAGTGACAGAAAGTATACAGATATACGCTCTTCCTTCCTTGAGTACTTTTGAAACCTCTGCTACCACGGACCACTCCTGGACAAACGAGGGATTTTACAACTCTGACCTTACGACACAGACGTTAACGACAAGCGTATTGTGTGTGTTTTGTTTGCGTGTCCAAAGTAGCAAACAACGACTACTATTACTGCTACTATTACTGCTTCTATTACTGCTACTATTACTGCAGAATTCAAACTGTGAAAACTACTACTAAAAAGGAAGACCGGAGAGGGTGTGGGCCCCAAAGCTTAAACAGGGCTGAAGTTATTTGTTCAACACTTTGTCCTGAATTCAAGACAACACGGGATGGTGAAAAGTATTTGTATCTCCATAACGACAGAGATAAACGCTTCCCCCTCCTGACCCCTTTGCACCTGCACAAACGAGACACTGCATCCACCTGTGTTCTCCCACACACAAACCCTCTTGACAAAGTGTGTTTTTTGCTCCGTACCATTGTTCAAAGTGGAGTTCCTCGCCCGCTGTCTTGCGTCTCGATCCCGGACAGTGTCGTTCTTCCAAATTCCCGCCGAGGATGTTCACAGTCGGGCCATCGGGGCGCGAGGTGTCAGAGGCTCCACAGCAGCAGCAGCAGCCTCCAGTCACCTACGAGAAACCCAAGACAGTTCTGCTCAGCGCACTTCCTCAAACCGCCTCGGCAACAGCCACCGGACTGAAACAAGAAGTGTGTGTTCAGCCTCTCGAACTCACCGAGCGACACAGCGCGACTTCTGCTTTCGTCTCATGTCCCAAGATTACGCGGCGAGGGGCCCCGCCAGCGGATCACCGGGCGGGACTCAGACGTGTTGACACAAGGGGTAAAGCGGACAATTAGCAGTCGCCCGTTGCCAAATGATGGTGTGTGTGTGGTGTGTGTGTGTGTGGTGTGTGTGTGTGTGTGGTGTTGTGTGTGTGTGGTGGTGTGCCGACTCCACCCGGTCTGTGGTTACTGAGGTGCTGCTCGAACACGCCCATGACAGTGAGCTTGGTGCACAGGCGACGCTACGAGGGCGAGGCGTTCGTACTGCGCGGTTAAAGGGGCTCTGCGACGCCTTCCCCCCCCCCCCCTGGGCTTTGACTGAATGTTCCACAGTGCGGCATTGAACTTGACACTGCGTTTGTTCAATCACAGCAGGTGTTTTGTCTTCACAGGAAACAGAAGATACAGAAGATGGAGCAGACGCAGGGCCCAGAGAGAGAACGTCCAAACGGTTTGTACGAAGTTCTAAATGGTGCGCTGACGTTGGGGAAAGCGTCCCATTTGGTCCAAAGTTCCATTTCCGTTCTGATTCGGGTCCATTCCTCGATCGGCGTCTTGGTTTGTGTTTTAATTGCAAAAAAAACCCCAAAAAATACCACAAAAAACACACATTCTTTCTGTGAGAGCTTCTCCACAGAGCTGACGTGTAATTTGTGGCGTAACCTACTTGTCTCCATGGCGATAGATAAGTGTAATGCCATACTGTGGGACATTTCAGGCAAGAGCGACAACATCTCTGTGAAGACAATAGTGGGCGGACCCTCCACCAGAAAGCTTACATAGTGTACTGTTAAAGTGGCCCATGTACGCCACCATTGTGTCGCCATGGAGATGTTATTGCTTCGCCCTGGAATGTTCCTCAGCAGGGCATTAAACCCATCTTGCATTGTTAAACTCCAAGTGGTTTTATACACGGGGCCCCTCTCAGATCTGGCATGTAACTTGTTGTCGCCATGGAGATATATTTAATGCCATACTGCGGAATATTCAGACGAAGCCATCTCATCTCCGCCAGTTACATTGTGTTTACTCAAATCTGCAGCGTCATTCGTCGACAGAACCTGTGGGAAATCATAGTTTTACTTCCGTTAAGTTTTAGTTTGTGAAGACGTTTTGAGAAGTAGTAGAGCTGGGTGCCAAAAGAGAATCCCACTGTGATGTCATCAGTGTGCGACGTGCCGTTGAAAACACTGTTCACACTTAACGGACACACTTTTCTGACAGTTCAAACCATCATTCAACAAAATAAAAGCGTTATATGGTATTATTGTGTGGATTTTGGCTCTTGTTTACAGTCTGGTTGCTCGGTAACAGTCGTGGAGTTACCTCTACCTATGTCATATTTGCTGCTCATGTCCAACCAGGAAGTACAACAACAAACGCTACAAAATCGGTCAAAAACTGGGGGACAAACGGGCAAAACGTTGAGTCGAATCTGAACTTTAATTGCGTTTTGGGAGAATTGTGTCTTCTGAACCGTCGCGTGGACTTTGATGGACGAGACGACACCTGATTCCCTGGACGTTGGAGGGCCCCTGCAGGAACCCCAAAGTGACCACATGATCCGGTCAGAGCGGCTCCACGGGGGACCGAGCTGTGAGGGAGACTTTGACCTGGCTCGCGCCCCAGACCAGACCAGACCAGACCAGACCTCCTAGTGCCACCTAACTCTGGTAAATAATCAGTTTACTATTGCATATTGGCACTTATAATTACACGTATAACGACTATAGCGTCTTGTTTTCATGATATTGATGACCAGACCAGGTTGCGCCAAAACATTTTAAATAAATTGACTTAGTTTGATCAGCATTTTGGCTCATTTGATCACTAACAGTCTTAATTCACTTGATCGTCAGTGTTTATATCCCGTTAGACGTTGCTCGTTGTACGTTTCACCCCCTTTTTGATGTGTTGTATTTATTTTTGACATATTATAAAATGCGCAGCTTGTTTATTGTAAGGTTAATGGTGCTTGGAATAACCAGTGTCATGTAATGCAACTGTATTTTCCTGTTTCCTGTCACATATTTCTGTCTAAAAAGAGTCAAAATCAGACACTAATTGATACCAAAGCTAGTATCGAAGGTAAAGTATCGATAATACTAAACAAAAATCCCTTTCGCGGCAGAATCCAAAAACGATCCGCGCTCGTCGCGTCGTGGCAACGTTTCCACAACGTTGTCAACTTCTTTAAATAGATTTCATTTCCTGAGCGGACGAGCGGTGATTTTAGTTTCCTTCGTCGTCCCTTTAGTACGCAGCGGACAAATGACGTGACATCATGAAGGCCACAACGAAAAGAACAACAACGGATCATTTAATGGTCAATATTGTCTATGAAAGAGAAGTACATGGGTTCATTTGAATATCAGGCAGAAAAAGCACTGTTTTTGTGATTGTATGACAAGCTTCTTGACACTAGATTGGAACGTAACACTTTATTGCAGTCACACTTATCGAACCGGCTGCTCATGTCCAAACATTTAAGCGGTTAAAGTCATTTATTCAGCCCGTATTATTAATGTATTATGACGTAACTTTATCCTGCTGTGATTCAGACATCGCTCTCCAATTGATGAAATCGTTGTTATTGTTGATTAGTGTGATGTCAGGACGTTTTTGTACATGAATAAGCGTTAATAAGTAAAAAACTACATTTCATGTGGTACTAGCAAAACAAAAAGACTATTCGGGACATAACTCGTGTACAAAGTGTCTTAACATCATCATAATGAACAATAATAAGGAGTTTGATAATAGAAAGTGTTAGTACTGCTGCAAAATGAGATTGTGCCCAAAAAGACATTAATAAGGGCTGAATAATTACTCATTAAATCACATTAATCACATATGCAAATGAGCAGTTAGATGTTAATAAGTACCATAAATAAAGTGTTACTAATTGTCATATATTCATGGGTTTCAGTGTGACATTTGAGGACTTTTTCCCATTCACAAGATGTATTTTGTTTCAAATTGTTAATCGCTATGGCAACAGTCCTAATTTTCCATCGTTTTGAAACCCATGGATATTTGCTCACCACAAATGAAACAGAAACACAACATGACAAAATAGCACCATTTAAAGGTGCACCGTGTAACTCTTCTGCTGTGGGTCCGCCACCTGCTTGTCTCCACGGAGATGCCCTTGCTTTGTCTGGAATGTTCCACAGTCTGGCATTAAACTTATTTATCTTGCATAATATTCAACTACAGGTGTTTTTGCCGCTCAAAAATCCCTTGAAAAACCTGTGAGTAGAGTCGCCTCTCCACAGATCTGAGCTGTAACTTGAGTAAGTAGATATGTTTAATGCCATACAGTGGAACATTCAGCAGCAGGGCATGGCGACATGGCCTTAAAAAAGTTGTGATATAGAAGACAAAACATTGCGATATAAATGTCGATACGCCAGAGGCTTTTATACGAGTTTATAATGTTACTTCCTGGTTGGAGGTAATTCCACAACTGTTACCTAGCAACCAGGGAGCAAATCAACATAGATTACTCAACGGTTATGAATTGACAAATAACAATACACGATAACACCTTTACCTATAGTTTAAACTGTCAGGAAAATGTGCGGTTTGCTTGTAAATCATCGCTGCATTTTCTGCTGTAACGTCGCTTGTTGATGACATCACAGAGGGATTCTGCTTTGGAACTCGGCGCTACTTCGGTTTGCGAATTTTTCTTCACAAACGGCCTTTTGACTGATGGAAAACGGTGATAAATATTTACCACAGGGACAATTGCACCAAATGGAGCAATAATTAGGTGACAAACGTGAAAACCTGTCATGTGCACTTTAAATTGCAGCTTTAAATTCTGTTTTCGGCGTTTCTAGGCTTTAGCAAAGATCTCTGTCTTCATTACGATTTATCCCCAGACAAAGCCACATCCACAAACTCCACTCGGTCCAGCAGGTGGCGACTCCTCCTCTAGAAAAGTTACACAGTGCACCTTTAGACCAAAGCACCACAAAAAAAACCCACACACACACACACAATTATTATAGCTATTTCCCCCTAAAGAAAAACCAGGAGACGGCGTGAGCAGCTTTACGGTTGACGATGACTCGGACTGACTCGTGATCCAAACTACTGCCAACGTCGCACTTCTAAAAATACAGTATTAAGAAAACGGAGTACAAAACTGTGTGACATCAGTCTGAGGCGCTTCCCGTTTAACAGAGCTGCGTCATGACTGGATGAAATACTGACGAAGAGCTTGAGTTCACGTGACATCACAATAAAACTTCAGAATTCTGTGGTAAAACCGGACTATTAATGTCAAAAAGCAGATGTACTGTCTTGGTTTAAGGCTAATGTCGCTGTAATTACTGAGCCCTTCCATATGAAACAAAAACAGACACAGAGTTTAACAGTTCAAACACTTTCTCAGCAAAAATTCAAAACCAAGATGAAATACATTTTATGCTGCGTTAAAAAAAAGAGATGATATTATAGAGTTACACGGGCACGAGCCTGAACATTAACATGGCAAGATGTGGCATGAACAAACCCGAAATGGAAATGTTCCTGGGTTTTTCTGTCTAAAGTCTCCAGCTGAGTAACAGTGTCATGAACGCAACCCATAGTGATTATTCATGTTGGAATTCTATATTGCACTGTGGATTTCTGCATTTATACTGTGATTTTCTGCATTT
The DNA here is from genome assembly GCA_015082035.1 of Chaenogobius annularis. Taxonomy (NCBI): domain Eukaryota; kingdom Metazoa; phylum Chordata; class Actinopteri; order Gobiiformes; family Gobiidae; genus Chaenogobius; species Chaenogobius annularis. The sequence continues at coordinate 36,068 of BJKM01000328.1, read as the reverse complement.
ATACTGTGATTTTATTGCATTTGAACTGTGATTTTCTGCATTTGAATTGTGATTTTCTGTATTTGTATTGTGATTTTCTGTATTTGTATTGTGATTTTATTGCATTTGAACTGTGATTTTATGCATTTATGAACATCGTTTATTTTGTTTTCCACTGTAGCCCCTCGAGGCAACTACTGTTGTGATTTTGGGCGTTACAAAAATAAATTGAATTGAATTTGTATTAGGTGGCACGGTGGCAGAGCAGTTAGAGCTCTTGCCGCCCAAGGAGGAAATCATGGGTTCGATTCCTGGGCGAACGTTACCTCACATGATTTCTCTGGGTGGAGTCTGTATGTTCTCCCCGTGTTACCGTGGGGTCTCTCCGGGGTCTCCAGCTTCCTCCCACCGTCCAAAGACATGCATGTGTTAGGTCAATTGGCAACTGTAAATTGGCCCGAGTGAATGGTTGTCTGTGTGTCTATGTCTCTGTGTTAACCCTGCGACGAGTTGGCCACTGTCCAGGGTGTACCCCGCCTAAGGCCCGAAGGCACTGGGATAGGCTCCAGTCACCCGCGACCCCTAACAGGAACAAGCGGTAGAAAATGAATGAATGAATGAATTTGTATAATGATTTTCTGCATTTGAATTGTGATTTTGTATTGTGAGTTTATTGCATTTGTATTGTGAGTTTATTGCATTTGTATTGTGATTTTATTGCATTTGTATTGTGAGTTTATTGCATTTTAATAAGTGTGAGAGTAAGGCACTTGCTTTAGCTGTCATATTGCAGGGATTTTTCGTAAATAGTCTTATTGTTGTGTTCTTTTTGGGACGGCAGCCTAGCATCTACGTTGAGGGAGCTTAGCACAGGGTCCCGCTCACAAAGCTAATATTCTGTGCAAACATACAAGCACAGATTTGTTTCAGCGCCCTGTGGCCCGCGGGTTGTCCCTTGGCTCGGCTCTTCTGCGATGAATAAAGTCATCTGATTCCGACTGTTTTTACGTGTCCTACGTCTTTTAGTGACCAGGACGAGCATAAAACGTCCGAAAGTCGTGCTGCAGATCGCGGAAGAGAGCGTTTTGAGGCTGAAAATGTGAGTCAAAGTTCAGCTGATCGGCCCAACGCGTCGCAATGAAGCAAAGGTTTTACATTTTTCCCGAGATATTCATGAATTCCTAACTTGTCTAGGAGCTGCTTAACGTTAATGAGGTCTAACATGTTGTGAAATGATTCCCGAAAGACGGTCCTGAACGTGGAGACGCTGAACGCTGCCGACAAACAAACATGTTGCAACACTTCCACAAAACTAACACTCGTTCCTCTGACTGCTTACACTTTGTGCAAAACGGCTTTAGCTAAATAACAACGAGGGCCGGTAAATACGACATAAAACTATGGTATAAAATGTGATCAAGTAACGACTAAACCCTTCAAACAACACCGCCACCCTTGAAACGATTCGATAACTAAAAAGATAAACGCCAACTATTAAAAGAATAAGTCAAAAATAATAATAATAATAATAATAATAATAAAAATGGTAGCACCAATGATTACTACAGAGAAAAGTCATTGTTTCATATTTTCACTAGTTCCTAAACGTAGCAGCTCTTCCAGGCTGTGAACGGCCCGTGTGAAGGTCCCATTGTCCCGGAGCGGAGGCTTTCACTGCCCCCGGCGAAGCGAGTCTGGCGTTAATGTCCCTGGCACGTTTTACAGCACATCTGTCGGAAGTAAGGTCGGCTGCAGAACTTGAACCTGAGCACCAGGGGGCAGTACGCCACCGTGTTCACATCTTTACACTCTGAAAGACAAAAGAAAAACAGGAGACAATTTTAGAAGTTCCTGAGCTTCAAGTGACACGACGACGTTCTAAAAACTTGAAAAAACGTGAATTAACGGATTTAATGGAATCATTTACCATTTGAGCGTCCTGAACTATACTATGTGCTAAAAAAGAACACAGGCAGAGACATGTTCCTTCTAGAAAAACAAAAAAATACATGAAATACATCACTAAAAGCCAGGTCTGATTTGAAAAAAAGTGTGCTGAAGTGAAAAACCCTGTTCTGAGAGGACAGTGCGTCGCTTCAGTGAGATGTGGGCGTGTCGGGGCGTTTACCTTCGGGGTTCTCCTCTGCAGTGATGGGCAGGCTCAGGTCACACTTGCTGCGACACTGTTGCATGGCGCCCGGACGCTGGTGGTCCAGACACTCGTGTGACGGGACCCCGGTGTGGGTCAGGCACTGGACCGAGCGCATCTCCTGCCCCAGGCCGCACTTAGCAGAGCACTGCACACCCGAACACAGAGGAACTTAAGCACGGAGGAACTTAAGCACAGAGGAACTTAAGCACGGAGGAACTTAAGCACGGAGGAACTTAAGCACGGAGGAACTTAAGCACGGAGGAACTTAAGCACGGAGGAACTTAAGCACGGAGGGAACGTAAGCACAGAGGAACTGAGAACACAGAGGAACTGAGAACACAGAGGAACTGAGAACACAGAGGAACTTAAGCACGAGGAACACAGAGGAACTTAAGCACAGAGGAACTTAAACACGGAGAAACACAGAGGAACTGAGAACACAGAGGAACTGAGAACACAGAGGAACTGAGAACTGACAGAGGAACTGAGAACACAGAGAACTTAAGCACGGAGGAACTTAAGCACAGAGGAACTTAAGAGAACACAGAGGAACTGAGAAACAGAGGAACTTAAGCACGGAGGAACTTACTGGGACTAGCACGAGGCTAGAGGAGAACTTAAGCACAGAGGAACTTAAGACGAACGCAGCAGAGAATGAGAACTTAAGATGACAGCAGAGGAACTGAGAACACAGAGGACATTAAGCACGGAGGAACTTACACAGAGGAAAAGTTAAGTCACAGAGGAACTGAGAACACAGAGGAACTGAGACCAGAGGAACTAAAGCACAGAGGAACTTACACGGAGAACAAGGAACAAACACGAGGAACTTAAACACGGAAAGACTTAAGCACTGAGGAACTGAGAACACAGAGGAACTTAAGCACTGAGGAACTGAGAACACAGAGGAACTTAAGCATGGAGGAACTCCAGCACAGAGGAACTTAAGCACGGAGGAACTCCAGCACAGAGGAACTTAACCATGGAGGAACTTAAACACAGAGAAACTTAAGCACAGAAACTAGGAAAGGGAACTGAGAACACAGAGGAACTTAAGCACGGAGGAACTAAATTATTATTATTCAGTCATTTTAGCACTGCTTTTTTGGAACTGGTTCACAAAGTGCAACGTAAAACCTTTTATGTCCGAGCAAATGCAAACACGCGACAAAAACATGTTCCTCAAGTGGGCTACAAGTGTGAGACCACTGCGCTACAAAGTGTGAGACACTGTGCTGCAAGTGTGAGAGACTGTGCTACAACAGTGTGAGAGACTGGGCTGCAAGTGTGAGACACTGCGCTACAAGTGTGAGACACTGTGCTGCAGTTTAGTGTGAGTCACTGTGCTGCAAGTGTGAGAGACTGTGCTACAAGTGTGAGACACTGTGCTGCAAGTGTGAGACACTGTGCTACAAGTGTGAGAGACTGTGCTACAAGTGTGAGACACTGTGCTGCAAGTGTGCAGACACTGTGCTACAAGTGTGAGTCACTGTGCTACAATCTGTGTGAGTCATTGTGCTGCAAGTGTGAGACACTGTGGCTACAAGTGTGGAGACACTGTGCTGCAAGTGTGAGACACTGTGCTACAAGTGTGAGACACTGTGCTGCAAGTGTGAGAGACTGTGCTGCAAGTGTGAGACACTGCTGCTGCAAGTTGTGAGTCACTGTGCTGCAGAGTGTGAGGACACTGGGCTGCAAGTGTGAGACACTGTGCTGCAAGTGTGAAGTCACCTGTGCTGCAAGTGTGAGTCAACTGTGCTGCAAGTGAGAACACCTGTGCTGCAGTGTGAGCTCACTGTGCTGCAAGTGTGAGAACACTGTGCTGCAAGTGTGGAGACTGTGCTGCAAGTGTGAGACACTGTGCGTGCAAGTGTGGACACTGTGCTGCAAGTGTGAGTCACTGTGCTTACAAGTGTGAGTCATTGTGCTGCAGTGTGAGACACTGTGCTGCAAGTGTGAGACACTGTGATTGCAAGTGTGAGTCACTGTGCTGCAAGTGTGAGAGACTGTGCTACAAGTGTGAGAGACTGTGCTACAGTGTGAGACACTGTGCTACAAGTGTGAGAAGAGTGCCTAAAGGTGAGTCACTTTGGCTGCACGTGTGCGGATGTGCTGCAAGTGTGAGAATACTGTGCTGCAAGTGTGAGACACTGGTGCTGCATAGTGTGAGACACTGGCTGCAAGTGGTGAGACACTGTGGCTGGCAAGGTGTGAGACACTGTGCTGCAAGTGTGAGACACTGGCTGCCAAGTGTGAAGACACTGTGACTGCAAGTGTGAGAATGGGCTGCAGTTACATGTGCTACAAGTGGGAACTCGCTGGCTGCAAGTGTGAGACACTGGCTGCAAGTGTGAGACCATGTGCTGCAAGTGTGAGTACACTGTGCTGCAGTGTGAGAGACTGTGCTACAATGTTAGAGACACTGTGCTGCAAGTGTGAACACTGTGCTACAAGTGTGAGAGACTGTACAAGTGTGAGACTCGAAGGAGACATGTGCTGCAAGTGTGAGACACTGTGGCTGCAGAGCATGAGTCAAGTGTTGAGACCTCGAAGGTGACCTGTGCTCGAAGTGGATAGACCTACTGGAGCCTGTGTACAAGTGTGAGACACTGTGCTCGTGTAATGTGCCAGTGTAGACACAGGCGCAGTGTGAGAACATGGTGCTGCAAAGGTGAGACCACTGGCTGCAATAGTGTATGGGCAGTTGAACACGGTGAGTGTGAGACAATGTGTGAGTGATCACTGTCGCTGCAAGTGTCGAGTACTGTGCTAAGTGTGAGGAGACTGTGCTGCAAAGTGTGGAGCACTGTGCTACAAGTTGAGACACTGGGCTGCAAGTGTGAGAACCTGTGCTGCAAGTGTGAGACACTGTGCTGCAAGTGTGAGACACTGTGCTGCCAGTGTGAGTGTGCACTGTGCTACAAGTGTGAGTCATTGTGCTGCAAGTGTGAGACACGTTGCTGCAAGTGTGAGACACTGTGATGAATGCCAGTGCTGAGGTCAGGACTGTGCTAGCAAGTGTGAGAGACTGTGCTACAAGTGTGAGACGTGTCTACAAGTGTGAGACTGGCACAGTTGATAGCACTGTGTAGTGTGAGAGACATGTGCTCAAGTGTGACACTGTGCTGCAAGTGTGAGAGCACTGTGCTGCAAGGTGAGACACTGTGCTGCAGTGTGAGACACTGTCTGCAAGTGTAGAGACACTGTGGCAGTGGAGACCAGGTGCATTTTTTTTTGTGAGACACTGTGCTGCAAGTGTGAACACTGGCGTCAAGTGTTGAGAACATGAGTGCTGAGCCACAGTGTGAAGTGGACAACTGGGCCTGCAAGTGTGAGACACTGGGCTGCAAGACACTGTGTCGCAAGTGTAGCACTGTGCTGCAAGTGTGAAGACACGGCTCGCAATCGATGCGCAAGTTGAGACACGTGCTGCAAGTGTGAGTCACTGTCTGCAAGTGTGAGAGACTGTGTACAAGTTGAGTCACTGTGCTGTAAGTGTGAGCACTGGGCTGCAAGTGTGGACACCTGTGCTGTAAGTGTGAGACACTGGGGCTGCAAGTGAGAGACACTGGGCTGCAAAGTGTGAGACACTGTGCTGTCAGTGTGAGACACTGGGCTGCAAGTGTGAGCACACTGGTGCTGTAAGTGTGAGACCTGGGCTGCCAAGTGTGAGACACTGTGCTGCAAGTGTGGACACTGGGCTGCAAGTGGTGAGACACTGTGCTACAAAGTGTGAGACACTGTGCTGCAAGTGTGAGTCACTGTGCTGCAAGTGTGAGAGACTGTGCTGCAAGTGTGAGAGACTGTGCTGCAAGTGTGAGAGACTGTGCTACAAGTGTCTCACACTTGTAGCACAGTGTCTCACACGACAAGTGTCTCACACTTGTCGTGTGAGACACTTGTAGCACAACGTCGTTGTGGCTTTACTTTGCCATTCCGAAAGTTTGACTTCCTAAAACATGTCACAATGAACAAAGAATAGTGACATATTCGAACGTTTTTACTGTTCATTTGACGATTTATGACCATGAATGACGTTTAAATGAGACATCATGTAAAACCTGAGAAGACTCATTTAAGATAAATGTCATCCAAATCGAGGAAATGGATTTGTTTCTTAGTAACAAGGCCAAATGTTAAACTTTAAACGTTTTACATAGATTCCACTGTACTTTTGGACTTCATGTGATAGAATGTAAACGTGCAGGAGCGTGAGTGCACACCTCTCCCCAGGGGCCGGCGATCCACTGTGGAGGCGGGCAGCGCTGAAGGTTACAGCGCACTCTGGAGGTGGGGCGCCCCTGTTTGGGGCAGTGAGACTCAGGCAGGTTGTCCCCGCTCTCGCCGCTCTTACACAGGACGACGCGGTGCCTGTAGCCGGGGCCACAGCTGGGCGTGCACTGCCGACACACACAGACATGCGCCGCGTGAGAACGAGGAGGAGACACGACATCACACAGGGTCAGAGAGGTCAGGGAGGCAATATGAACAAGGCTCTGTAGAGGGCAGCAGAGCACAAGGAGCGCCGCGTCCTCTTAAAGGTGCAGTATAACTTTTTTTAACCAGCAACGACACGTTCTCGCTTTGCCTGGAATACGGCTGAAACGAGTTCATTAAACACAACTCTGCTAAAAGAAGAAGGACGACCCGTTAGAGGCGCGAACGATTCTGAAAATATAACTCACGTCTCAAAGACCAAACAACACAAACGCCACTGTAAACAGCCCGTCTGTGTGAGTTTCAGTTTCAGAGCCTCACCACTTCTGTTTCCGATGAGCTGAAGACCATCAGGTGAACGGCGGAACGTCTTCTGCGAGCTGATCTTTTATGAATTAATCAATCGTCAACTAATTCAGTGATGGAATGATTGTAATGGAACTCTAGCGCCGCAGCATGGTCTGGGTCAACACAACACAAGCTTCACAACGAATCACTTCATCGACAGAATAATGCCGCTTGAATCGCTGATCGGCAAAGCAGTTGTTAGGTTTAGGCCTGGAATGTTCCACAATATGACTTTACACCAATTTTTCCTGCACGTATTGAATTACACGTCTTTATTCTTACCGTCTCTCCACAGATCTGACCTGTAACTTGTCTTTATTTCGATAGAGATAAGATTAATGCCACACTTTGGAACTTTCCAGGCAAAACAATAAGTGTATAATAGTGCATCTTTTACTCCTTTAACTAAATTGTGGCCCTTCATTGTGTTTTGACTTTTAAGTGGGAAGAAAACTGCCGCTTCGTCTGGACAAAACGGATGAAATGAGAAAAATCCCTGCAGATTTTGCCGAATCGAGCAGAATGTGCAGAATGTGTGACGGTTCACATCTGCTCATCGAATACGCTGCTGAGCGAGGAGCGCCATCGTTTTCACTCCACAAAGAGCCAAAGTACCTCAGACCAGTTCAGGGCCAGCCACTCGGGGGGGCAGCTGTGGTTACTGCAGGGCTCGGTGAGGGGCGGCCGCGGCGGCGTGCAGGCCGAATCGTCCAGGACCTTCTCCTCCGACGGCGAAATCCGCCGTTTGCACAGAACCGCTCGAGACCTCAGGCCGCCGTTACAGCTGCGGCTGCACTCCGACCACTCGCCCGTCCACCAGCTGCACGCACAAAACACAATCACTCGCACAAGTTCTAAAGACGAGGTCGGCCGGCACTCCACCTGCTGGCGGGAAATGGGAACGCACCAAGGAAAACGAAACGAAAGCAGCGTCGCGGCCGGAATGCTAAGATATTCATGTGTTTGTAGTGGACGCATGATGGTAACGGAGCGATGTTTTAGGGTCTACAGAGACTTAAGACGACCTCATAAACAGAATGAATGAAATAGGTACGTGCTAAACGAGGGACTAATTTATTACGTCCTCTTAGAGTGTCCGAGCGCGATAAAAGTCAGTCGTTTGCCTGTGGCTGGGCTGGACGCTTACGTCGGAGAGCAGGGTTCAGTGTTGCATTGCCGTCTCTTCTCTTTGGGTCGGCTCTTCTTGTCGCAGAAGTGGTTGTTGACGACTGAGTGGTCCGCCTGCTTCCGACACACCACCTGCTGCAGCTGGAAACCTGTAAGAGGAGCCACGGCGTGAAGAGTCGAAACGGTTGTCGCTGGAGTGGCAGTATCAGTGGTAGTCGTAGCAGGAGTAGTAGCAGCAGCAGTAGTAGTAGTAGCAGCAGCAGTAGTAGTAGTAGCAGGAGTAGTAACAGCAGTAGTAGCATAGTAGCAGTAAAGCAGTAGTAGCAGTAGCAGCAGTAGTAGTAGCAGTAGCAGTAGCAGTCGTAGCAGCAGCAGTAGTAGCAGTAGCAGTAGTAGTAGCAGTAGTAGCAGTAGTAGCAGCAGTAAGCAGCAGTAGTCATAGCAGCAGCAGTAGTAGTAGTAGTAGTAGCAGGAGTAGTAACAGCAGTAGTAGCAGTAGCAGCAGTAGTAGTAGTAGTTTTAGCAGTAGTAGTAGTAGTAGTAGCAGGAGTAGTAACAGCAGTAGTATCAGTAGCAGCAGTAGCAGTAGCAGTAGTAGTCGTAGCAGCAGCAGTAGCAGTAGCAGCAGCAGTAGCAGTAGTAGTCGTAGCAGCAGCAGTAGCAGTAGCAGCAGCAGTAGCAGTAGTAGTCGTAGCAGCAGCAGTAGCAGTAGCAGCAGCAGTAGTAGTAGTAGTAGTAGCAGCAGCAGTAGTAGTAGTAGTCGTAGCAGCAGCAGTAGTAGTAGCAGTAGCAGTAGCAGTACCTCCAGCACACAGGGCGGAGCAGCGGGACCAGGCGGTGTAGTGCCAGGCGTATCCAATCAGAGGCTCTCGGTTTATGGGGGGGTTGAACCTGTAGTGGACCCCGGGGTTCTCCTCCCTCACCAGCACCTGCACCGGGACAGAAGGGTCTCAAATCATATTGAAACATCCTGCTTTAACCATTAACGACACTCTCTGAATGATATCGTAAAATTAACAGCAATACTGCCTCATCATTTGCCGTTACCATGACAACCAGGGTCATATTGGTGGGTCCGAGCGCCTCCATGGTTTCCGGCGCGTCGGTGGGGCGCCTGTAGTGGAAGGTGGTGCCTGCGACGTCGAACCTGCGCGGCGTGTCGATGGTCAGCTTCCCGTTGATGAAGAACTGGTCACTCTTGCTCTTCAGCGCTGGGAACGACACCGGCAAACGGGTCAACAACAACAACAACAACAACAACAACAACAAAGGGGCGGGGTAATCGATGCCCGTTCATCCCGTGCAATTGGAATGTTTTGGAAAAGTTCTTGACAGTCACTAAAGGAAAAAAAACAAACTGTATTTATCAAAAGATCAAGTCAGCGTTTGCTTGGAAACGAGTATTTACGTTCGGCCCAAAGCGAGCCAGGCCTCTTTGGAAGTTAGACCTGCTTTGGACCTCTGAAACGGGCCGAGACAGTTGAGACTCAGTGGAGCGAACCAGTGGAAACATGGCTCTTTTGTCCACATTTGCGCAGCAGAAATCGCATACACATGATTGAGAAAGTCGTATGAAAACACAACACCGGGAATCCTGTTCGTTTGTCAGGGAGAAATGCTTGTTAAGTATCATTTCTATTCATTTCTAATACTCTGCTGTAATACTCTGCTGTAATACTCTGCTGTAATACTCTGCTGTAATACTCTGCTGTAATACTTTGCTGTAATACTTTGCTGTAATACTTTGCTTGTAATACTCTGCTGTAATACTCTGCTTAGTAATACTCTGCTGTAATACTTTGTATATACTTGCTGCTGTCTGCTGTAATACTGCTGTAATACTCTGCTGTAATACTCTGCTGTAATACTCTGCTGTAATACTCTGCTGTAATACTCTGCGTGTATACTTTGTAATACTCTGCTGTAATACTGTTGCTGTTTAATACTTTGTAATACTTTGCTGTAATACTCTGCTGTAATACTCTGCTGTAATACTCTGCTGTAATACTCTGTCTGTAATACTTTGTAACTCTGCTGTAATACTCTGCTGTAATACTCTGTAATACTGCTGTAATACTTTGCTGTAATACTTTGCTGTAATACTCTGCTGTAATACTCTGCTGTAATACTCTGCTGTAATACTTTGCTGTAATACTTTGCTGTAATACTTTGTAATACTTTGCTGTAATACTCTGCTGTAATACTCTGCTGTAATACTCTGCTGTAATACTTTGTAATACTCTGCTGTAATACTCTGTAATACTCTGCTGTAATACTTTGTAATACTCTGCTGTAATACTTTGCTGTAATACTGTCATTTAAAAGTGATGAACGAGGCCGTCACAGAAAGATCTTTGACACAAACATCACCGACTTTCAAGGACTGGACGGACATTATGACATAAGAAAAATGGAAAAACTAACATTCGGACTTCATCAGGAAATGGACCCGTTTGACCGACTCTGGACTCAATGGGACTTTTATTTAATTATTCTGTGTTGTAATTGTGTTTCTTTTATTGATTGTTTATTTGTCATTTTATTCTGTAATTTTGCTCTCTGGTCTTGTTTTGTGTCCGTTCTGTGTTTTATGTTTAAAAAAATATATTAAAAAAATACTTAAATAAATAATAATAATAATAATAATAATAATAATAATAATAATAATAATAATACATACAAAATAAATATTAAAAACATTATAATGTAAAAAAATAAATAACAATGTATATTTTTAAAAACAAATAATAATAAATAATAACAAATAATTATGAAATAATAATAAAACAAATATTATTATAAAAAAATAAATACATAAAAAATAATAATAAAAAATAAATAAAAATAAAATAAAATAATGTGATGGCAGTTACTTGTTGAGAACATTTGGATGATGATGTTTGACTGGACCAGGCATTCTCTCTCTATGGTCAATGTTCTGTTCACTTTATGCAGAAAACAGACTTGCCGTGTTCACGTGCTTACCCAGGTAGTTGAGGGAGACATTGAGCTCTTGGATGTGGATGAAGACGGATCCTTTGGGAATTCGGACCACCTCCTCGTACCCTACGACACACACACACACACACACAGGTGAAACGGCCGCAGGAGCAGGAGCAGGGCGAGCGGCGTGTTGCGTCAGCGCTGTGTAACTACTACGGGACGTTCACGCTCACGCTGCAGATTCCAGATGCATTCCTGGGCAGAGGGCCTCCAGACACAGACCACTGCCAGACTTCACTCGCTCCAGCTGTTTTGGCCCCGGGACATTTTCCCTCTTTCTGTGGGCAGGCCTGCTTTTTATTTTTTATCTTTTTGCCACATAATTCTGTTTTATAACAAACTGAAAGGCCTTTCTTTGAGGTATACGGTGCAGGTATCATAACCCAATGATGAAAAAAAAGGATGACAGTGAAAAGACAGTGATAAATTACACCAAAATTAAAGTTAATTGCAGCGTGTAACTTTTCTGTGTTTTGCCTGGAATGATCCACACTAAATGAAATGTATCTGTCAGGCATTTATTAAATTACAAAGTGTTTTATTGCGCAAAAATATCTGAAAACAAAGGCGTGCCGTGTCTTCCAGAAGAGTTACATAAACCAAAACTGTGTTGTTCAGGTCACAATATCATCATAAGAAACGAAAAAGAATTTTAGACGCAAAAATGTAAGATCTATTCACTGTTTATGGCGCAGTGCTTTTACTTCAGGAGGACGAGCTTGAGTGTGAATGAAGGAGGTCCAACAAAGTCCTCGATTCTTACTAAGGATGTCAATGTCACGAGAGAAAACGAGAACCGTAATCGTGATTCATTCAGACCATTTCAGGAACGCATTTACGTCATTTCGATTCAGCTACACGCTGATAAAGTGACGTGAAAGTTTGATTTCATACAGACGGAATGGTAAAGTGAATGCGCAATGTTGAGGAAAGAATATTAAGGATTTCACAGTTGCTCCGTCTTTCTTCTTACAAAAAATGTATATTGTGACAGTCCCTAATTCGTATTCAAAAGCCCTTGATTACCAGTTGTTAATGCTTTCAGATTAAATTACTGCTGCTATATTAAACTAGGCTTGGACACACTTCACCGACATGACATCTTTAGCACGTTCACAAAGCTCAGTGTGGTTCAGTGAAATAAAGAGTTCAGACCAGGCCAGATCTGTGGAAAGTCAACTCATCGTGACTAATCGACTATGGAAAACAACCACTGTCGTATTTTTTGATGATTGTAATCGTTATCTGCACTAAACAGGCTCTAAAACACACCTTTTGACAAAGAAAACAGTGGCATTATTTAATATTATTTAACTTAACCTTTCTTTTCTTTGGATGCCTTATTTCTTCTTATTTTCCATTGGACCCAATCTGTTTTTCTCTGGTCCTGTCTTGTTTGTTTGTTTGTTTTGTATTTTTAAATTAAAAATAAATCTTATTTCATCAATAATACACTTTATTTGTAAATATTCTCTATCTCGACGCCTTCAGTCGCCATATTCCAACTTTTATTCGGTTGACAGTGTATTTAAAAAGTCTCAATAGAAATGATTGTTTGACTAACTCTAACCCTCACTTAAAAAGATCACTGACTAATCTAAAATAATCGTTAGTCGCAGTCCTCGTCAACGTTTGGAAGCAAAAATAAGTGTGAATCAAATGTAATCGGCTCCAAAAATCCTAATTCGTCATGAATGGATTTATGAATTGCAATAATTATAAATCAAGAAAGTGTCAAAGTTAAAGCTGAATAACAATAAGGAATAGCTCTGTATTTGCCCCTGAGCCGGACGCATGAAACAGTTTAATGTCGTGGCATTGTTGCCGTCTGCGTCTACAAACTTATAGTACAACGTTAGCATTAGTGTGTGTAACGGCGCCTGTACCTGCGCAGCATCATTTCACAAAAGCATTTATTTATCCATCCCTTATTCCAGTGGAAAAGCTGCTGAAAGAAGCTTTTGTTGCTGAGCTCCATCGGGCTTCAAACATTAGCTGCTCAGTGGGGAGTTTGCATGTGAGAGGACAATTATATGATACACTTGAAATGTTTGTGCTGCCCAAACTCCAGAGGCCAGCTCCAGTCCCAAAAACACTCATGCAAAGTTCAGACCGGAGAACAATGAAGTTACATAAGATTCTTCAAAGTAAAGCAATCTAATTATGAGAGAGGCAAACGTGGAAACCCAGTGCCCTCTGCAGCACTAATACAGGGAGGAGTAAAGTTACAAAAATGGCCATTAACAGTTCTTTTTCACTTTTAGAACTGGGTTTAGCCATCGACTACGGCTGAGATGAATATTTCTGTGTTCAATTAATTTCATGTGTGTCTTAGAATGTCTTCTGTAGTCGACAGAAGACATTCTAAGTCGAGTTCAAACGCTCTCAAAATCCATAAAAAACCACGTCTCCTTAAAACAAATTAGTTGACAAATAATCGATTGATCGACCGAATGGCTAAAGAACTAGACTGTATTTGTTGTCTATGGTCAAAAGCCCATGAATTAAAACGCATATTTATTTGTTTTTAATGTGACAGCCAGTGTAAACAGCTGGATAAAAGACGTAGTTTCCTTTTAGGTTTGTTTTCTTGAGAGCATGCATTGAATTGAAATGACTTAATAATAATAATAATAATAATAATAATAATAATAATAATAATAAGAATAATAATAATAATAGTAATGATAATGATAATGATAATGATAATGATAATAATAATAATAATAATAATAATAATAATAATAATACATTTTTTGTTCTAACATATTGTGTTCTGAATAATCACAGTTTCGGATGAAATGGTTGAAGTCCAAATGACACATTTCACTAAAGCGTGAAAATGATAATATTAAGATTTTACCAAAGCATTTCTCTATTTTTTCCAGTTTGACAATTTACACAAAAGTTATGATCTGACAAAAAATATTTACTGACAACGATGGTTTAAAATGTCTGCATTTTAGATGAAACGTCGCTTATTGATGACATCACAGAGGGATTCTGTTTAAGAACGTGGCTCTACTTCCTGTAGTTTTAAAATTCTATTTTCCATTTTTTAAACTAGACGTGTAAAACTAGATCACTAAAAGTAATAACAAGAGAAACATTCAAACCCGCCTCATGCACTTTAATGTGCCCACCACGCACCTCCTTCAGGGTGTCACGTCAGTTTGTGTGTGTGTGTGAGCACCTCCTTCAGGGTGTCACGTCAGAGTGTGTGTGTGTGTGTGTGAGCACCTCCTTCAGGGTGTCACGTCAGTGTGTGTGTGTGAGCACCTCCTTCAGGGTGTCACGTCAGAGTGTGTGTGTGTGAGCACCTCCTTCAGGGTGTCACGTCAGAGTGTGTGTGTGAGCACCTCCTTCAGGTGTCACGTCAGTGTGTGTGTGTGAGCACCTCCTTCAGGGTGTCACGTCAGTGTGTGTGTGTGAGCACCTCCTTCAGGGTGTCACGTCAGTGTGTGTGTGTGAGCACCTCCTTCAGGGTGTCACGTCAGTGTGTGTGTGTGTGTGTGAGCACCTCCTCAGGGTGTCACGTCAGTTGTGTGTGTGTGAGCACCTCCTTCAGGGTGTCACGTCAGTGTGTGTGTGTGAGCACCTCCTTCAGGGTGTCACGTCAGTGTGTGTGTGTGAGCACTCCTTCAGGGTGTCACGTCAGTGTGTGTGTGTGAGCGCCTCCTTCAGGGTGTCACGTCAGTGTGTGTGTGTGAGCGCCTCCTTCAGGGTGTCACGTCAGTGTGGTGTGTGTGTGTGTGTGTGTGTGTCTGAGCACCTCCTTCAGGGTGTTCACGTCAGAGTGTGTGTGTGAGCACTCCTCTTCAGGGTGTCACGTCAGAGTGTGTGTGTGTGAGCACCTCCTTCAGGGTGTCACGTCAGTGTGTGTGTGTGTGAGCACCTCCTTCAGGGTGTCACGTCAGTGTGTGTGTGCGAGCACCTCCTTCAGGGTGTCACGTCATTGTGTGTGTGTGTGTGTGTGAGCGCCTCCTTCAGGGTGTCACGTCAGTGTGTGTGTGTGTGAGCACCTCCTTCAGGGTGTCAGTCAGTGTGTGTGTGTGTGTGTGTGTGAGCACCTCCTTCAGGGTGTCACGTCATTGTGTGTGTGTGTGTGTGTGAGCACCTCTTCAGTGTCACGGTGTGTGGTGTTTGGTGAGCACTCCTTCAGGGTGTCACGTCAGTGTGTGTGTGTGTGAGCACCTCCTTCAGGGTGTGTCACGTCAGAGTGTGTGTGTGAGCACCTCCTTCAGGGTGTCACGTCAGTGTGTGTGTGTGTGAGCACCTCCTTCAGGGTGTCACGTCAGTGGTGTGTGTTGTGTGAGCACCTCCTTCAGGGTGTCACGTCAGAGTGTGTGTGTGAGCACCTCCTTCAGGGTGTCACGTCAGTGTGTGTGTGTGTGAGCACCTCCTTCAGGGTGTCACGTCAGTGTGTGGTGTGTGAGCACCTCCTTCAGGGTGTCACGTCAGTGTGTGTGTGTGTGAGCACCTCCTCAGGGTGTCACGTCATGTGTGTGTGTGTGGTGTGAGCGCCTCCTTCAGGGTGTCACGTCAGTGTGTGTGTGTGTGAGCACTCCTTCAGGGTGTCACGTCAGTGTGTGTGTGTGTGTGTGTGTGTGTGAGCACCTCCTTCAGGGTGTCACGTCATTGTGTGTGTGGTGTGTGTGTGTGAGCGCCTCCTTCAGGGTGTCACGTCAGAGTGTGTGTGTGAGCGCCTCCTTCAGGGTGTCACGTCAGTGTGTGTGTGTGTGAGCACCTCCTTCAGGGTGTCACGTTCAGTGTGTGTGTGTGTGTGTGTGTGTGAGCACCTCCTTCAGGGTGTCACGTCATTGTGTGTGTGTGTGTGTGTGTGAGCGCCTCCTTCAGGGTGTCCACGTCAGTGTGGTGTGTGTGTGTGTGTGTGTGAGCGCCTCCTTCAGGTGTCACGTCAGTGTGTGTGTGTGAGCACCTCCTTCAGGGTGTCACGTCAGTGTGTTGTGTGAGCACCTCCTTCAGGGGTCACGTCAGTGTGTGTGTGAGTGTGTGTGTGAGTGTGTTAGCACCTTCTTCAGGGTGTCACGTCAGTGTGTGTGTGTGAGTGTGTGAGCGCCTCCTTCAGGGTGTCACGTCAGTGTGTGTGTGAGTGTGTGAGCACCTCCTTCAGGGTGTCACGTCAGAGTGTGTGTGTGTGTGTGAGCACCTCCTTCAGCGTGTCACGTCAGTGTGTGTGTGTGAGTGTGTGTGTGAGTGTGTGAGCACCTCCTTCAGGGTGTCACGTCAGTGTGTGTGTGTGTGTGTGTGGTGAGCACCTCCTTCAGGGTGTCACGTCAGTGTGTGTGTGAGTGTGTGTGTGTGGTGTGTGTGAGCACCTCTTCAGGGTGTCACGTCAGTGTGTGTGTGTGTGTGTGTGTGTGTGTGAGCACCTCCTTCAGGGTGTCACGTCAGTGTGTGTGTGAGTGTGTGTGTGAGTGTGTGAGCACCTCCTTCAGGGTGTCACGTCAGTGTGTGTGTGTGAGTGTGTGGCGCCTCCTTCAGGGTGTCACGTCAGTGTGTGTGTGTGTGGTGTGAGCACCTCCTTCAGGGGTGTCACGTCAGTGTGTGTGTGTGTGTGAGCACTCCTTCAGGGTGTCACGTCAGTGTGTGTGTGTGTGAGTGTGTGAGCGCTCCTTCAGGGTGTCACGTCAGTGTGTGTGTGTGTGTGTGTGTGTGTGTGTGAGCACCTCCTCAGGGTGTCACGTCAGTGGTGTGTGTGTGTGTGTGTGTGTGAGCACCTCCTTCAGGGGTGTCAGTCAGTGTGTGTGTGAGTGTGTGCTCTGTGTGTGTGTGAGTGTGTGTGAGTGTGGTGAGCCTCCTTCAGTGTCATGCAGTGTGTGTGTGTGTGTTGTGGGTGTGAGCACCTCCTTCAGGCAGAGAGTAGCGTTGAAGAGCCCCTCCACAGACTTCACAGCTGCTCCCGTCTCCTCCGCACACTCCGCAGCGATCCTCCCTCACGTCAGAGCCAAGCAATCGGTCACAGCCCACATGCTGCACAGAACCAGGGACAAGTGTCAAGCCGGGGTCAGAGTCAGGGTCAGGGTAGGGGGCGCGGTCATACCAGAAACTAATGATCCAGGGTGACGTTTTTAAGACAAAAAGGAGAAATAAGAATATTACAGAGGAATGGAAAGAGGTGGAGTGGCAGCAGACCACCAATGCACTGTCAATTCAGCAATACACAGCCCCCTCACCTGGGTAAATAAAGTACTTTATACATATACAAAAACATGTCAAAGTAAATGAGTTAAATTCCTTCATCACTTCATCTATATCGCAAAAGACTTTCATTGAGCATACCTCATGACCAGCTTAATATCGTATTTTGACTTATTCTATTATACTAAGATACTTTGACTACATTTGAATAATCACACTTTCAATATATCTCATCGTTCGTGGTTTATGCTACATAAAATTCTGCAACTCAGGCATATTGGAGTGCGTCCACTACAGCTGTCACTAGTTGGAATGAAGCATTCAATAATTAAGACCGAAGACGTAAGCGTACTGATGAGAGCCTACTGCGTGTTTTTCTCATATTATTAATTACAATCTTCCGAGGCCCTGCACATAAAATAATTTTTGGTCAGATACAAGAACATATTTTAGATGTTATCATTCGTCCACTTAAGACGTACTCTCCCTCGTTATGCTATGTAGTTCGTTTCCAATATCCATATAGTCCTTTCTTCTTTATCAAAAGAATCATATTCGTTCGAACATTTCTGTTTTAGTCTCTACCAACATTTCATTGGCCAACGTGTTTGAAAATATTCCTTCTTCTTAAGAACGTACAATTCTAGATGCAATATATCCTGTCAAGAGCCTTAATCAATCCACGATAGTATCCTCTATTACTAGTGTTCTTGCATAAAGTGAACATCTATATTATATTACTTTAGTTAATAAAAACATGATGACAGCCTAAATACAATATCCCCAGAGAATAAATGTTTTGCTAGTAGAAAATTATTAGTATGTTAAGACTACCATCTAACATGGAATACACTGTGTAGAAAAATTTATAAATATAAGGCTAGCGATACATATAAGACAAAGAATTAGGAGTAATAAATTTGGACTAATCCCATGATATTAAATAGTCCTAGATCATCGGATGTCGTTAATCCGTATGGATAGAACCTTGTCCATGTTGTGTATCTGCAAGTTTCTCCATGTTCTCATCCTTCTAAGGGTGAACATTGCCCCAGCCGAATCTGGTGGTACGCAGCGAACTACTCCGTTGCCGTTAAAATCTTCCAAGAAACAAATCAACTGCGCAACTATGGGCGCACCCTTCCATAATTATATAATGAATACAATACATTACAACAAACTTGCAGAACTGTTTTCCCCTCACCTCAACACAAATATATTATGATAAGTCACAACAACTAAACTTACACACAACATAATGGCATATTGAAGCAAACGAAGACCCTAGTCCTGGACACGTTTGAAGCGATCACGGATATCTGTCTCCCTCGGATTACCAATATATGTTATACGTATCTTTGTTATGATTATTTTGTTGATTGTGGAATTTCCTTTAATTATTTTAATAATCGGTTGTGGCGTTAGTGAGAATCGTGAAGCATTCAATATTATGTTGGGTCTTTTCGTTTCTCCAGTTATAGCAAGTATGAGATAATACGATTTGTTATTGATCATAGATAATGATGTTTAATGCTCTAGGAGAGCCAATTAGATAAGTGATATATAATGAATAGCATGAATTAAGTGATGAGTCCACGTAGAAGCGCAGGCCAGTGGGAGAGAAGAGTCCAGACTCCAAAGTGTTCTAGCGGGTGTTCTCTTCTCAAATCCTTCCTAGCTACGGAGCAAAGGAGATGCGGGTGGTTAGGACTCAGACCTGACGTGGTGAGGAGGATAGGAGAGAAGAGAGAGGAAAGAACGGTGAGAAGAGTGAGAGTAAGGCATGAGAAGGGTTAGTAGAGAGGCGTTAGAGTAAGGAAATAAAGTCGAGAAGAGAGTGATATGTTCGAGGTAAGTGATAATGGGGAGAATGATTGGAGTAGAGGATAGAGAATGGGGTTTGAGAAAGACGAGAGAAGGAAAGAGAAGGGATGAAGTACTGTGATGAGAAGGTAAGGTGATATGTGTGAAAGAGGAGTAGGATGTGAAGATCTTTAAGGATAATGTAGCTGAGAGTATATAGAAGAGAAGCGGTCTTCTGAAAAGAGGAGAGGAGGAATATGAAGGGTTATAAGCGATCGAGAGAGAAGGATAAAAGGGATAGTATAGAGTGCTCGAGAGCGAGTTACATAGTATAGGGAGTGATTTTTAGTGGGTTGTGATTGATCGTAAGAAGGTAATGAGATATTAGTGTGAGTTAATGAGAGAGAAGGAAGAGATAGTGTAGAAGAGTGGATGAGAAGTAAGTGAGTTATAGGTGAGAAGAGGTAGAGAGTATTGGAGAGTAAGGTGTAGAATACGGAGAGAAGAAGTGAGAAAGAGAGAATGATGTGTAGCAGTAGGAAGATTTAAGTGTGTAGAATGAGGTAGAGGAGTTAAGAGTGTTTAAGTGGAGAGAGACGGAAGTAAGATAGAGAATAGGAGAAGATGTGTGAGTGAGACTTGGAATGAGAAGGGAGAAGAGGAATTTGAAAACAAATTTCTTTTTTTTAAGAACCCCTAAGGGTTTGTTGTTTAAAGTTCAATAGTGTTATTAGTATGCGGGAGGTATTGTTGGAGTAGGATGATCAGTAGGATGGTAGATTCAGAGAAGAGCATGGAGAAGATCTATAGGACCAGAGGAGCGGAGAGTTGGAGGATTGTTGTGAAGAGGATGACAGAGGAGGGAGTATCAGAGAAGAGTCAGTAAATGAAGGTAAAACTCAAAAGAGCCTCAGAGTGAGTGCAGGAGGATTGTGAAGGAGTAAAGAGCGTAAGAGCAGAGAAGAGCAGTTGAGGTAGAGAAACGAGAGATGATCAAGAGCAGTTTAGCGAGCGCAGTTGAGTTGGGAGGAGACATGAGGAGTGAAGAGCATGTGAGAAGAGCAGTGAGAAGTAGCAGGAGAGAGTGAAGTATTTGAAGAGGAAGACAAGTGTAGCATTAGGTTTTAGCGGTTCAGGAAGTGGGAGATTGAACAGGAGTGAGAGTTGAGAGATATGAGCTTATGTATAGATTGGATGACGACGAGGATAGAAGGTAATGTAGCTTAGAGGTATGAGGTGAGTGCGTTATTATTGTGAGACAGAGATGAGAGCAGAGTCTAAGATCGTAGAGCGAGGTAAGACGAGAGATAACAAGGAGCAGTTTAGGATAGCTGGTAGTAGTTTGGGATGAGATCTAGAGGTAGTGAGATGCATAGAAAGAGCTTGAGTGGAGCGATGAGATGACCTATATGATGCAGAGGAGCTTGGGAGTAGTTGTGTAGAGTGGAGTACAGAGTGGTAGGTGAGACCAGATGAATAGCTAGTGAGGAAGTACAAGGATCAGAGGATCGGTGAGATGTGGAGATGCAGACAGAGAGGTGAGACAGAGAAGAGCAGTATAGACTGGTAAAGAATCAATTGGTAGCAGATGAGTGGGAGGAGGGATGAGATACCTAGAGGTTAGGGTAGAGCTATAGATGAAGAGTCAGTGAGAGAAGATTGAGTAAGAAGACAATAGAGCAGAGGATGCATTGAAGTAGCAGCTGGTAGGAGTACCAGTAGGAGGGAGAGCAGAGTAAAGTAGCATGGAGTGATTAGACAATGAGCAGATGAGCGATGACGTTGGGAGATGTTGGAGAGGAGACAGAGTGAGGTGAGAGCAGATGAAGAGCAGATGAATGTGATATACGAGAGAAGACAATAGGATCTCAGAGGTAGCGGGTGAGAGTGTGGGAGTGAGATCAGAGTGAGGGAGACTAGAGAAACAGAGGAGATGAAGATGATAGTATAGGACAAGACACAGAAGAGTCAGTGTTGACACATGGATGAGAGTATAACCAGTGGGAGTGCATGAGGATGGATAGTAAGAGAGTACCATAGAAGAGTTGTATGAGGTAGAGAGGTATGGGATACCTTAGGGAGCAGTGGTAAGATATGAGTGGTTCTGAGTGAGAGCTTATAGAGGCAGATATGAGGAGAGGATGCTATGAGGTAGTGGCAGAGTGGTGAGTAAAGAGTAAAGAGGGTTGTGAGTGAGGACTAGAGTTTATGGGGAAGAGGAGTAAGAGTATAGGAGAGGAGAGCTAGTATGGATTGTGCTGTATTGTAGTATGATGGATGAGTTGATAGAGCAGTAAGGAGTGGTAGAGTAGACAGGAGAGTAGCTTAGAGGTATCGGCCAGAGAGTATATGAGGTATTGGTTGAGGAGAGGAGCTAGAGTGTAGCCGGCCTAGACGTGAGAAGACGAGATATTGCTTAGAGGAGGGGAAGAGAAGAGTAGGATGAGGGTGAGTATGCTGCTTATGAGGAGGGGCGCATAAGGATGTATGAGGTTATGATGTGAGATTTGTAGCTAGAGAGGTGGCAGTAGTGAGTTATGAGTTAGATGCGGACGAGAGCTTATGAGGTAGGTTTGTGTTGGTAGGTAGTTATGAGGAGAGAGCTAGAGTGGAGGGTCTCAGAGAGGAGTTTTAGAGGAGAGGTATGAGAGAGCTAGTAGGCAGGCCGTAGATGCGTATGAGGAGAGGCGTAGGTATGAGCTTAGAGGAGTTAAGTAGGATTTTAGAGGATGAGTGGGATGATGAGTTCTAGATGAGGTTGCAGGAGTTTAGAGAGTAGGGAGTTATAGCTAGATTTGGTAGGTTTTTTTGCAGGAGTAGATAAGGGTTGGGAGAGAGCTTAAGATGGAGGGCAGAGATGTTAGAGGAGATGAGCTTAAGCAGGCAAGGTTTAGTAGAGGAGTAAGGGTGTGAGAGGAGTAGAGGAGGCCCGAGAGTAGAGGAGAGGGGAGGAGAGCTTAGAGTGGAGTGTGCAGGTTATGAGTAGTAGGATGAGGAGTAAGAGGACTAGAGAGCGGCATGAGCAGCTTAGAGTGAGAGAGAGATCTCTTAGGAGTGTCCATAGGTGGGAGGTTAGAGGGAATGGGGAATAGAGGAAGCTTAGAGGGGAAGGTGTAGTTTATGTAGAGATGGGTAGAGATGCTAGTATGGAGGTGTCCTAGAGAGTAAGGAGAAGGTTTCAGTAGGAGCAGCTTTATGAGGAGGTGCAGGAGTTTGTGGGAGTAGATTTCTGGGTGATGAGGAGAGTATCTAGATGGAGGGCAGTTTATATGAGTAGATGAAGAGTGGTAGTAAGAGCTAGAGGTTTAGGGGATATAGGTAGTACATAATAGGAGCTAGAGGAGGTTGGCAGATGAGTAGAGGAGATGGAGCTAGTATGAGGCAGAGGAGTAGAGGTATGAGGATCTTAGAGGAGGTGGCAAGTGAGTAGAGTATAGAGCTATGGAGAGGCAGAGGAGTTTAGATGAGAGGGGACGACGAGCTTAGAGAGGGGTCAGAGATTAGAGTAGAGAGCTAGAGAGGGGCTAGTAAGTAGTTAGATGGAGAGATGATATGAGTATGTCAATAGTAGAGTAGAGGAATGCTAGAGAGAGGCAGTAGCATCTTAAGTAGAGACTATGTAGGACGCTGTCATAGGTTAGATAAGTATCCTGATAGGTCATGTAGAGGAGGGGCATAGAGTTCTTTATGAAGAGTGTTTTGAGTTTGGCTTACGCATAATCAACAGTATAATTTGTGCATAAACTCCGTCAAGCCACAAAAACATCACCTTCCAAAATCTTAGTTGAGTTATTAATCATATTCAACTTTTTCAATAATCAGATCCCTCTCTTCAAACGATCTCGCATTGTGAAATACGTCTTTGTTTACTCTGGGCTATATTTTCAATGTTTCATTCTACCATGCTATCGGTCCTTATAATCTCCAGGAGGAGGCGTATAATTTGTTTGTTGTTCCGATCTCTGCTGCGTATATAGACATGAATGAGCTTTACTTTCTGTATACTACACTCTTCTTTATAGATGTGAAATTGAATTGTAATTTAAATTCATTGCAATATTCATTTGTGGTGGGAGAATTGATTCAAAAATATTCGGCTTTTTCCTCGATGAATTAATATAAATATATACCAATTGTTTATATCGTCTTTTTCTTTTCGACCATAGAAATATTCTATCAAAAAGGATACGCGATAATCCGTACGGTTCTCGTTGGCAGCTTGATTTGCGATCGATCCTGCAGTAAACCAGACTGTGTGCTCTTGGCTCAACGCGGTGTCAAACAAACCTTCTCTCAGACGCTTACGCTGAAACCTATTTCTGGAAAAAAAAAGATCTATGCTCCATTCTTTCTCTGTCTAAACGAGCGTCTGAGGTTTATGCGATGATGTTTTATATCGTTCTTGTTCGTTCTCCTGGTGGTCGTTTCCGTCGCCGTATCCTGCACGCGTCCGTTCACACTACACGTCCAGTAGAGTCGCGCGACACGGTGCGTCCCGTTTCCACCACCCTCGCGTCGCTTCTCCGTTCTTGTAAAGTATATCCTTTCTTGCTCAGACAGTTGATTTTGCGTAGCAGGTTGTTCTATGCCACCTGTCAATACACAGAACCAGCCGTAATTTTGGTGAAACATTGAGCATTCTGGATATAATCTATTCTGTAGTATGTAGACGCGTACTTTTTATATCACATATTTTTGTGTTACTATTAAAAGTTATGTCTTCTTTCATGATTGTTTTACTTAATGTGCATACTTGTTTCATACTAAATTCTTCTTTATGAATATAACACAGGCAGAGTCAGAAGCTGTGTCGCTCGTGGTGTTCAATAAACTGTTCTTCGAGATATCCATACATATAAATCATTTTCTTTATTTGTAGTGATTGTTTTTTCCGTGTCCTTTTTTTATGTGAAGTTCTATATGTATTTATTTATATATTAACTGAACTTAAACGTTCTTCTTTTTCTAGATTCTGATGAAACAGTGTATGCCCGATGCTTTCTGATCTCGAGAACATGTGTAGACGTATCCTTCCTCCCTCCTGTACTCCCGTCCTGAGACGCCGTCCTACACACAGCGTTTTGGACCGAAGAGCAATTCTCGAGTAACAGAAATGACGCTGCAGCCACCATAACACTATTCCCATGACTGCATGCTTTCTGTCACTCACCTGTCAAATCAATCCAAAAAACAAATACTAAACATTACAATGAACAAGTATAAATGAGGAAAGTCTGATTACTGGACTGGAATAAACTTGTGATTTCTAAATTATCACAACGTACTGCATGACCTCAGCCTAGATGACTCGATCCTTTATATATATATTGCAGTTTATGTGTTTAAACATCTACATTAAAGGTGTATTGCGCAACTTTTTGGATAAAATACACGCCACCTTGTCATACTTTGCTGAGATACAACCTCCCCTCAGTCTACAGTAGTCTCATAAGACCGTGGCAGCAATCAAACCGGTCCAATGCTAATTAGGCACCAGACAGCTCTGAGGTGGAGGTGGCCAGACCTCAATAGACCGAAGCTGTAACTGTACATTTCAGACTTGTAAACAACAGATTTAAGCAATTTGAACCAGGGTTAAAAGTTATGTAAAAAAAATGTATTTAATTTGTTTTCCTAATATTGAGATCCTGTTTCGAGGTTTTGAGGAGTTGAGGGGGTACTCTGAGGCGAGTTGGGGCCGAGGACGCAGGGGAAGGGCTCGATCCCGTCCAAACCCAGGCCAGTCTGCGGCACAGGTCCGACATTTAGGTCCCGTGAGGGATTTCCACTGTAAAATCAGCTGAGATGTTCTGCCTGAAGTTTCTGCCAGAAGAATCTACTGTCTCCGTTTGGCCGTTATGTGTGAAAAGTGCGCCATATTCAAACGATTTCATGCTGCCCAGTGCATGATGGTCAATCTGCTTGTCTTTATGGATCAATGACATGTTTTAGAATGAGATTTTCTAACTTTTGTCGGTAAAATGAACAGTTGGTGAAGCGACTGCTGTTGAATTTAAGGTCTGTGTGTATATATTCAGTCAAAGTAACATAGTATACATTTACTTTTATGTAGTCAACCACATTTTATTATTATTATGATTTTACTGTAATATTTGTTGTTTCAGGTTGCACCTTTTCACCGAAGAAAGTTCCTTGTTTGTGAATCTTGTTTTTAGTCACTGACAATGGCAATAAACCTTTTTCTGATTCTGATTCTGCGACATTAAATTGAACATCATAACAAGCTCAACACCATGTATTCAATACCACACAGGTGACAATGTTGGTCCTGAACACCACTCGTCTTTAGCAGCTCGATATGACGTCAACTCTCTATTGTATCGCTCAGATAATCTGTGCCAGTTACATCCAATTCATATTGTCATACTATAAGGTTGACTTTAAATAATACGTGTGCGTTGCTTCTCTAGAGGTTTCGGCATTTCGTGAATTGACCACGTCTGTTCAAAGAGAGAATATGCTGA
Organism: Chaenogobius annularis; assembly: GCA_015082035.1. Classification (NCBI taxonomy): domain Eukaryota; kingdom Metazoa; phylum Chordata; class Actinopteri; order Gobiiformes; family Gobiidae; genus Chaenogobius; species Chaenogobius annularis. Next base: position 10,571 of record BJKM01000328.1, on the reverse strand, counting down.
TTGAAAGCACGTGTAAACAAGTTAATGGTTGTGCCCAGTTGAGCCATCTCTGTCATGCTGAGGCATCTGTTGCGACCTCTCGTGTAACTGGCTCTCCAGGGTCTAGACGCTCCCAGGAACTTCGCAAGAGAGCCTGCTGTTCGAGCTTGAGATGTCAGCGTAGCGAGCGGTGAGAAGGTAGAAGGTAGCCTGAGGTGGAACCTCGAGGGACGGGGCGACAACGTCCAGGCGCAAGGAAGGACAACACGCTCTTACCCAGCTCGTACAGGCAGGAGTCACCAAGTTGGCCTTCTGGAAGACATGCCAGGAAGAACGCCTCTTGTGGTCCAGCAGAGCTGTGCCAACAGATCCCGCTGTGAACAAACACAGGCCTGCACGAAAAGTAACCCGGTCGGGAGAGGGATTAGTGTAGTAATTCGTCGCATGGAGATACTCACGTCTGATGTTTTTTTGCTCGTGTATATTTCTTACTGGCTTTCTCTCATATAACCACGGTCCTATTTCGTGTAAGTCAACAACGATAAACAAAGGTTGCTATGCTCCAGCTTATAATAGCACGAATATGACTCTCCTGCTCTGGATCGCAGATCGGGAAGACGGCTGAGATTGTCTCGAGCTCGACTCTGTGTGACGCTGTGGCTGTCCTGACACATTGGGACGAGTGCAACACAAGCGACGGAACGAGTTCTGGCTCCACAACTCAAAGTGAGTCTAGGTTGTCGATTGAAGTGCTCTACACAAACCACAACCGACCAAAAGAAGAACATGGACCAGGCCAGGGAGCGGAGTCCTTTCGACCAGGGACGCACACGGATAATATTCATTTTATTTGGAGTGACAAAATCTACACAGGACTGAGTTTCTAGTTGTGCTATCACTTCTCTTAAAACAGTTTTCCAAGTGTTTGCTAACTATTGTTCTTTAATCGCCTAATTTATCTAGGCTGTGAGCAACAAATGATATTTAGTATTACCAGATTAGTATTTCTATCTTGTGGAGAGCTCACACAAATTTGCCGTCCGAGCGTGCAATGGAAATGATTTTTGTGACACGCAATTCTTGCGCACGCCGCTCCGGTTAATCGAAGATACTCAGATTACACCAGTGCGAAGACACTCACCATTCAACGTCGAGGATGTATCAGCTGAGACGAAACGGCACATCTTATACGTCTTACTGTATACACGATTGGTCTCACAACATTACCATCACAAAAGAATCATGGTTGGAAGACTAAGATGTTATCCTGGTATTTATCTAAATGGAGTCTAAAACTTTATAATTTATTATAATTATTGAATGTATGACTTCTTTTTGTCACTCAGACTAGGTTCAAGATACTCATATGCGCATAGCAATTTAACTATCCACAGGATATATAGCTGAACTTCAATCGGCACGGACTAAAAGTACACGCCAAAAAAACAGTACTCCTTATAGCTATATAACAATACATGACTATTTAAGAGTACACACTTATAATACTAACCATTTCTAATTAAACTCAATGCCTACTATACTCTCTGCTTCTTTGGGAGTTTCGCTCTCAGCAAATATGAATCACCTATTTCTTAATAATCTGCTCGGGTGTCAATTCGAAGGGAGCAACGTTCCAGCGACGATGTACAAAAATAATGTGCGACAGATGGAGTAATGGGAGTCCACATAGAGCTGGATTTTGTTCAATTGAGGCAAGATACGATGGCAGCTGCTGAGTCGGACGAGGTAGCCAACTCTTTTCCACCAACAGACGAGCGAGTGAACTGCCTTTCTGCGCGCCATGTAGAGGGCGCACGGAGTCACTATCGTCCGCGAGCGTCCGGTCGGATACAGTAGGAAGGCGATAACGGCACGCCCGTCCTCTCGCTCAGCACCCCGCGGCTGCTGCCGCCAGTGGCTGCGCGTCCCGCCTGCACCAGCGGCCGCATCTCTACACCACGCGATCGCACAACTCAACGGCCCACAAGCGAAGAGCAGAAGTGCTTCAGTGATCCCAGCCGTCGATGCTCGTCAAACTTACCTTGGCACAAGCATGGAGCGAGTGCGCACCGTAAGACCAGAGCGCACACTGGGCAGCATTGTAGCACCCACTGGACAGCAAAACGCGACAGACTCTCTGTAAATCTATACTCTACTTAGTTGGGCAAATGAATGTGAAGCCTACCAATTAAATCATTGAATAAGGACGATCGGGGACCGCTCCGAGAGGGAGGACAAGGTGAAAAATTTAAATCTATAATTTAAAAATACTGAAGAAAAAAGACACGTAGGGGAGAAGCATACAACGTCATATCCACTTCGAGATAGACTAGGTCAGTTATATTATTATTTGTTTAACTCACTATCTGGTATTTCGCAACATGCAGGTAAATCAAAAAGGGAGCAACCTCACCACGCAATGGTTTTCACTTCCACCCTTTTCCAGGTTTTCGTATTGCTGTAACAAAAATGTAAAACACATTGAAAGACAAAAATAAAAAAAATTACATTATGGCCCATCAATAGAGAAATTAAACACCACACTAATCATAAAACCATACGGTGATATTAAATTCAATAGAAAAATTACAAAAAACTTGCCTCAATTCGGTAAAGATAAATTATAGAACAAAAACGTCTTGTTATTTCTCCTTATATTATTTTTTCTCACGTTCTTATAACTTATCCTTTTTCTCTCTTTTGTTTGCTTTAATGGTATTAACAAAGATAATATTTAATCTAGAAAAAAAAGAGAAATAATGGAGATATTGATAGAATGGTTTTTTATTGTGTTTTGTATATGTTCCCTACCGAATATAGCCATATACAAGGGTCCCCCGTGATAAGTCTACATTGTCAACATGAATTCTTGCTTAAATTTGACCAATTGTGTTCATTTATAATCAATAGCTCCAATCCAATTTAAGCTCCGGTCTTTCGTCTATCGACTAACTTTATTAAGTATACCCTGACACAACCAGTTTTCAACAGTTTTTACGAGATAGATTTTAACAATAAGATTGAATCATAGTTTTGTGTTTACAATTATTTATAAATCATAGGGAAGTATCTCTACAGGAGATTCGCCTTCACTTTCTCTGATTTACCAGGTTGTATTAGAGCTTGGTGTTTACAGTTATCTTCGAAAACATCAGACATTTCTTTCTCGCAGTTTTCTTCCTCGACAATTTTTATTAAAATATTCTTACATAATAAATACTCCTGTTTTGATAGACTGTAGCATTTAAATATAATGTTGGAGCTAATAAATTTAAATAGTGATAGAGATGAAGTTTAATTGTATCTTTTTAATTCCTCACCTAGCTAGATTTACGCCGACTTAAATACGCCAAGAACCTGAATACCAAGCAGCCTCTAGTATATGGTTGTATGTAGACTCTCGACACCTCATTACGGCCATCGACCCGCTTTCGCGTCACGTGGGTTTGAACATCGAACCATGCCTTTCGGTCCAGAGCCAGCATATATTTAAGGGAAAAATGTTTAAATTTAAATAATTCTTGTTAGTATCAAGATTGCGCACACATATGTAACATATAACTGAGAGTCATGTCTCTTTGGCTACTCGCTAGAGAAAGTTACATGATGAATATACTGACAATCAGGCGCAGCTGCTGTATGGTAATTCTCATCGCGGTCTATCATGCATCTAGTGAGCTGCCTTCAACAAACTGAGTGCGGAGGATCGCAATAATGGATATGTATGACGATCGATAGATCCTAGATTGTTATGTCACACAGTGAACATAGATAGAATGGTCAGCTATGCGTGTGCCTTTATTTAATTCATAGCCTGATCAGGAGCATAAGCAGTAGAAGTGGGGTTTGGAAGCGCAGTCCTGGATCGTATCAAGCAAAATTAATTCCTCTCATTGTTGTATAAACTGGATATTGAGCTTAGAAGTATCTTATTATACACTAGTATTATATACTTACTATCTATATTTACTTCTATTTGTGGTATTTAATAAAAGTAACATCTCAGGGATATATGTTTTCCTCTAAGGTCGTTAATGTTGACATTCTTTTATGTGCAATTAATTCTTTCTATCCAACGATAATTGGTTAATACAGTTTTGTAACTTTTAGGGTTGGTTTAATGTGGATCATATTGAAATGCTGAAGTGCAGAAACATTATTACTCTCATTTGAACGGCTATACAAAAACTTGGGTTATTCATTTTTATGTTCAATCAGCCTTTCGGATCAGTTTTTACAATAAATGAATATATGCGGACTCAATTTTGGCATATTTATTTAATTCGATATATTGCCCCCTCAAGTGTGCACCATCTTGTAGAATTTTAGATTTATTGTATTAGTAGTCACAATTACGGTAAGCATTCCAGTATGCAAGTGAATAAGAAGCTAAATGAACATATTTTATACCGTTTTTCTTTTGATACACAAACATCTCCATACTGACAGTCACGGCACGTCGTACTCTGAGAGGCTTGGGGAGAGAAGTCTGTAGGAAGGAATGTCGAGTGTTGCAGGGGAGTGCAGGCCGGTTAAGGCGGATTCTCTAGTTTCTATGATAACTACTTAAGCTGACACGCGGTCAGAACAAGGGCCAGGATGCATAACCTGGTACGATTTCCCACATCTTAAAGCAATCCGCAATAGTTTGTATGGCAAATTCTGGTGTGCACTGCATGCAGGAGAATCAAGTGAAGACCACAACTCATGATATGGAACTAGTAAATAACAATGTAATGCCACTGCGGAAAATGAGCGAAACTTCCAATTAAGTCTCGTTATTCAAAGTGCAGTTCCCCACTGCACTTAAAGAGAAAGTTCAGACATTTAATCATTTTTCTGTGGAAGACAAAGAACTAGGGAATAAAGATTATGAAGATTCATAAGAGTTTGAATGAATAAGATAGATACATCTCAATGACACAAGTCATTTTTTCTAATACAATATAATGATACTCCAAATTCTGTCATATTTCCAAATATGACATTACAGTATTATCCAATGATTTACTATATGTCTCCATTCTAATTAACTGTTTTATTTTTATATACGTTTTCTTCTTAAACTAAACTAAATCTATATTAAAATTATACTGCGTGATTGGAGTTATTTCGTCGGCATGGTATTAAAGTTAGTTTACGTTGACTTGGCCTCGAACAGTTTGCCTGTATAATTCCATTGAAACGCGCAAGATACTGCTTATGGCGGTGGTATTATTTGAGAGGCTCTTGTATGAAAGCGTGTTACCCTTGTTTTTTGGTTCAGATGTTGCTGTGGTGCTGCACAAACGTTGATTGATTGTAGTGAATCACTTTCTCGCATGCGAAGTAAATCAAGAGTCATTATTCCACCCCTTTCTCGATGGTGTTGGTTTGACAGATCGTGCCCTCCGCTGCAGGGATGCTGCGGTGATGCAGCGGTTGCTCTTGCTCATGCCACAGCTCGCTGCACACTTCCTGTCAGTTTGTCCAGATGAAACAGAAGAGAGACGTGAACCTTAGCCTCTCTGCGGAGATAGGCAGGCGGGTTTAAGTGCCCAGGCTTTTTACCACCACACACACACACACACACACACACAGACGCCTTTACCTTCTGCTTCTCATCCAGCAATGTCAATAACACATGGGCTTTTATTGTGTACATATGCTCTGACCACACAGTACTGACAGGAACGAGTCTATAAAGCGGTCTGCTCCTCCAGATGTCCGCCGCTCTGAAGCTTAACACTTCACCGGGCTCGAGTCAGACGTCTTCCGAGTCAGACGTGAAAGCACAGATCACGCCGACACACACCGCACCACGAGGGGGGCCTAGACTGGGACGATAACTGGGCCTAAACTGGGACCTACACCGGACTAAAAAGAGGCTTGACTCTAAAAACGCATGCAAAAAAAAACAAACAAAACAACTAAACATGCAAAATAAAACTAAACATGACCGTTATTGTCTCTTGCTAACAATGGACTGGTGGACGAGTTAGAATAATCGGTAGTATCGGCGCCAATATCAACAATATGAACTGCAACGTTTGACGGTGAATGACATCGAAAAGACTTACTGCGTATTTACATTGGCGCGACCGGACGCCGTACTGGAAGCGGCACTGCTCGTCCGCGTCGTAGGCCTGCCCCGGGGCGGTGGTCGGGTACGCGAACTCCTGCTTCACGGGCACGTTGTTGAGACAGGAGCCATGCCGGAGCTGAGAAACGATCAACCATCAGCAGTTAAACCATCGAGCGGCACGCTGGCGGGAACATTAGGACGTGCCTAAACTGCCGGGGGCTGTGGTTTGATCTAAGAAATGCTAGAGCGACATCAAACTGAGACGAAACCCGCACTAAACCTGAACCTGAAAGAACCCGCACTGAACCTGGAAAGAACCCGCACTGAACCTGGAAAGAAACCCGCACTAAAACCTGGAAAGAACCCGCACTAAACCTGGAAAGAACGCGCACTGAACCTGAAAGAACCCACACTGACCTGGAAAGAACCCGCACTTAACCTGGAAAGAATCGCACTGCCTGACTGGAAAAGAACCCGCACTAACCTGGAAAGAACGGCGCACTAAACCTGAAAAACCCGCACCTAACCTGGAAAGAACCCGCACTAAACCTGGAAAGAACCCCACTGAACCTGGAAAGAACCCGCACTAAACCTGGAAAGAACCTGCCACTAAACCTGGAAAGAACCCGCACTAAACCTGGAAAGAACCCGCACTAAACCTGGAAAGAACCCGCACTAAACTGGAAAACCCGCACTAAACTGGAACTGTAGAATAATTATACAACTTATCGTTCAAGAAGTGGAAGTTGGAACTATAACGACTTATTGTGTGACCGTTTTCTCTGCATATGAAATGAATTTCTGAACACACAAATCTGCTCACAGGGTCACGTCTTTCAACTGAAGTATAGATTGAGCCTCATTAAAGATACTAAATAAGTAATTAAATAGTTAATTCTGCTTATTTATGTATTAATTTATTTATTCATGGAGGCATAAAGGAGTTTCAGTGAGATGATTTATTGTGCTATTTTCTGTAGTAATATATCGCACTTGTGACAGGCCCGACTAGACCAGGACCAAACCAGTCCACGTGAGCACTTAAACCAGGCTCAAACCAGGACCAAACCAAGTCCACGTGACACTTAACCAGGCTCAAACCAGGACCAATCCAAGTGAGCACTTAACCAGGCTCAAACAGGACCAAACCAAGTCCAGTGAGCACTTAAACCAGGCCAAACCAAGGACAAACAAGTCACGTGAGCACTTAACCAGGCTCAATACCAGGACCACCAACGTGAGCACTGCGTGATAGCACTTAACAGCTTAAAACCAGGAAACCAGGACCAAACCAAGTCCAGCGTGAGCACTTAAAACCAAGGCTCAAACCAGGACTAAACAAGTCCACGTGAGCATTAACCAGGCTCAAACAGGACCAAACCAAGTCCAAGTGAGCCAGGCTCACAGGACCAAACAAAGTCACGTGAGCACTTAAACCAGGCTCAAACCAGGACCAAACCAAGTCCCGTGAGCACTTGAACCAGGCTCAAACAGGACCAAACCAAGTCCACGTGAGCACTTACCAGGCTCAAACCAGGACCAAACCAAAGTCCAACGTGAGCACTTAACCAGTGCTCAAAACCAGGACCAAACAAGTCCACGTGAGCACTTAACAAGGCTCAAAAACCAGGACCAAACAAGTCACGTGGATGCACTGTTAACCAGGCTCAAACCAGGACCAAACAAGTCCACGTGGGCACTTAACAGGCTCAAAACAGGGGCCAATAGCAGCCTGAACACACCTAAAAAGAACCATCAAGACTGTATTTCAAGCGCGACCGCGAAACACGAGATCCTTTTTCATCTGGAACCTTCCTCAAACCATCGTCCGCTAAATGCAAGATACCGTTTCGTTGGAGTCAGGGACTGCGACTCATCTCCTAAGAAGCACTTAAACCAGGCTTGATTGGCTCAAGACCAGGACCAAACCAAGTCCACAGAGCACTAAACCAGGCTCAACCAGGACAACCAAGGCGTGAGCGGCTCAACCAGACCAAACCAAGTCCGCCGTGAGCACTTTAAACCAGGCTAAACCAGTCAAGTCCACGGTCATTAAACCAGGCTCAAACCAGGACCAAACAAGTCCCCGTGAGCACTTAACCAGGCTCAAACCAGGACCAAACCAAGTCCACGTGAGCACTTAAACAAGGCTCAAACCAGGCCAAACGACCTTAAACCAGGCTCAAACCAAAAACCAAGTCCACGTGAGCACTTAACCAGGCTCAAACCACCAATCCACGGACCAAGGCTCAAACCAGGACCAAACCAAGTCCACGTGAGCACTTAAACCAAGCACAAACCAGGACCAAACCAAGTTAAACCAGGCTCAAACCAGGACCAAACCAGCCAAACTTAAACCAGCAAACCAGCAAAGCAGCCTGAACACACCTAAAGAAACCATCGACTGATTCAAGCGACGACCGGCTGAAACACGAGATCCTTTTTCATCTGAAACCTTCCTCAAACCATCGCCGCTGAAATGCAAATACGCGTTTCGTTGGAGCAGGACTGCGACTCACTCCAAGAAGCTGGTGATGTAGTCCCTGCTGCAGGCCGACCAGATGAACGGGTTGGTCTTCATGGTGATGTGGTCGGCCATGAGCTTGGCCGTCTCCTGGCTGCGCGGGCCACAGCCGTTTCCAATGCCATCGTGGTTCATGCCGAAGCTGAAGCACAAAAACACAGAGGCAGGAGACTTTCAATATATGAAACCAACGTTTAGAACCTCAAATATCGGCTCACGTGACATGAAATTGAAGTGGAGGGCTGGTCAGTTACATTCATTTTAGACAGAAGTTACTCAAGTAAAAGTACTAAGAATTGGTGAAGAGTAAAAAAGTATTTTTGGAAAAAATTACTCAAATAAGATTGTGTTAAGAAAGCGCTTTTCCATAAAGAATCCAGCGTCTCGTCAGATAATGTCCCACACACGTGTAGAGACAGAAACGTACAACAACAGAAGAAAGGTAAGACTTTTCCTGATCGTGCACGATACAAAGATTTAAAACTTGAGAACGACACCAAGCAAATGTTCAAATGTTAAAATGTTAAAATATAAGAAAGAAATGGAATCATATCTGAAGGAGCAGTGCAAGAAACATCAACATAAAGCCTGGTTCGGTCTTGATGTAAATTTGGTTTGGTCCTGGTTTGGTCCTGGTTCGGCCCTAGTTCGGCCCTGGTCTGGTCCTGGTCTAGTCCTGGTCTAGTCCTGGTTTGCTCATGGTTTGGCCCTGGTTTGATCCTGGTTTGATCCTGGTTTGATCCTGGTTTGATCCTGGTTTGATCCTGGTTTGATCCTGGTTTGGTCCTGGTCTGGTCCTGGTCTGGTCCTGGTTTGATCCTTGTTTGGTCCTGGTTTGGCCCTGGTTCGGTCCTGGTTCGGTCCTGGTTCAGTCCTGGTTCAGTCCTGGTTGGTCCTGGTTCGGCCCTGGTTCGATCCTGGTTTGGCCCTGGTTTGATCCTGGTTTGATCCTGGTTTGATCCTGGTTTGGTCCTGGTTTGATCCTGGTTTGATCCTTCTTTGGTCCTTCTTGATGCAGATTTGGTTTGGTCATGTTCTTTTCCTGGTATAGTCCTGGTCTGGTCCTGGTCTGGTCCTGGTCTGGTCTGGTCTTGTCTAGTCGTGGTCTAGTCCTGGTCTCGTCCAGGTCTAATCCTGGTCTGGTCCTGGTCTAATCCTGGTCTCGTCCTGGTCTCGTCCTGGTCTCGTCCAGGCTTAGCTCCAGATGAAGTCTATACTGTAAACGTATCACTCAAGAAGAGGGGAAAAGTACAACTTCTGAAAAGTACTCACAGAAGCACAGATTTATGAAAAACGTACTCAAGTAAATCATCGAATGCAGATGTTTCGACGCGGTTTATGTCTTTATTATTCACAGAGTCTTACGAACTTCTGAAACGATAAGGTCACGACCTCCACAACAGGAACACGGCCTTTTACGAGAACGAGAACGGTTTCGTATCTCATCTTCTGCCGGTGATCGCGGCTTTCGTGTGGCTTTAATTCGATGCAGTTGTGGTTGTGTCCCGGTTTCAGGTTCCAGTAAATTCCTCCAGACTTTTTGCGGTGTCGTTTTCAGCAAAGACACGGCGGCGCATCATTACCGGCCTGGTTCCCCCCCCCCCGGTGTTCCCGAGTATTGAACGCAGCCCCCGGTAGCCGTGTTCGAGCAGGAATTATAAATGTTGTGGAAGTGTCTGTGACTCATTGCCGTCGCGGTCGGGGTCCGTCCCTTTTCATGTGGGACGTCTCGCCGCAAACACGCCTGGAGTTCATCTGCCGCCGCTCCTGTGATGTCGGACGAGAATTAGAACCAACTGTGGCTCGCTTCCGAGACCCTGGCTTTAAACCGCGGCGGCTTCCTCCCCCAACCCCCCACCGTGGACCTGTGCAGAGAGTCCTTGAGCTGGTCTTTCATCCTGTCCTCGGTTGGGCCGTGTCTCCGTCCTCAAAAATGAAGTCGGAAAGAGAGAAAAGTGCACGGGAAAGTACACTTTCTTCAGTCTTTTACTAAAGTAGATGTTG